>BJKM01000829.1:0-198837 GCA_015082035.1 Chaenogobius annularis
ACAGACTGTAATCTTAGCCCTAATCCTTTTTAATCAACAATAACACTCTACCTTGAGTCCCGGGGCAAAGCCACAGATTTACATCCCACTGAAGCAACGCTGAAATATGGCTTTGATTTATTTAGGTTTTATTTGGCACAAATTACCTACATTAAAAATCCCATCACTCAGGCCCGTGTGTGAGTGAAATCATTTTTACATTTCTTTAATAATGTTTGGTTTACACTTATTAGTACAAAGTCAGTTTTGGTCTAATCTTGTTTTTCTCTGCAGCTAGTAGTAAGCAAAGTGACACAAAACATATGATTCAAATTTTGTGAGTTCAATATCACTATTCTAAAAAATGGATTGCAATGTTGGACCTTTGAGTTGGCGATTTGACCCAAAATTAAGAATATAATAACTTTTTAAAGGATTAATATGTGGACAATGATAACCGAATCATGTTGTGATCCTTTTTTTTTACCTGCTATTTCTTGGGGGCTTCTAGTCTCTTGAATCTGGGTGCGGATGATGTCTAAGTTGGTTCGCCGAGGGAATTAGCATTTGAGAACACGAGGGAACTGGTTGTCTCTCAGATTGACAATGCCTAGAGTACAATCAACTTGCTGGAGAGTTATCAATACGCAGGACTTATTCGGCTCCACTTATCATCCTCCGGTCTCTCCAAGTGGTCGAACGTCCTCCAAATCAGCTCCTTCTATCAGATAGGGCCAACAGAATAAGGCATGTCACTTTCTACTATGGTTTAATGCAGTGAGGAAAGCCAAGCTGCCAGTGCAGATGAAGGTGTGGTTTTACACGACCATCATTGAGTCCATCCTCACCTCCTCCATCACCGTGTGGTACGCTGGAGCCACAGCCAGGGACAAACAGAGACTACAGCGCCCTCTGCTGAGAAGGTGATCGGCTGTAAGAGATAATCAAATGAAAAGCTTTGATATGTTGAAGGAATCCTTTGACTTGGAGTAGCAGGACTTTTATTGTTTTTTACAGATAAGGAGTCACTATAACCAAGAAATTAAACAACGTAATGACCATTTTAGCCCTCTGACTGAGATGTTTATCAAGGCTTATAGATCAACTTATACTTTAGTATAGCTTAAGCTTAGATGTACGTTTGGAAAAACTCCTTCTCCTTCGTTCTAACCACTATTTTGTATCTGAGGAGTAAATGTGGGGTAACAGCGATGAGGCGAGTTTGATTTGAATAAACTACAGACCTAAAACAAGTGTGTGGTGTTGTTTTAGTGATGTGTTCTCTGCTTGAGGCCGACATGTGCTCATTGTGTGGCATTGTATTGTGGTCATCAGTCAGCATAAAAGAGAAATGGTGCTCAACGCATTAACTTTGTTTATCTGATATATTAATGCTTATGTTACTGTCTTTGTAGGAAAGCCAGGCGGTCTGGCTCGCCCCCTTGTGTTAGGTTTCGTTTTTGCATCAGTAGTGTTAAACAGTAATGGCAGCTTCGTGTTTGGAGGAGAAAGTTCCAAACCAATGAAGGACTCGAGTCAGGTTTCACCTCTGTTTTGCTGTGCGTGTATGAACAACATAAAGGGAAAGGTTATACAATTGTGTTAATTATTGGTAACACATGTGTACGCTAATGCATTCATTTGATAACACAGTAGCGCAGTAACGTAACGCATTAGTTTTCCAGGGCAGGAACCAGGTAACATAACGAGTTACTTTTAAAAGTAACGCGACCCAACACTGCACACCAGCACAGCAACACTCTGATTTGAGCTGAAATAAAGTAACTCTTTAAGCAAGGAAGGCCCCAACCACCTTTTTCTTTTGGTAGTTGTAGGCTCCTGAATCGGATTTGAGGTTTTTTACCATGCCATATAAATCATGAGATTGTTTTATTCCACTCATCAAACGACCGCTTGGGGATGAAAATTTGCAGTGTCTGGAAGAGAATCTGGGCAAAACATTCATTTTAATAGTTTCAATCCTTTGGAGTAGACTAAAATATGGAATTAGATTAAATCTTGAGTTAGTTTTTCTCTAAAATCATTGACAAATCCTACACCCACACCTAAATATTTGAGGGATTCTGTTTAAATGGATAGGCCTTTCTAAAAGTCAAAGGGGGTCGCCAATAAGTAAGAAATTTCAGTTTGTTGTATGTTGAGTTCAGGGGACCCTAAGTGAAAATTTCCCTGGGGGCCCCCACCACATCATCAGAATCAGTTTTATTGCCATTGTCAGTGAACAATTCACAAACTAAGAACTTGCTCCACAACGCAACTTGGTATTCCGCTGACATCGTCTCTGCTCCCTGTAGAAATAACACGCCTCCCAGAGATGTTGTTACAAATGTATTTGTAGGAGTGTAAAGGATCTACAGCCGTTAGATTTAGACATTTTAATGTGGTCCAGCCGGCTGAAGTAAGAGTTCAAATGTTTGAGGTTGGAATGCTGTAAAATGATGATGGTGATGAAACCTCCCTGTGCCAAGAGAAAGTGACTAATAGCCAGTTATCAATACCATCAGTATATCTAACTACTCAATATAAACAATATTGGCTGTGAAAAGTAGTTAGGGTCATTGTGTTCATAACAAATAAATGTACTTAAAACATCAGGCTGTTTGATATAAGTATAGCTATCGATTTTTATCTATAGTTTAATACTATGAATATTTGGTACGACTGAGCAGAGACTATACACAGCTGCTGTATAAGTGACTTTAACTACTACGCGGACTAGACAGAGAAGAATCTGAGAAAAGTTATGCTACTTTCGAGTATTAAATGGCTCGATGAGCTATAAACACACAGCTTTCACACCGGTAATTAATTCATGCTCCTATATTTGCCTTCGATGATGCGTCCTCTAATTTAACATATTGAAATCAAGAAACAGGTGAATCTGCTGGAGTGCGGGCACCAGGGCGGCCCCATGTCTGCTGCTCCAACGAGTGACTAGAGGAAAGCGTGACTTTTAGTTGGGCGTTATATCAGCATCTTTGACTCACGCGGTTAGAGCTTGTTCCCCGCTCCTGAGAGAAGAGTGCAATCACTTGAAACGAGCCAGACCTAGGACGTGCGTTTTCAGAACACCTCCTCACAACCAGAAAGCAGTGCGACTGGGGAAACGGAGGTCCTTCCTGATAGGTGAAAGCAGCCAATGGATTCTCTAGTTAGTGCAGGATATGCGGGGCTCGAAGAGCTGTTGCGCAACTTCTAATTAACTAGGCTTTGGGGCATGTACCGTACGGAACGTCGCCTCACCCCAATAGAGGCCGCAACCCAGTTGCGCGGCGGCGTCCGACACGCGCTGAAGCACGTTTTTTTTAAAGGTTGTGGAATACCAGGGGCCTCTCTCTTATGAATTTGCACCATTGATCTTGCTGCCTCCAAAGACCACTCTAACACAAGACGCACATGGCTTTCAACAGTCAATGATACCGTACTTTGTATTTATAAACTCAGCCACTGCTCGGCATAGGTTGCAGAATCGCATATCGGAGTGAACCTTGAGGTTTTACTCGTTTGGGAATTAACCAAAAAAAAACACTGCATAACGTTGTTTATAAGGATTTTCTGTTGTAGTTATATCTAGACAAAAGTTCGTAGGACGGAGGTAGACCTAAGAGTGACCACGGCGGGAAAGACCTAGGGGAGCGTACCAAAACGCTGAGGCGAAGCTCAATAAAAAGGGACTATACGCTAGAATGATAGAACTAAGAACGGCGAGAAAGCTTTTCATAGAAATCGTAATAAATAAGGGGTACAACTTATTTGGCGTTTCGTTTTAGACCGTGGTTGTATCTCTAGACCAAACGCTATTATATTACAATATGTCATTGATTTTTCAGTGGGATTTTAGTGACAGACTGTATATCTGTATTTACTAGTTCTTATGCAAGTTAATTAAGTTCTTGCTTTAAGCTAATATTAGTCCTTGTAATCCTTTCTACTATGTGAAATAGATTGCAGTAAACAGAATAAGTATAATTGGTGGACTGAAAGTAGAAATGTGAGACTCGTTCATAATAGGAGGGAACTTAGATGTATTGTGATATTGAATATTTAAGAATATATACTGTGCTTTATTTAAGACAGATACTTTACACTCTATATTTTGTCATCTTGATCTTAAGATTTATAGATATATTTAATATATACATGTTTTACTTCATTAAAAAGATGATTTCATCTACCGCGTTTATGGCATTGGTTTTACTGTATTGTACAAAATAATATATCGTATACCACCTTATTACATCGATCCTAGAGAATATCTTAATCAGAGCAAGATACATAACATTAGGGTGCAAGTACCAAATATACCGTTACAATGACATCAGAGATCTACAAATATGACTGTGATATTGTAAACAAACAAGTTAAAATGTACATTGTCAAATAGGGCTGCAGCTATCGATTATTTTAGTAATCGAGTAATCTATCGATTATTTACTTCGATTAATCGAGTAATCGGATAAGTATTTCATTTTCAAGAAACGGCCAATAAAGCATTATAAACATTACTCAAATCACTTATCACATTTTATTAACAATTGCACAACCAACTACATTGCACTGGAACTTCCCATGAGGATTTGAAAAAATAAAATGCATGAGGTTTTACAATAAATTGGGGTACTAATATAACTACAATTATACTTGACCAGTTGTCAAATAATATATAAGAAATATAAATAATAAAGCATATCAGTATAGTAAACTGACAGTTAAATACTTTTCCCAAATGTCAGGTTCATCCAAAAATAAACGTTAAGGCTGAAAGCAACAGCTGCCTTTGAAAGTGCATTTTGTGGTGTGCGTAAACATTTAAGAACAATGAAATTCAATTTTTTCTGTTTTGATACAACATTTAAGTGAGCATGTCACTGTTTGCAGTGTAGAAATGTGAGCATGTAACATGCTCTGAACTCAGACTTGCCCTGGTGCTTTGACACTATGTTACCTGCAGCAGAAAATAAGCGCTCTGATGGTGTGGACGTGGCTGGAATGGCATAGAAAAGATTTTGCAACGTGTTGACAGAGTTGGATAACGCATTTCATTTGTTTTCCACCATGCAGAGTGGATTCTCCTTCTTGGATAGAGGGTGCTCAACCAAAATACATCAGTGTTTCTCTTTGCACTAACTGAGTAACCTGCTCGTCTGCATCTTCTTCATCACTTACACTGGATTCAGAGGATGATCCCAGTACCGTATCCAGGAAGGATGTTTGTTTGTTTTGATGACACAGGGTTGTTTGGAGAACTACTTTCTGTATTTGGATTTTTCAGCATGTCTTTTTTTTTTTGTATCAAGTGCCATTGTTTTGTACTGTGCTTTGTACTTTGAATGCATCCTCTGAAGATAAAAACTTCAGTCTCCTGAATCTGGGGTCAAGAGCAGCAGAAAGGAGGGCAGTGTTTGGGTGATCTGAGTTGAAAGCAAACATTTCTTTCCATCTTTTTTCTATTTCCTCAGTCATCTGAGTTTGAGAGAAGCTTGGACAGAGGGGGTTTCAAATGCTGAACCCTCTGTGTGTTTTTTTAGGTTTTGAACAAGTTGTGGAAGAGCAGACCGAGTGACATATTGTTGGCCACTTAGAAAAACAGTTGCACTCTCAAATGGGGCAAGGGCATTGTTCAGCTCCTTCATCAAATTCCATTGGTCAGGCTTGAGGTCCAGGTGGTGTTTGCCTCTTGGAGTCACTGTTGGGTTGGAGAGGCAGCAGTCACGGGCCATCTTTGTTCTAGGAGCCTGGACAGCATGTAGAAGGTACTGTTCCACACCGAGTACTGACATCCTGGATCAGCATGTGCTGTGGTGTACCCACTTGAAGCTGCTTCTCCTTGAGCTTGGTGCAGGCAAGTTCACTTTTCTTAAAGTGTTCGACTAGACTCCTAGCAGCAGACACACACTTTGAAACAGTAGGGTTGTTTTTTGAGGGGAATTTGTGTACAACTAAATTTAAAGTGTGTGCTGAACATTCACAGATGCCCACCCAGGTTTTTCCCCTCAAAAGCTTAGTTGCTGCTGAAACCACATTGCACCCGGCATCTTTCAGTTATACCATGCACAATCATCAAGCTGTTTCACTTTTTCAAGGGGAATGATGAAAGTTTTAAGAACATCTTGAAGCCATTCTGCAATATTTGCAGCTGTGTGTCTGTCCTCCAGGGGAAGCGTGGCCAAAATGAAGGACTGCATTTCCCAATTGTCCCCCACCCAGTGACAGGTCACACCCATGAACGCTTCTACAGCTATACTTGTCCAAATGTCAGTAGTGAGTGCAACTGAGACACCATTTTTGAATAGCATCAATCAGCTTGCGCTTGATTTCTTTGTACCTATCCTCCATTTTCTTGGTAAAATAGGTCCTGGATGGCAGTTCATATCGAGGACTAAACTTTGAAATCATTTCCTTGAAGCCTTTGCCTTCAACCATTGATAATGGCCGCATGTCAGTCACCAACATGTTCAGAATGCTGTCACTGTACTCTGCTGCGTTGAACATGATGGGGCCATTCTCAGGAAGGTGTCCATACGGGGCTGGGGTGTACTAAAATGGAAGGCTAAATGTTTATTATATATTGGTAATAATGCCAGATTATATGCCTACACGTTATATAGATGTGACGATAAATTATTTTCAAAAAGTATTCATTCACATTAACATATTCTTCAATACAATATACAATCTAGTCATACTATTTACGATCAATTTCAATTTAATTAAGTTGCATTTGACATACAGACTTGAAAGATTCGTACTGTTAACACGAACAAGCTGTTGCCAAACGACAGCGCTAACACAGATAACGAGCCATTTCTCACGCTAAATGACAACACGTGTTTGAAAAACAGCACGGTTTTTAGACATGCAAGTCTAACGCTAAGCTAACTTACCTCGGGGTGTCTTTTGCAAAATATGTAGGGTGTTTTCTTTTCATGTGCTGGATCATTGATGTGGTGCTGTTATGGAAAGAGAGGTCCGTTTGGCAGTTGCAAGCACTTCACTGTGTTGTCGACTTTTTTTAATCTAAAATGGTCCCATACTTTAGACAACTTCTGTCTTTTTCTTTGCCCCCCATGTTCCGTTTCATTGTCGTTGTCCGTACTTTTCTTTGTTCAACCCGGTTTTCGACATTTTTGTCACACTGGACTCAGCGGCATCTCACAGCACGCTACAGGTAACGCTTTTGTTGACGTGCAGCGGCCGTGCGGAAACATGCTCCGCAACTACAAAGTTCCGGGGTCGAACATAACCGCGCGTAGTAAAACGGAAATAAAACGAATCATCGAAGCAGATTAAAAAGAATCGATGCATTTTTGTAATCGAATTATTCGAATTATTCGAGGAATCGTTTCAGCCCTATTGTCAAAGTAATAGTTCTTCTTACTAATAAATCTTTTACTGTTCCAAAGTGACAAAACAAGTTAGATTACATTAAACAAATGGCAAATTCATTTATTGATTAACAATTAACACTGATAAAACTACACAGTGCAAACATGTTCATTCTGACAGAGAATGAACAGAACCACAAGTGAAGATCCACACCTAGGGGGCGCTATCATGAAAAGACTGAGTTTCTGCCACTAATATATGATAAAATATAGTATTTTATAACATACGTAATTATAATGAGCCTAGTTATTTTTCACATTTGACCAGTTTATTATAATTGATAACAAATAGTCTAATGGTGCTTTTTATATACATTGAAATGTTTTATTGCTCTATTAAAAGTTGATCAGAATATAAAGCTGACATGAGATGTTTGTTCTGGTCAGAACATCACACACTGGACTCTGACTTTCCTCTGCGTGAAACAATGCTGCGATGTGATTGGCTGATGGCCGTTACATGCAGAAACCTTCACGTTCCTCTCGTCAGTCAGCGCTGGTGGAGATGGAGAGATGGAGAGAGAGAGATGTGAGAGAGAGAGATGGAGAGAGAGAGATGGAGAGAGAGAGATGGAGAGAGAAGAGATGGAGAGAGAGAGATGAGAGAGAGAGATGGAGAGAGAGAGATGGAGAGGAGAGATGGAGAGAGAGATGGAGAGAGAGAGAGAGATGGAGAGAGAGAGAGATGGAGAGAGAGAGAGATGGAGAGAGAGAGAGAGAGATGGAGAGAGAGAGATGGAGAGAGAGAGATGGAGAGAGAGAGATGGAGAGAGAGAGATGGAGAGAGAGAGATGGAGAGAGAGAGATGGAGAGAGAGAGATGGAGAGAGAGAGATGGAGAGAGGGAGATGGAGAGAGGGAGATGGAGAGAGAGATGGAGAGAGATGGAGAGAGAGATGGAGAGAGAGATGGAGAGAGAGAGATGGAGAGAGAGAGATGGAGAAGAGAGAGATGGAGAGAGAGATGGAGAAGAGAGATGGAGAGAGAGAGAGAGAGAGAGAGAGAGATGGAGAGAGAGAGAGATGGAGAGAGAGAGAGATGGAGAGAGAGAGAGATGAGAGAGAGAGATGAGATGGAGAGAGATGGAGAGAGATGGGAGAGATGGAGAGAGAGAGAGAGAGAGAGAGATGGAGAGAGAGAGAGAGATGGAGAGAGAGAGAGATGGAGAGAGAGAGATGGAGAGAGAGAGATGAGAGAGAGAGAGATGGAGAGAGAGAGAGATGGAGAGAGAGAGAGATGGAGAGAGAGAGATGGAGAGAGAGAGAGATGGGGAGAGAGATGGGGAGAGAGAGAGATGGGGGGAGAGAGAGATGGGGGGAGAGAGAGATGGGGGGAGAGAGAGGATGGGGGAGAGAGGATGGGGGGAGAGAGAGATGGGGGGAGAGAGATGGGGGGAGAGATGGAGAGGGAGAGATGGAGAGGGAGAGATGGAGAGAGGAGAGAGAGGAGAGAGAGAGATGGAGAGAGAGAGATGGAGAGAGAGAGATGGGGGGAGAGAGAGATGGGGGGAGAGAGAGATGGGGGAGAGGGAGATGGGGGAGAGGGAGAGATGGAGAGAGAGAGATGGGAGAGAGAGAGATGGAGAGAGAGAGATGGAGAGAGAGAGATGGAGAGAGAGAGATGAGAGAGAGTGGAGGGAGAGATGGAGGGGGAGAGAGAGAAGCAAACTCCCAGACCATTTGAAACACTTTCTTAAAAAGCGCTCTTCTCTAACACACGGGGGGCTGCACTTGTTCTTCTGTGTGTATGAGGGGCGTACACTGTTCACTCCAAGGTTTCATGTCAGAGGTTCTGGTCGCGGACAAGACGGCGCTTGGATCCGGACCGGATTCCACTATTAGTGACCTGGGGCATAGAGGCCTCACTCCCTCACCTGCTGCTCACACTTCCAGGATGGTGTAAATGTAATGCTTAACAGACTTCATTCAAACTTATTCAAAACCCAAAATCACAACAGTAGTTGCCTCGAGGGGCTACAGTGGGGAAAAAAACTAAATAAACAATGTTCATAAGGACTTGGTAATGTCCCAGCGTCCTGTGTCCTTAGACAGATGTCCCAAGCCCCCCCTGTCCTTAGACACTCCTTCTCGGCCAGGAAAAACTACCAAACCTCTTTGGGAAAAAGTAGAAACCTGTAGGAGTTCCACAGTGAAGGAGAGATCCCACTCCCTCGGACGGACAGGAGGACGAGAGAGAGACTGTGGAGCTGGACCCACTCAGGAGGAGAACCAGTTCTTCGAGGCTGATGAAGAACTGTTCATATGGAGTAGAGACCGTTTCTCCAGGCAATATCGTATATATATGATATTCCACATTCCGAATCATATTTAGATTGGTCTGTATGAGGCACAGTCAATTCGGTCCTTCCCCTCTTTAGGTATTAAGGATATGAAGGCTTCCTTCCAACTCACTTTTTTGGGGGGCCCAGTTAAAAGTTGTTGAAAGCAAAGGAGTAAATGTGTCTTTTAGAGCTTTATACCACTCTGAGGTGAACCCGTCACTCCCCGGAGATTTATTTTGTTTTAGTCTTTTAATTACGCTTTGAATTTCAGTAGTTATTTCAGCTCCTCATTTTTTGTTTTGCTCCTCGATCATGACAGGGAAAATGAGATTGTCCAAAAAAGGTTGGATTTCTTCTTTTTTTCCTGATATTTTGGCGATGATTTATTAAAACAATTTTTGTAAAAGGATTAAAGTGATTATTGTACTTGTTCTTGTTAGTTAAAATTACATTATTCTGGTTGTCTCATATTTGAACATTTGTTCTCTCTGCCTGTTGTTTTTTAATTAAGAGAATTTTAAACAACTTTCGTAATTCTCTCTTGTGAGGCCAGGGCATTCATTTTGACTCTTCTTAATTTCGTGTAGCATCTGATGGTTCCGGTTTTCTGAGGGTCATTGAGTAGTAGTAACATTAAATGTCCAGAGTGTGGGTTTTTTTTGTTTCTGTTTTCCAACTCTACAGTGATGTAGATAGGGGCATGATCACTTAAATCTATTGTACCTACGTCTGTCTCATTTTTGACCAATCTTTATTGAAAAAAAAGAAAAAAAGTCTCTTCTGTTATATTTATTCTGTGAGTTAGAGAAGTTATATATTGACGGACATTGGGATTAATCTCTTTCCAAATATCGATTAACCATATACTGTGTATTACTTTGCAAATGTATTATTTATAGATTTACCAGTACTTGAACATGCAAGATCCAGTCGCCACCAAGTTGTGAAACTTCAGTATAATAGGTCTTTGACGCTCGTTCGGGGCGGGTTTAGGAGCCAGAGAGTGGTGTGCGCGGTCTAGCTTTATTCTTCCTGCTCAGATCAGGGATCCAAGTCTTCATAAATTTGACCGCAATGACCCCTCGGTGTCCTCTGTTAAACCGACAATCAGTAGGTTTCCTCTGCGAATACAGTTCTCCAACTTGTCCATTTGATCCATCAAGGCGCTTACCTGGCTCGTCAAATTCGCACATTAGCCTGTAGGGCTCAGGTTTGAGATTTCCTTCTCAGCTGCCGCGGCTCTGTTCTCCATCTAGTTAGTGTAGGCTCTGCACACCATTAAGCACAGCTTCAATCTTTACGTCGACTGACGTTATGTGATTCGTGAGCTCCCACAGAGCCATCACGGCCCCTGGATCCATCTTGCTCCTGTGGAGCGGCGCTTGAGTCAGAGCTACGCCCGCGGTTAGTTGGGGAGGCAGAGTTGGGGGTCCCAGCAAGGCCTGCTAGATTAGCTTAGTGCTTAAAAATATGACTTTTCCCTGCTCACTTTTTATCTGCTCCCACATCAATATGGGCAATCCCCCCGGTTGAATGGGTGGTTTAAATGGATACATCTCATAGATTCAACCGCAGCCCGACATGGCAGTCCACGCTAAGCGGCCATCTTGTAATAATGTCTCTAGTGTGAGATGTGGCTAAAGCTAGAGTAAACAAACTGCTTTTTCCGTATTTATTTCACTTCTTTGTAAAGCCTCTACACTGTTTTAATGTTATAATGCACCCATGTAATACGTTATGCACTGGAAATATACTATTTTGGGTCTTGATGAGAGTGTTGTGCATTAGTAACAGGAAACAGCTGTTGCAAACATACGCAGCTTTGTTTTGCTAAGTCTGTGGGCTCAATATGTATGTTAGCATCACTGGAAATACAGTATTTTATTTCAGTACAATTTTTAATGTATTTTTGTAAAGCCCAAAATCACAGCAGCAGTTGTTTTGCAGGGCTGCACAAAATTGGTTTCGCCAGCAGAAAGTCAGTCAATGAAACCGTAAGTGGTCAATAATTGAGATTAACCAACATTCACAGGAATTTAAAAAATTGAGAAATGTCCCAGCATCCCCTGTCCTTAGAGCCTTCTTCTGCGAGTCCAGAGCGCCCCCTGTGCCTGTGTGTGGAAGATCATCAACTATCCTTAGACCCTCTTACTACAAAAACTACAAAACCCTGTGGGGAAAAAGGGTAAACCTCAGGGAGTGAAGGAGAGATCCTACTCCCAAGGACTGAGCCAGGACTGAGCCAGGACTGAGCCAGGACTGAGAGCCAGGACTGAGCCAGGACTGAGCAGGACTGAGCCAGGACTGAGCCAGGACTGAGCCAGGACTGAGCCAGACTGAGCCAGGACTGAGCCAGGACTGAGCCAGGACTGAGCCAGGACCCGTATGGCACAAAACAAAGCCCAAAATTGTAGGCGTATGGCATTTTTTCACGTAAGGACTGTGATCTATTGAAAAAAGACTTGACGTGAAAATGTGCGGACTTCCACTCAAACTCTGGAGCTTGTGTGGAAGCTGGGCAGAGGGTGGGCAGGAGGTGGGCAGAGTGGGCAGAGGTGGGCAGAGGTGGGCAGAGGTGGGCAGAGGTGGGCAGAGGGTGGGCAGAAGGTGGGCAGAGGTGGGCAGAGGTGGGCAGAGGGGGGAGTGGGCAGAGGTGGACGAGGTGGAAGAGGTGAAAATGAAGACACAACATGGCCGCTTGGTCAAATGGGACCATTAACAAAAAAGTTAATTCAATAAAACCAACAGTAAGATGTTTTTTACGATCTTTGTGAGGGTGGGCACAGTCACATCGAGTGACAGACCCTTCTGCACGTGCACCACTCGCTTCATGCACGCAGACTAGTCAGGTATTTTAAAGTTTTCCATCATTGCTCCTCTGTTCAGATGCCCTCCCTCAGTGTCACAGATCCTTAGTGCTCTCCCTTCTCCCCCACTTCTCCCCCCACTCTCCCACACTGACGCACGGGTTCTCTGGAGGACCACGCTCCTCTTATTTCATTTTAGTCTCCTTAAGAGCCGTTGTCCAGTCTGGTGGTTTACTGTTGCATGATTACGATGAAGGTTTAGCCTGGTCACTTTGCGCACAGGGGATTATTCTGCAGGGCAGTGTAGGCTACAGTCTGATCTGCGCCATATTCGGCACAATCAGTCCCATTATTTATAGAAGGGAGAAGTCTCGTTTCCATTGACCATGAAACTGCATGTGAGTCCCGAGTTTTTGTCCGCTGCTACAGGCCACGCCTCTCAGATGAGCGGCGCCCTGTGAAGGTTTCTGTCTAAATGCTCTCTTGCAGGCCTCCACCTCGTAGATTAGTGTTTCCACCTCCATCTCAGAGAATTTCCTCTTTTCTCCTTTTCTCGTCCGTCTGTAGCACTCTCACACTCATGAATATGCTAAAGACTGTTAATTCTGTCTGTGATTTGTGTAGCCATATATGGTATATTAGGGAGCGGGCTCAGGGCGGAAACTCATGAGGAATTGCTGCGCTATTATTTGGAAGAGGAAGTGCGCCACGAGGTGTGCGTTACGTTACAGTACGCACACTTTCAAGCAACATGACGCACATTTATAAACGAGCACACTTTTAGGATGACTGAGCCCCAGGACTGACCCAGGACTGACCCAGGACTGACCCAGGACTGACCAGGACTGACAGGACTGACCCAGGACTGACCCAGGACTGACCCAGGACTGACCCAGGACTGATGGCACAGATAGCACCTGTAGAGGCAGAAACACTCCAGACAGAGGGACAGAGGCTCATCTAGTGTAGCAGAGGTCCCCAGGCAGGGGAGGTCCAGGTCCACAGGTCAGGGTTGTGGCATCTAAGGTTCCGTCATCACTGGAGCAGCAGCATCTGAAACAGCAGCGCTCCCTACAGGGGAGAGGGAGGAAGAGACGTCGCATGGACTGAAAGATTGGATATTGTTTCTCGGGAAAGTGGGAGGAACTGTTGAGAGACAGATAGTGTGTGGAGGCTGATAGGTCTGCAGCATATCAGAAAACAGAGTGTGCATATGATTGGTCGAGAGGCAAATGTAATTGTGATTGGCTGATGGTGACAGGTGGGCGCAGGCAAGTCAGCAATGCGGTCTTCCTGGTTTCGTGTGTGTGTGTGTGTGTGTGTGTGTATGTGTGTGTATGTGTGTGTATGTGTGTGTATGTGTGTGTGTATGTGTGTGTATGTGTGTGTATATATATGTATATATGTATGTTTCAGCTATTTTACAATCTTGCTGATGAAAGGAAATCAGGTTTGGACACAGGTTTGGTTCTTGTCCCGTGTAGCAGTGGAGCACTTTGCATCTAAGCAGAAAAGTTGAGTAAGCATTCCCTTTATGAGTTTTGCACCAAAAACTGCAATCTCCTCCAAACGTGGGCCAGGTGCTACGATGACGACTGGAGATGACGACGGAGTCCGTAGTGCTACGCTAAGCTCTGGCACGAGGTTTCTTTCTTTCTAGGCTGGCCTGCTAGATGCTTAGGGCAGCAGTTCTGTTCCTCCTCTGCCCAGAAGCACAAAAGGAGAAGGGCGGGGCTGGAAAAATGCATTAGCAGACCTCAAAGAGCTCTGATGCACCACGCTGAACAACTGTGCCTTTACTTCTCTGAGGGTTGGGCCAGATGAACAAAAATGGATATCTCCATACTTGTTCTGAGTTTCCAGATAATGATATTCAGACAATATTATTTCATGATTTTAGTCCTGGTTTAGTCCTGGTTTTGTCCCTGTTTTTAGTCCTGGTTTATTCCTGGTTTTGACCTGTTTCAGGCCTAGTTTTGTCCTGTTTTAGTCCGGGTTTTGTCCTTTTTAATTAGGGCAGAGTCATTTGAGTAATTCAATTACAAAAAAGCTTTGATTTATTATTTTATTACCAGGATGATTTATTGAATTTGCACGCTTAATTAAAACCGCATGAATCTGTGGCGTAGGGAGCGCTAATATCGATGTTACTTCTTTACCTTCCTCTCCACTTTGGATCATTCAGAGTTACTTGTTTTAGGTGACATGAACATCAATTGGTCCAAAACTTCTGACAGTCTAAAAAACTACTGTAATGAATTAAACTTCACACAACTTATTACTGCTCCCACCCGACCTGACCCTAAAGACCCACTTAAAGCAACATTACTGGACATTATCTTAAGCAACAAGCCTCAGAATTACAAATGTAGTGGCGTCTTTCCTCTGGACTGTCGTGACCACTGTCCTGTTGGGCGCACAAAATGCACAAAATGTATTCAATCCAAATCAAGTATAACTGTTAAAAGGTCCTATAAGCATTTTAATGAGTATGAATATATAGTGACATTGGTTTGACCACGAGTGTTCCAGAACCCAACACAGCTCTGGACTTTTTCATCAAAACATTTAATGCTATTACTGATAATCACGCCCTCTTAAAAGAGTCAGGGTCAAACATAAGAATAATCCCTGGTTCTGTCCTCCAAGACATCGCTGCATCATCTCGTGAACGTGACAAAGCCTGGGCAGAAGCCACGGCAACCAAACCAGCAGCAGATTGGCAGCAGTTTTGTCAAAAGCGCAATAAATATGTCTCTACTGTTCACAAAGGCAAAACATCTTACTACGTCAAAACTGAACTGAACAGAATCTCAGGGCAATTCTGCAACATTTTAGATCAGTAGATCTTTGTATTCTCTTGGAGCGTCTGGATGCTGTTGGGTTTGATACCACTTCTAAAAAATGGTTTGTCGATGACCTCACAAATAGAGCTCAAGCTGTTTCTGCTGATGGCTTTCAATCTGAATTTTCTTACCTTAATAAAGGTGTTCCTCAAGGCTCTGTCCTTGGACCACTGTTATTTACAATTTATATAAAACTCAATTGGGCATAATCTAAAACACAGTAGCATCCACTTATATGCAGATGATGCAATTCTGTATGCTAATGCACCTTCTTGTGCTCAAGTGATTCCAAATATTCAAGAGGATTTTCACTCAACACAACTGTGTTATTTTAAAATTATTAATGAATTAAAATAACACAAAATGTATGCTGTTCTCCAAAAGACACTCAACCCCCACCCCCTCCCCAAAAAAGACCCCAAAAAATTATTTATTCTCACTCTTGATGGTAATATGATTGAACAAGTACCCCGTTACCCCGTTACAATACTTGGGCATCTGGATCGATGATAAACTCCTTCAACAAACACATACAAGAGCTGACAAATCATCTTAAAGCCAGATCGTCATTCTTCTTTAGAAATAAAGCATGTTTTCCTCTTAATTGTAGAAAACAGTTCATCCAGGCTACATTTCTCTCAGTTCTAGATTATGGGACATTTATATATATGCATTCTACAGCAACAGTGTTAGAACCTCTGAACTCGGTTTTTCATTCAGCTCTAAGGTTCAGCTCTAAGGTCCAGCTCTAAGGCTCAGCTCTAAGGCTCAGCTCTAAGGCTCAAGCTCAAGGTTCAGCTCTAAGGTCAGCTCTAAGTTCAGCTCTAAGGTTCAGCTCTAAGGTTCAGCTCTAAGGTCCAGCTCTAAGGTCCAGCTCTAAGGCTCAGCTCTAAGGCTCAGCTCAAGGCTCAGCTCTAAGCTCTAAGGTCCATCTCTAAGGTCCATCTCTAAGGTCCACGCTCTAAGGTCCAGCTCTAAGGTCAGCTCTAAGGCTCAGCTCTAAGGCTCACTCTAAGGTTCATTACAGGAGAAGGATACAGAACTCACCACTGTGAACTATGTTCTAAAGTAGAATGTGATCATTGGATGTGAAGAGAACAGCTCTGCCTTTTGCTTGTGTCTAAAGCTCTAGTTGGCATTTTGCCTGATTATTGATTAAGTTTATTGCACCTCAGATCAGGTATTCACAGTTTGAGGTCTCAGGACATTTTGATTTTACAATCCCATCGTTTTAACGCAGAGACAGGAAAAAGGCTTTCAGACACTTTGCTCCCTCCTGTGGAACAAAACAGAGACTTTTTAAATTAAATCATTTTATGCCTTTTGATGATTTTAAAGCACTGGTCAAGGACCACCCGCAGTGCCGATGCACTTGTTTTATATCATTTGATCTCGTATTGTATGTATAAATGTGTGTGTATGTCTTGGTTAATTTTATTGAATGTTTTCTTTGTCTTTTAGTATCCTGTGTGTGTTGTTTACTTTGTGTTGTGTTTTAACAGGGACCCATGAAAAAGAGAACTTTTCTCATTGGGTTTTCCCTGTATAAATACAATTAAATAAAATTAAAATTAAAAATATTAATACTGACAGGGTTTGAAAAGTATCAATACTTAAAATCTCTCCTGCACATATATTTACTATTCATATTAGTTCAAGCAGAGGTTGAAAAATAATAATGATGGCCAATGTAAAACCATTCATAGTAGAGTTTCAAGCATTTTAGTACAAAAATGTATCGGTATCGTGTGTGTGTATATATATATCTATCTATATATATAGATAGATATATATATGTATAGATATATATAGCGATATTTGCCCTAAATATAGATGTGTCCGGTCATTCCGTTTCATTCTCATAGTCTTAAACTATTGAGAACCAGCATCAGAACCATGGAAAACAGCCGCTCTTCATCACCACCAACAGATGATAAAGATTTTTTTAAATAATAGGAAATAGTGTTTGCAGCCGATTAGCGCTAGCTTTCCTCTGCTTCGGGTGAACAAATGGCTCCACACAGTGGAGTAATTTAGAAATACAAACTCATTCATCCATTTAGTTGCTTTGTGATAATAAATTATGTAAATATTCACTCCACGTGTTTGATTTAGGGATCCAAAATGTATTCTGTTATTCATGTATGTTAGCAATAAGCAGCAGTTAGCCTGCTAACTGTAGCTTGTGCTAAATTAACCCACAGACATGCACTTACACGTATACTTGTATACTTTGTTCCTCTACCAATAAACTGTACAACATAGACTGCAAACAGTTCATTTAACTAAAGGAAATCCAACACAACATATACTGGACTAAAATCACCTTCCAAAAATAATTTACGTATAAGTGGAAATACCAAACAAAAACTCATTAGAAATATAATAATATTTGATTAAGAATACCAGCTCATTTAGCATAAAACGTGAACAT
Source organism: Chaenogobius annularis (assembly GCA_015082035.1). NCBI lineage: Eukaryota > Metazoa > Chordata > Actinopteri > Gobiiformes > Gobiidae > Chaenogobius > Chaenogobius annularis. Next base: position 17,753 of record BJKM01000829.1, read on the forward strand.
TCGTAGAACATCTGATTTGAGTCCAGTCGGTCAGTTTCAAAACGTTAACCATTGTCTCTGTGAATTGTCTGAAGCCAAAACACTGGTCCTTTGCATTCTTTTGTCTTTAGCAATTCAATAGAAATCACAAAATGTATTTGAAGTTTATCACTGATCGCTCCACATTCATTTCTAAGGATGCAGGGGGCGGGAATGTTCTGGGGGCACAGGAAGTGACCTATGACCGGAGACATTCATTATTTGGTATTGGATCGATTCAAAAATGAGTGGTATTGCCCAGCGTTTGTGGATCTTGTTTCACACAGAGCTCGTTTCCGTGCGGCGTCTGCAGAAAGTAAAGCCCAACAGGAGAGCAGTGTATTTGAAACTCACAAGTGCGACTGGAAAGCTTAGTTGTGTTGTGTGAAAGAGCACGGGGGGCCGCGATTATGAAACAGAAAGTGACGGGGCTAAAGTGAACGGCTCACGGCGCTAATGCTCAGAGAAGAATCATCACAGCTGCAGAGTTCCAGCTCCAAACAACAGCAGGTAAACCAACACTGGCCTCATGTAACAACAAATTACAAATGCATTTCTTATTTTAAGCGACGTGGCATAAAACACAAATGAATCCATAGCTACTGTAACTGTTTACAATACAGTCTGGGGACAAGTGAATGAGTCCTTTATATATATATTTTATCAGAACACTTGGAGCATGGATCCCTTTTCCAACACTCGATATCAAAGAGCCTGAAATGTGCTCTCATCCTGGACACTGGACTGGTGTGTCTGTTTATGTACGTGAAATAATGCTGTTTTAGGGACAGAACATTTGTTATTTTAAGCAGACACTCCTTATTTGTTTATTTCTATGATCTATAATTGTGTTTGTTTTTTTCAATCACAGTACGTTAAAAAACTAGATTGCTCCATAGATTACTGTCTTACTACAATAATGGATAGCTGCAGCCCTAGTTTTGGTGCCGTTTTAGTTGTGTGAGGAGATGTGAACCTTAACCTCGGCTCCAACATGTCACAACTAGCTTTTTTACTCCAAAGGTGGACCCTGAACTTATTCTTTACCCCTTAATTGTGTCTAATAAATGTAAAGGCCCACTGCGTACCTTTTCTGAGCAGCCACGAGACCCGGTCCCGGGTCTATGGAGAGACGAGCTCAACAAACAGCATGCACGTTGTTATGGAAAAATCTCATTTTGACCTTGTTTCTCGTGACGACGTAGACTTTCCATCTCCAATCCGAGCCTGATGGTGCCGTTTGTGTATTCCTGAATTCCACATGTCTGCTACGTCTCCTTTTGATCAAAGCCCTATCTCTGTCTGCTTGGGGGGCTTCCTGCCCAGGCCAAGCCTAGTTTTGGGCTTTCACACCTCTGTATTGTTTTCCTTCAGGGGTCCGGGGTGGGCCTCTTTGCCGAGCCTTTGCCAGGGCATTGTCCCTCTCCAGACGATCAGAATGTAACTTCAATCAACAACTTTCTACCCTTTGGTTCCTCATCGGGCCAATCATGTTCAAGTATGATATGTCATGTGATTTGTTCAACCTGTGGTCTATAAAACACACAGGATTCTTTTATGTGGGGCCCTTGAGAGTGGAAGGGACCCTGTGCCTGCTCCCTCTCAGGAGATGAATTCTGATTGTACAGCAGAATTAAACCATTCACTTTTGAGAAAAGACTAACTCTTTTCTATTGTTTTTACTCTATTTCTTGATAATGATTACTTAAGTTTTTCCACAACAACGTCTTTCAGCATGTCCTGACGTCAACGCTTTCATATGGGCTTTATTGGCCAATTGTGTTTTATATCATAATATCACCAAAAGATTGATGATTGTGGAACCTGCCAATGTATTTTGACTTTTATTTTTGTGGCTCTTAAAGTTGTCCCTGGTGCATGTGATCCATCAGGCTGGTGGTATGATTTGTGCTGACAGTTTGATGAAGTACTCTGTAATACTCTGGATGTTTGTGTGTAGTTACCATGGGGACTATATCTACACATCATTTATACCAAACATGAAGTACGTGAAAGGACAGGACTAATATGGACAGCTGCACTTCTCACATCCTCAGAAGCTCTACAAATGGAGTAAACAGTCAACCAAGTCTGTGGTACTTCTATATTTAGTGTTTGCACACAGGAGGAGTGAGTGGGTGTGCTAACAGCTCAAAGCTAACGGAGAAAAGAAACTAGTTCTTTGCACTCTATAGACGCTGATATTTTCCACACGTTTATTACAGAAACATTTAATCATTGCATATTTTATTTTCGAGGTCCTACATTCAGTCAAATTGACACATTTTGAGCTTTTAACCGTTTTATCATGATGCTGGTTGGCCTATGATCAAACAAACCTTATCATTATTTCTTAAGGATTGAGTCCACAAACTTGTCATATTCTTCTCACGGTTCAAAGTCTTTTCACTGGCGACAATCTTGTCTTCGGAGTTGAAAAAATGGTATCTCCTTCTGAAGCTCTTTTGAAGAAATAATTTCACTTTTATTTATTTATATTGGCAGAGAAGACGTTGAACTTTGTCAGGTTTTTTTTTCCATGTGGATCGGCCCGGTAATTACAGAGAACCATAAACCAGGTCAACAAATCTGCAATCTGACAGTTAAACGGGGGGGATTCTGACCTGTCTGAGCAAGAGTTTGAAACTACAGGGAGTCTAGAATGTAGTCTCTCCTCTCTTCGTCCTAAACTCTGCCAACACACTCAAAAAAGAAAATAAACTCCCAACAAGTGAGAGTTAGATGACAAAGCATTTCCTAAAATGCACATAGCAGCAAATGGGCCGGTGTAATTTCAGCTTTCAAACCATAATGAGTGACTTTGGCTGCCTGTGTGCGCGGCCTGTACTTTCCAAGGCATTCGGCTAATTGCTTCTGGAGCTGTGCTGAGCTGCTGTTTTCAGTCTCCACGGTAATAGGCAGGAAACAAGTCACCGGCTAAATCTGCCAAAGGGGTGGGGCAGGCAAGGTCACTTCCTGTTACAGAGTGGGAGGAAATGTGCCATGTTGTCCTTATTTGGTAAGGCTGGGTCGAGCTGGAATCCACTGAGGAGGTGCTTTAGTGGAACAGAGGATTTAACATGATGACAATGAGTTGGTATAAGTTAACTTTCTTTAACCAAGACATTGGAGTCATATTATGCTTTCGCAGATACTTAATATTAAACTATAAAATAAATAGAACATTATTTTACATTTTGTTCATTGTAAAACCACAATATTGATCTAAATTGGCTTAGCAATAGAAACGGGTCCATTGACCTGTTCCAAACTACAGAATTGATAAGCCCCGCCTCTTCATAGTGACAAGCCCCGCCTCTTCTTAGTGACCTTTCACTGTTTGAAAAGTGACTACGGAACATTTTAGAACTCTTCATGTGTCTTCATTCTTCAAATAATCACAGGTAAGTACAGGATGTGGGCGGGGATAGGGGGTAGTGAAAACAGGAGTTTTCTGAGCCTCAGTTTCAGGACAATACAGGATTAACTCAAATACAGACTGTGAGCAAACTAATGATGAGCCAACACTGTTGTGAAGGTTACAGCTCATTCAAGTTGATTTAGCTAAATCATTTAAGTTAAATTCCCAGGCCAAATTGAGTCTTACTGTGTGGAGTGTCTTCTGGGTTGCCCCAGTATGTAACTTTTATGGTTGTGGGTCCGCCACCTGCCTGTCTCCATGAAGATGTGATCAAGCGATTAAATGTATTTGAACAGCACCATTCAAACAACTTTATGGATGTTTTTAATTGATTATATCTTATGTGTCACTTATGTATCATTGCACTTTTCTGTGCAGCACTTTGGGCTTATAGAGTTGCAAGTGTGCTTTAGAAATAAACTTTCAAAGTGCTATATAAAACATTTAAAAAAATGTTGACTATTTATTCCTGGTTCTGGCACCAGCAGGAGGCCGGTCCATGTTTATCCCTCCATCCATCCACCTTCTTCCGCTTTATCCGGGGCCGGGTTGCGGGAGCAGCAGTCTTAAGCAGGGACTCCCAGACAGACATCTCTGGGGGGATCCCGAGGCATTCCAACTCCACCGGGAGGATCCTGAGGCATTCCCAGGCCAGCCAAGAGACATAGTCCCTCCAGCGTGTCCTGGGTCTTCCCAAAAACATGCCCAAAACACCTCCCTAGGGAGGTGCCCAGGAGGCATCCAAAACAGATGCCCGAGCCACCTCAGCTGGCTCCTCTCGACGTGGAGGAGCAGCGGCTCTACTCCGAGCCCCTCCCGTGTGACTGAGCTCCTCACCCTATCTCTAAGGGAGCGCCCAGCCACCCTGCGAAGGAAACTCATTTCGACCGCTTGTATCCGCGATCTTGTCCTTTCGGTCACTACCCAAAGCTCATGACCATAGGTGAGGCGCAGGAACGTAGATTGACCGGTAAATCGAGAGCTTTGTCTTTCGACTCAGCTCCTTCTTTACCACAACAGTCCAACAGTTTCCCCTCTCCCGTAGGCGCCGAACGGTTTGCCAGAATTTCTTTGGGGGCCGACCGATAGTCCTCCTCCATGGCCTCTCCGAACTCCTCCCAGCCCCGGTTTTTGCCTCTGTGACAGCACGAGCTGCGGCACGCCTGGCCCGATACCAGTCAAAGGCCTCAGGAGTCCCACAAGCCAAAGAGGCCTGATAGGCCTCCTTCTTCCGGCTGACGGCATCCCTTACTTCCGGTGTCCACCACCGGGTTCGGGGGTTGCCGCCGCGACAGGCACCTGAGACCTTGCGACCACAGCTCCGAGCAGCCGCATTGACAATGGAGGTCGAGAACATGGTCCACTCAGACTCGATGTCCCCAGCCTCCCCCGGGATTTGGGAGAAGCTCTCCCGGAGGTGTGAATTGAAGACCCTGCTGACAGCGGGCTCCCCAAGACATTCCCAACAGACCCTCACTATACGCTTGGGCCTGCCAAGTCTGTCCGGCTTCCTCTGCCACCAGCGGATCCAACTCACCACCAGGTGGTGATCTGTTGACATCGGTTGAAACGGTCCATGTTTAGTCTTGACTAATAGATAAAATACAATAAAAAAGGGATTCAAGCTGAAAACATGCACCAAGCCCAAAACCTGGTCAAGTACAAGACCGTAAAGAGGAGGGAAGTCCATTCCTAATGAAGAACCCCTCGATAAGCTCCCCGGCCGGTCCTGGCTCCAATCCTCACAAAGAACCAGATACACTACCTCCCCGCTGCCACACTGTACGTGTATTTTTCCATTTTCCCACAAATCCAATCTCCCACATTTGGCACTCTGTGCCCAGTTGCATCCACTCATCAGAGCTGATGTTCTAAAGCAGACAGCCAACATGGAGCATAACGTCTGATGTCAAACACAAATAAATCGCATCACTATCGTCAGTCTCTTCAAATCAATAGTAATGTATCACCATGTGACGACGATCTGAGCTCACTTGTCCCACACTGGTAGCTCCATCTCTTGTTTCTTTTCAGTTCTCTGTGTCTTGTATCTTCCTGAGGAGCACCTCTGCTTCTCTTGGTCTTCTGAGCACATGTTTTTTACCATCAAAAGTCACCAGAAGAGAATCCATGTCTTAGTGTTCCTGAGATCATCACAGATGTGGTGGAACTATTCTTGTTGTTGGTGAACCTCATATTGAATATCTGGAGCGAAGAAGACACACTTGCCTTTGTACTGGAGGTCCGTCTTAACTTTTGAAGCCTTCATGACACGTTCCATCCCACGATTGTTAAGAAACCTCATAATCAGGCCCTGTGGTTTATCATTGGCTGGTCTTGTTTTGCTCAGGCGATGTTCTCTTTTTGTTGGGATCGGGGGACCGCAACTCCAGAGCCTGAAATAAGCTCCGGGATCACCTCCAGGAAACTTTCAGTGTCGTCTCCCTCTTCTCCCTCTGGTACCCCCACAAGTCTGAGATTGTTCCTTTGCGATTTGGACACCAAATCCAGGATCTTACTTTTTCATATTCTTGTTCTCCATCCGCGCATCACCACCTTTGTTCGCATCGCCGCCACCTTACCAAGGGCGGCTCCAGACCCAGGAAAGTTTAGAGAAGACTCTAAGAAGGCTTAGCCCATAAAAGGTCTGGGGGTCCTGTTGTGGCAGAAAAACACCAGACCTGATGTCACCATGCAAAACGACCCCCAACGCTCCCCTCCACACAAATGCTAAATACATCAGGAGCCCTGGTAGTGCTGCTCAAAGACTGGCTCCTCTCAGGTGTTATCGGACCCCAGGGGTCCAGGATGGGCCCTCTTTGCAAATGCCTTGCCCGCCGCTAGGGCATTGTCTTTAACAGAAACCAGACAGCCAAAGTCTGAATGCAATCAACGAAAACCCACCCTGTTCCTGTACTTAGCATCCGGCCCATCGAACCAATGATATTCGAGTATGTACTGTCATGTGATTTGTTCAACCTGTATTGTTTAAAAAGACACGGGATCCCTTTGTGTGGGCCGAAATCCTGGAAGGGAGAGACAACGTGTATCAGGGAGAGATGAATTCAGGATTTACACTGAATTAAACCATTCACTTTGAGACAAGACAACTCTGTCCGAACGTTTATTTCATTTCTTGACAACTATTACATAAGTTTTCCACGACAGTCCTCCCCCTGGAAATTTTTAAGCAAAATTATAGCAAATTCCTTTAATCTGGAGTATTTTTGGTCAACAAATGCATCTTTAATTATAGTCAATTGATGTAATTTAGATAAACATTATTGTATTATTATACAAAGTAGACCATAGAAAATACTTATTTTTGTGTGTATTTATTTAAACAAGGCAGATAATACATACTAAAACACGGCCTAGGCTATGGCAAAATAATTTCAGCACAGAATAAAGGAAATAATAAATTAGAACATATTTTGGGCACTTTCTAGGGTACAAGGCAAAATCAGCACCAGTTAAAACATATAAACTACTACTGTGTAAAAACTCTGTCTAAAACCAGGGAAAAATCAGCATCAGAACGATAACAAAACAAAACAAATCTTGATAGAATCAGACCGTAAGAATGTGGAAACCGCCATTAAACCAGAATCAAGCCCAGCATGAATTTAATCCGGAAATCAAAATTGGCTCTAAACCTGGTCTAATTTTAACTCTGCAAAACAGCATATAACCGGGACAAAAATCCAGGGAGAAGCTGAACATATTCACAGAATTAGAACTCAGTCAGGCAATTTTAACCCAAAACTGAAAAATAAAGAAATAAATAAAAACTAACAACAAACTATTACAATGGAATTTGAGCTGGAAGCAAAACTGTTTGGGGTCTTTATGGAGACAATATGAGGCCATACCTCCAAGGCTTCAGTCGAGCAAACCTATCAATGACTTTATCAGGATTTACAGCATTCAGATGTTCCTTTTCAATGGCCATAATGGCTAAATCATTCAGCCTCTCTTGCCCCATAGTTCTCCTTAGCCAGGTGTGAAGACGATGTATGGCACTGAAGGACCGTTCACAGCTGCAGCTACTGACTGGATTAGTCAGTGCAACCTTGAAGATGGCTTTCAGGGTTGAGAACATGTCATCAGCCAGTATTTGGTATACAGTGGCAGTGTCTGGTATGTTCTCTTTTTCCATCTTCCTCCTTAAACAGTTTCTAGCCACAAGAAGTTCCTCTGGCCTCAGGACTATTTTGTAGTGATTTGCAATGTGCGTCAGGACATCTTCTGTGAGAAAGGATGGTAAAGTTGGATTGCAAGCCTCCATTCCTGCCATTATTTTTTCACCTACCCCTGAAAATCGATCACCAAGCTCCTTGAGCATTCTGCCCAGACAAGGATAAAAAAGCTCACACCTGAAATCATTTGAACTAGTTGGATTTGTTTGTGGCCCACAGCTGGAATCTACAACAAACTCATCTCATGTCTGCTAAGAGACTGGATATTGTTTTCTTGACACACATCCATTGCACTTCTGTACATCTCTTCAGCTGCAGTATCTGTCCGTAGCTCTTTTAATGAGTCAACCACTGACCTCTTGAACTGGACAGCTTTTCCTATATCCAACTTTTCAGCTTGCAGATAGCAGTGTAGGCCTTCACTTATGCCAAGAAGTTGTGAAAACATCACTAACATGAAGACCGTCTTTGGTTTGGACAGCTTGATCAAAATAACTTTTGCTACTGGGCTACTGATGGCTCCAAGACTGGCTATAATGGCAGATATTTTTTAGAACTGCATTTACAGATTTCACTTGGCAAGCCCACCTTGTTGTTCACAGCTGAACAAGCTAATTTTGTACTCATCCAAGTTCTTTTTGTAATTCTTTGAACTTGCTTAACCAACGATGTCTTGAAAAATGTATACACATTCTCCAAAAGCTCAAAGAAAGATAAGGCTGCTGGAACGGCTGTTCATTCATAGCAAAGAACAAGGTTGAGCTCAAGGGCATAGCAGTGCACATACACAGCTTCAGGATGTTGCTGTCTGACGCGGGCCTGGACCCCACCAACTGCCCCACTCATGACAGATGCCCCGTCATATGATTGCGCAACACACAGCAATTTGCTGAGACCACGGGACTGAAGGAGATCCTCAATAGCATCTGTGATGGACTGAGCATCAAATTTGGCCAGTTTTTGCATTCCAAGAAAACTTTCTTTTATTTGGCCTACGAACATAAACTGCAAGCTGCTCGGTGTGTCCATCTCTAGCCTCATCTGCCACAGAATACACACCTGCTGCCTTCATTTCACTGCCAATGTTTCCAGTAATTTCATCTGAAATGATCATGTCATCTTGTGAAAAATGAGACTGGTATGTGGTATGAAATGGAGGAGTGTAATTTTGCAGGAAGGGATCAAATTTATTTAGAAGCTTCAGACATACAAGAAAGTTTCACTGGTTCTGGCTCGACTCCTGTTCACAATGCCCACGGAATGGGATGCCTTGTTTTCCAAGTAAGCTTGTAACAGCAAGCCAGTTTGTAGATACTGGCGTCTCTGACATTTCTGCAGCACTTGCTGTGTGAATTTTCTGAACTACATCTCCCTGTGTTTTAGTGGTTTTATAACAATGTCAGCAAGTCATGTAGGAGACATGTCTGGAACTTGTTTCGTGTTCCCTGTAAGTGTCTAGTGCTCTTTTCCAGTTTGAAAACCCTGAGCCATTGAGGGCATCTTTATTATTACGTATGTTACGCCTTGCATAAAGTCTGCATGGAAAGCAGTAAGCAGAGTTCTTGGAAACGGAGTACTCAAGCCATTTAAACTGTAGAAACCAGCTCACCGCTGCTCACCAAACTTACTGAAGGGATACTGAGGGAGAACAGTTTGTCTTGGGCCACTTCCTGATGTTCCTAAATCACCTCTTTCATCTTCTGGTCTTTGCCGATCTTGCCCTTGACTCTATTTAGTCCTGTTGTGGTCCCTGGATCACTTCCACCTAGTTCTTTTCCCCGTGAGGATGCAGAGATTTGGAATCTTTCTTCCCTAATTTCTCCTGACCTATCTGTATAATCAAAAAAATGTAGATGCTAAGTTTTATTTCAACACGTAAAATGTTATAGTTAAAACAAAACAGGGGTAAATTGCACAAAAAGTGTATTCATTAACCAGAATTCATATTTAGGCAATGAAAGAGAGTTAACAAAATTACAGATGACACACGCAGGCATTTCTTTGTAATTCAACTTTTTATAGTGTAAATGGTTTGGGTTGGAAAATTATGTCTGAAAAAAAGCACAACCAAGTGGGACTTGTTGGTAAAGTAAAGTCGGTCATCTCTGCGAAAGGTCATACTCACAACGTCATTTTAAACCTTTGGGAAACTGTCCCAAATGGGAGAGAACTGCCCTGTCAAACCCTCCCAGGCTTTAGGTGACAGAGTGTCTTGGACTTCAATGACTGCATTTTGCACCAGTCCATATGTTTGTGGGTTAGTTAGGTTTTTAAGATGTGCATGACACATTTACTGTTTAAATGTTTTGAATATCAGCTTTCTCACCTGGTTCTAGATTGACCGCTGCACTTTCAAAATGTTGGTCCGTGTCTCCCTCCTCTTCATCACTCCCTCTTTGTGCTAGCAACCAGGCATCAAAACAATACATATTTTAAAATGCAGCATTGGATTCACATGAATTAATTCTTCTTTCTAGTTTTCCCCTTACTTGAGTTGACTAGTTTTTTGTTTTTTTTAAAAGACCTGATGTCCATGGTGGGACTATAAAGATGAAGTTTATGTTACTTAACTGTCATGGTAGTGATCAATGAATGTAATTATACATAGGACTAAATTAAAAAGGCAAATTATGAATATTTTTTCCACAAAAACCCTGCAAGCCAGATTACTTAAAAATAATTGATGGATTAGCCAAGAAACAATGATAATGTTAGACGCAAAATAAAGTATACTTCGAGAAACGCACAGTTTAAACACTGAAGAGCTGGTGGTTAATCAGTTTGTGAGAGTTATAATTAGTTGACTGGCTAGCGATAGGAAATACCTTACAACACCAATACATGCGTGTAGGAGCGCGCACCTCTGTCCGTGTCACAGATGCGGCGCCACCTGCGCCAGCAGGGGGCGCCCCGAACACGAGCTTGGTGTTGGATCGTACCAAATGTGGGGGGTTTGTTTAATTTGAATATAAACTTATTTATTTATTTGCGTGAATATGTATTACTCGTTTCACACGTACAGCTAAATACGTAAAAAATTAAGAGTAAAAAAAAACCCGCTCCGCCAATGCACCTTACCCCTCAGTGTCTGCAGATCATCCGTTTTATCTGAAATACACTGTATATACTGTGTATACTTAAGCTTCATCGGTGCATGCTCCATTTCTTCCCCACACTTTCAGCTCCCTTACGTCGCTTTCAAATTGGTTGAATCAGGCTGCGCCACCCGGCGCTTTCAATTCCGGTCTCAGCGATGCCGTGTCACGCTCCATTTCACATTTCATTTCACACATCATGAGAGCCAACTGTTGTAGAGTTATCTCCTCTCCTCCATCTGACCTGGCGTCAGGTTTCCACATCCGGGCCGGACCTGTTATGCCATGTTAGCTTCGTTAGTTTTTGAGCCAGGCCGTTTTCCAATGGAGCCGTGGACCGTCAGCTTTGATTGTTTAGGTTCCGTTGCATTACCTGTGTTCAATTCATCTCTTGTTCATATTTTCTGGGATTATGTGGTTGAAACTGTGATTTTAAAGCTAATTGGTGCAGCTGTGACGCGAGTTCGTCTGTTTAGCTCGTCACCATAACCAGAAGTCCACAAACTGCTTTTGAAAAGCATTAATTGGGATACATTTTCTTTAAAATCCTCTTATCAAATGAATTGCCCAATAACCAAGACACAACCGTAATAAAGATTTTGAAATGTTATGACACGATGGTTAATCATTCCCCAAATAAAAAATGGAAAAATCAATGCAGAAATACATTTGTAGTTTAATTAATATAAGTTTTGACTCGCTATGGTCTGTTTGATTACAGAAATCCACTGGAACTTTGTCAATCCAGAAAAAGGCTGGTGCAAAAATAATCCATAGTCTCTGAAACTCTGATAAAGTTTGTTTATTGTGGCCTACGCCGTTAGTTTCTATGTGAATTCACCATCACCACTTCACCTGTCAGTGTAGAATGTGGGGGAGCATGCTGGTATAGTGTGACGGCATGTGCAAGAGCTCTATGGCTACAGTATATGCTTTAACCACTGTTTTGATTTTTTGTTTTTTTCACAGCAACATAAATCCAAGGAAGTTAAAATTACTTGAATGCACAATTTGAGTAATTTGGACTTCTTTCAGTCAATTTACCCGTCTAGAACTTTTCTATATACAATTCCTGAAAGTATTTTAGATTCCTATTTAGGGTCCAGGCAATATTATGTCAATTCAACAGAAATGTCTTAAAACATGTCTTTAAATGTATTAGTTGAGGTTTAATTATCTGACGAATGTGATCAAATTAATCTCAAATGTAGAAATATCACCATATACGCTTACTTTGCTCATTTGAATTTTAATCAGCTCTTTTTGAAATATTTTTGAACTATAAATGGTATACTCGATGTACTCGTATCTAAATGTCACCTCTATTCCTCTAAAATTCTGAATATATAATTATTTTTGACTGTACTCTACGGCCCCACTAAAAGCACTGTGTTTTGGCCCATTGTTGTGGGCCAGGCCATTGCTGGTTCACATCAGGCCACCTCTTCACCTCACAAAGGATGTTTCAGTGCGTTTCCCCGCGGCCGTGTCCATCCTGCACTGAGCCAAGATAAAGTTTCACGCTTCATTCGCGCACATTCTGAGCACTCCCAACTATCTGGAATCCTATAGACATGCTCCATCCAAAAATCTGATCCCAAATGTTCTCCAAGTTTCTCTGGTGGGTTTATAGGAATGAGTGCATATGAAAAGCAGCTGGTTTGTAGTCTTCTTATAGGGGACTTGTGTTTCAGGGACGGGGCCAAAAATCTGCCAAAGAACAGCGGTCATGCTGGAAGTCTGGGGAACCAATCACAAACTAATCTGAATGTGGATTGACATAATCTGATGCTGCTGATCTGAGCATAGGAGCGTGCACGACTGTGTTTTCTGTCCTGTGTGTGCACGTGCAAAGTGTTAGGCCACAACTATATATGACTAAACAGTTCACTAAAACATAGTGAACTTGATTATATTTAAATGTACATCACTTTTTTTAAAGATACAATTTTTTTAAAAACAAAGGCATTTATGTTTTATACATTTCTACAGCAATAAAATCATCAAAAAAGTACCTCACTATACGATACTTATTCTGATATTCAAAACTTGTTAAGATATGTGTCATGAAAACCTGGATTAGATCCCAACAACTTCAATAATCTGCGCCCCATCTCTAATTTACCTTTTATATCCAAAATTCTTGAAAAAGCAGTCGCCTCTCAACTTCACACCCATCTCATTTCATTTCAAAACAGTCTAAATGAACATTTTCAATCTGGTTTCCCTCCACTCCACAGCACTGAAACTGCACTTCTTAAAATCACAAATGATCTCCTCATAGCTTCTGACTCTAACTTACTATCTATTCTCGTCCTCCTCGATCTAACAGCAGCATTTGACACCATCTCACACAGCACTCTCATCCATAGGCTTAAATCTATTGGCACCTCCCACATTCCTCTCTCTTGGTTCACTTCCTGTCTCTCCGATCGCAGTCAATTCATACAACTGAAATCCCACCAATCCAACCCTTCCCTGTCCCAGCTGGTGTGCCCCAGGGCTCTGTCCTGGGTCCCCTTCTTTTCATCATCTACATTCTCCCTCTTGGTTCCATCTTCCGTAAACACAACATTCATTTTCCATGGCTACGCGGATGACACCCAGCTCTACCTCTCCTCTAAACCCACTGCATCACTTCCACCAGCCTCTCTTACCCTCTGTCTGCAGGAAATCAATTCCTGGTTCTCTTCAAATCTCCTCAAACTCAACAGCTCTAAAACCGAAGTCCTACTGGTAGGCCCCCCTTCCACTCTCTCAAAATCAAACAGTTTCACAATTTCTATCAATGACTCCACTGTCCTCCCCTCCCCTCAAGTCAAGAGTCTGGGTGTCATCCTCGACAGCACCCTTTCTTTCCACTCCCACATCAACCACATCACTCGTTCTGCCTACTTCCACCTTCGCAACATCTCTCGTCTCCGTCCTTCTCTCACTCCTCACACCACAGCCATACTTGTCCACAGTCTAGTCACCTCCCGGATCGATTATTGTAACTCTCTCCTCTTTGGTCTCCCCAATAAATCCCTCCAGAAAACTGCAGCTTCTCAAAAACTCTGCAGCCCGCATTATCACCAGGACGCCCTCCCACCATCACATCACCCCCATCCTTCAACAACTTCACTGGCTCCCCATAAAACAACCGATTCACTTCAAAATTATCCTAAATACTTTCAAAGCTCTCCATGACCTGGCTCCACCGTACATCTCTGACCTCCTCCACATCTCCACTCCCTCTCGCTCCCTCAGGTCCTCCTCCTCTGTCCAGCTCTCTGTCCCCTCTTTCAGTCTTATTTCAATGGGGGCAGAGCCTTCAGCCGCTCTGCTCCTCAGCTCTGGAACTCTCTCCCTCCTGACCTCCGCCACATAGACACCCTTCCACTTTCAAATCCAGACTCCAAACTCACCTGTTCAGACAATCCTACACCACACAACTCAGTCCACTCAACACCACATAACTCAGTCACTCCAACACCACATAACTCAGTCACTCCAACACCAACATACTCATCACTCACAACCACATCAACTCAGTCACTCCAACACCACATAACTCAGTCACTCCAACACCACATAACTCAGTCACTCCAACAACCACATCAAATTCAGTCAACTCCAACACCACATGAACTCACACTCCAACACCACATAACTCAGTCACTCCAACACACATAACTCAGTCACTCCAACACCAACAACTCAGTCACTCCAACACACATAATAGTCACTCCACACCACTAACTCAGTCACTCCAACACATAACACATAACTCAGTCACTCCACCACATAACTCAGTCACTCACATCACACTCACACCACCATAACTCAGTCACTCCTACACCACATAACTCAGTCACTCCTACACCACATAACTCAGTCACTCCTACACCACATAAACTCAGTCACTCCAACACACCACACAACTCAGTCACTCCTACACCACATAACTCAGTCACTCCTACACACATAACACAGTACTCCTACACCAATCAGTCACTCCTACACCACATAACTCAGTCACTCCTACACCACATAACACAGTCACTCCTACACCACATAACTCAGTCACTCCTACACCACATAACACAGTCACTCCTACACCACATAACTCAGTCACTCCACACACACATAACTCAGTCACTATTCTACACCAATAACACAGTCACTACCTCACACACACATACACTCACAGTCACTCCTACACCACATAACATCACCCTCACCACATAACTCAGTCACTCCAACACCAACATAACTCAGTCACTCCTAACACCACATAACTCAGTCACTCCTACACCACATAACACAGTCACTCCCTACACACATTCAGTCACTCCTACACCACATAACTCAGTCACTCCTAACACGCACATAACTCAGTCACTCCTAACACCACAAAACCAGTCACTCCTACACCACATAACTCAGTCACTCCAACACCACACAACTCAGTCACTCCTACACCACATAACTCACAGTCACTCCTACACCACATAACTCAGTCACTCCTACACCACATAACTCAGTCACTCCAACACCATCATCCAGTTCTGTACTGTGGGTTTTATTCTGCTGTTTTATTCTCTTGTACAGTGTCCTTGGGTGTTCTGAAAGGCGCTTTTAAATAAAATCTATTATTATTATTATGATACATGGATATCCTTTAAATGACAAATATTATGCATTATTAGGGCCCAAACATGACACGTGAGACCCTATTGTAATTGTACAATTTTGAGGGGAAATGCAAAAATCAAGTAGTAGTGGTAAAATTAGAGTGCAATGAGCTCTAATTTTGAGTGAAAACCCTGAGAAAGAATATGGAAAGACAGCTCAGTAGTGCCACCACAAAATCAATTTACATGGCAGCAATGGGAGCTCTGACTGTAGAAATGAAACTTGGCCTAAAAAATAGCTAGTTAGGACAAGTCAAAAATTATATTATGACCCTAAACCCTCCAGGAAGTCATATTGGGTCAAACCCGATAAATAGTCACACATCATGAACAACAGTTTTCATCTAAAACACTTCAAACTTGATCAAAACTCACGCGCGATGAAAGATTATCAATTACATTTTTAATAAACGGTTGGATGTGGCTGAAATTTACTGTACATAAAGTCAGTAAAATTGTACGTTACAAAATGGCTTAGTGGCACCCTCTTGAAAACAGAAATCATTAAGATATGGGAGGGGGCGGAGCCTATGTTTTCATCGTAGACAGACGGAACTTGACAGAACATCTGGAGATAATTAAACTAGCCCTTGTACTTTAACAAACTTTGTTGTTGAAAGAATTTGCACAAGTCGCAGGGTGTGATCATAACAAGCTCTTAAAGGACACATTATGCAAAATTGACTTTTCTGAGCTTTCAACCCTGTTCTAACATTGTTCCCTCTGCAAAAACTTACCTGGAGTTGTATTTAGCTTAAGTTGTTTTCTTAATCTTTGACGTGGCTCTGAGAATTTAGTAAAAGTTTACTAAAATAATGTTTGGAATATGTAGAATAACAAAATACATTGGCATTTCATGTTAACAATGTCCTTAAGATCTAGAATACAATTGTTTTATGAATAATTCACCATTTAGCAGTCACAGGTTAATAATTGTTTGACTATGCAATTTATCATGAATTTATGTTGTTTTTGAAAGTATCACAATGCACATCTCTGTATTGACAAGAAGTCAGCCATGATACTCATGGGACAAATGCTGAATATTCACCGCGGGCTGTGCCAAGAAGAAAGTCTCTCATCACAAAGGATTCCTCTTCTGTAACATCCTTAAAGACCCCGTTTGTCCAGAATGTATGACTGTGGTCAGGAGGGACCAGCGGACTTACAGAAATCACTCCAGACTGAGGCTGAGCTGTTTGTTTCAGGTCGTTAGCAGCTGGCTAATGCTAGTTTACATATTATTGCGTGGCTATGCTAATAAACGTTAGCATACTAGCAGACAGTTTTAACGAGCCTCATTTCCAACTGTCTGGGTGTTATATTTTAGGATCAGACGCAAAGTCCGTGAAAGCTTTGAGGGCGTGTCCGGTGCAGAGGGCTTGTGGACGAGGAAGAGCAGATGGAAATGTCCACAAAAGTTTGTTCCTGCTTTTAAGTGTCAGCGACTCGCCGCTGTAGATGAGGATCAAACCCCAGAACTTCTGTCTTCTTCATGTATCAATCCTCTTCATTTTCACTTTTCTGTTCTCTGTTTTTCATGACTCTAACAGCGAGAGGCAGCAGCATGTGTGGCTTCTGCAACATGACACCACAAATAAGTCACGAGACTGAAACCCATGAATATTACACCGTTGATATTTTTAGAACAGCCTTAGTTCTTATTTATTTATGAATTCACCTTTATTTAACCCAGTAAGAACCATTGAGATCGAGACCTCTTTTTCAAGGGAGTCCTGGTCCCAGAGGGGAGGAGCTTATTTCTACATGTTTTTAGTGGTAGGGGAAAATGGACAAAACCTATGCAGACACGGGGAGAACATAAAAACTCCGCACAGAAAGGCCCCATGCCACCCGGGAATCGATCCCAGGATTCTTTGTTTTTTAATATTGCTCGAACAAAAAAACGAGGAGCAATACACTGTGAGAGATGACTAAACCAAGCAAGCCATCCAGGGAAAAGACTACTTCAGGACCAAAACAGTCTAAACTGACGGACTGTAACCTTCGTAAAAAGCTAACCCCTCAAGCCCAAGCTAAATGGCTAGCACGGGTTCAGAAGCGTGGCCTCTGGAGATGGACCTGGCATAGACATGCCTTCTCCACGGTGCAGACCCTGCAAATCCTCTGTGAGGTAGACGGAGAAAACACTACGCTTGACCAGGTGATTTTCATACCGATTGCATTGGAGCGTGAGATGGCGTCAATGAGAGCAGAAATAAAAGCTGAGAGTGGCACCCGCTTCAGCAAAATAGAAGCGGACATGACGGCTGACGGGCCTGAATGTGGACTTGAAAGGTGTCAACCGGTGTGTGGCTGAGATGGAATCACAAAGGGTTTATTGGCCTTGTCAATGAACAAAATTCACAAACATAGGAACTTGTCTCGGCCTTAAGGTGCAACATAAAACACTGAGCAAAAATAAAAACAACATATATTCAATCCAAAAGGCATGCATTAAGAAACAATTTAAAATTACTATAGTGTATTTAATAAAAGTATGTATTACTATGTACACAAGAATTACAGTTAAATTTAAAGTTGTGAGTGCAGAAAGTGACAGTGCAGTGAGTGATTGAATAGTTGCAGTTAAAGTGGGAGGAGTTTAAGAAGTATTCATGAGTCCAACGGCAGAGGGAAAGAAACTATTCTTGTGGCGGGAGGTTCTGGTCCGGATGGCCCGTAGCCTCTTGCCTGAGGGGAGTGGCTGAAATAGTCCATGTCCAGGGTGAGAAGGGTCAGCTGTGATCCGACCTGCTCGGCCCAGAGCCCTGGAGACGTACAGGTCCTGCAGAGATGGAAGTCTGCAGCCGATCACCTTCTCAGCAGAACGCACCATGCGTTGTAGTCTCCGTTTGTCCCTGGCTGTGGCTCCAGCGTACCACACGGTGATGGAGGAGGTGAGGATGGACTCAATGATGGCCGTGTAGAACTGCACCATCATCTGCACTGGCAGCTTGGCCAACTTTCCTCAGCTGCCGCAGGAAGTACATCCTCTGCTGGGCCTTCTTGATGAGGGAGCTGATGGAGGGCTCCCACTTGAGGTCCTGGGTGATGGTGGTGCTGAGGAAGCGGAAGGAGTCCACGGTGGTGATGGGGGGAGTCTGTCATGATGAGGGGGGGCTGGGGGGCTGTGGCTTTCCTGAAGTCCACGATCATCTCCACTGTCTTCTGGGCGTTGAACTTCAGGTTGTTACCGCTGCACCAGGACACCAGCCGGTCCACCTCCCTCCTGTAGACAGACTCATCCCCGTCCGAGATGAGCCCGATGAGGGTGGTGTCGTCTGCAAACTTGATCAATTTTACGGAGTCGTGGCTGGAGGTGCAACAGTTTGTGTACAGGGAGAAGAGCAGAGGGGGAAAGTACACAGCCCTGTGGAGCTCCTGTGCTGATAGTCCGAGTGTCTGAGGCGTTCTTCCCCAGCCGCAGACACTGCCTCCGATCCGTCAGGAAGTCAGTGTTCCACCTGCAGGTGGAGTTGGGCACATTGAGCTGGGAGAGCTTGTCCTGGAGCAGAGCAGGGAGGATGGTGTTGAATGCAGAGCTGAAGTCCACAAACAGGATCCTTGGCGTCGGTTCCCGGGGAGTCCAGATGCTGCAGGATGAAGTGGAGTGCCAGGTTGATGGGGTTGTCTTCAGACCTGTTGGCTCTGTAGGCGAACTCCAGGGGGTCCAGCAGGGAGGAGGTGAAGGACTTGAGGTGGGGCAAGACCAGGTGTTCAAATTACTTCATGACTACAGACGTCAGCGCCACAGGCCTGTAGTCATTAAGTCCACTGATCCGGGGCTTTCGGGTTGGGACAATGATGGCACGACTTGAAGCAGACTGGGACGTGGCATGACCCCAGGGAGGTGTTAAAAATGTCTGTGAAGATGACGGGGACAGCTCAGGCAGTGTCTTAATGTGGCGGGAGAAACTCCATCTCGTCCAGCAGCTTTTCGGGGGTTGGATTTCCGAAATAGCCTGTTTACAGTCTGTTCCTGAACTGAGAGAGTGGTGGGGGAGGTGAGGGAGGTGAGGGGACCAGGTTTGGGTTGGCGGAGGTGGCCAGGTTTGGGTTGGCGGAGGTGGCCACCGTGGGGGAGGGGTGGTCACATCAAACCTGGAGTATAAGGTGTTAAGTTGCTCAGCCAGTTTTCGATTGTCCCCCTCCACACGGAGGCGGTTGTTGTCAGAGAATTGCTGCTTCAGATGTGTATTGTACTGTGATCTAGCTCGAGAAACCTCTTTGGTAAATCCATACTTCGCATCTTTGTAACGCCCCCTGTCTCCAGCCCTGTGCGCTGCCTCCTTCTGCTGCCTTAACTGCCTCAGTTTTGGAGTGAACCAGGGTTTGTCATTGTTGAAAGTGACTTTGGTTTGTGTTGGTATAATGCTGTCCTCACAGAATCGAATGTATGACGTCACAGTGTCCGTGTACTCATCCAAACTCTCTGTGGCAGCTCTGAAGACCTCCCAGTCTGTGATGTCCAAACACGCACGGAGCTCCTCCGCTGCCTCATTGGTCCACTTCTTAGATTTCCTCCCTGCAGGTTTGGAGAGCTTCAGCCTCTGCCTGTACGTGGGGATCAGGTGAACCATGGCGTGATCAGAAAAGCCGAGAGCAGCGCGAGCCACGGCACGGACGGCGTTGCTAACTGTTGTGTAACAGTGATCCAGCGTGTTTTTGCTCTCTGGTCGGAACTTTAATAAACTGTCTGTACTTTGGTAGTTCGTGGCTGAGATTCCCCTTGTTAAAATCACCCAGGATAATACACAAGGAGTCCGGGAAGGTCCGCTCCACACTCAGAATCTGGTCCGCGAGCGCGCGCTGTGCCACGTGCACGTTTGCGCTCGGTGGGATGTAAACAACAGCCAGAATGAATGAAGTGAACTCATGTGGAGAGTAGAATGGTTTGCAGTTAATGAAAAGATATTCCAGATCAGGAGAGCAGTGTTTGGAGATCACAGTCACATCCGATGACCAGGCGTTGTTGATGTAAAAACAGACTCCTCCGCCGCGTGTTTTTCCTCCGGAGAGATCTCTGGCGGTCCGCACGAAGAAGCTCAAAGCCCTCCAGCCACAGCACCATCTGGGATCGGCTCGCTGAGCCAGGTTTCCGCAAAGCACAAACCGGAGATGAAGAACAGTCTCTGTTTCGTCTCATCAGCAGCGCCAGTTCGTCCATTTAAAAAGGCAAACAGAATCTCTTAGATATTTAGGTGTGGTACTCCATAGAGACCTATCAACAATTCTGGTAAAAAATTATACCCCTATTTTTACTACTATAAAGCAGATGCCAGAATGAAATAATTTCAATTTAATTTGTATCCAGACATTGGACCGATTTCTTATAAACAAAAATGTATCACATTGGGTATGGAAATTTCTGGTTTGGTCAAATACAGTAGAACATCATCTGCAGCAGGCAATTTTATGTTCCGTCCCATCAATTGTAACACCGTGAATTGTTTTTGATTGAATAAATTGGGTCAATGGTTCCAAATACAAAGCAAACAGGAGGGGGGACCAGGCACAGCCCTGCCTGACCCCCCTTTGCAGAGTCAGTGGACCTGTCAGATGACCATTGATTATAATTTTTGATGTTGGAACATCGTAAAGAGCTCCAATATTTTTTATAATTAAAATGTGAAAGTTGTTTAGCACTTTAAATAAATATGGCCAACTAACAGAATCAAAAGCTTTCTCAGCATCCAAACTAATTATTACGGTTTTATTTTGTTGTTTTAGTATATGATCCATTATGTGTAGGGATGTTATCTTGTTATGTTATCTTGTGTTTGTCGTTTGGTAATAAATCCTGTTTGATTGCTGTGGATTAAGTTTGAGAGTATTTGTTCCATTCTTTTGGAAATAATTGAGGTGTAGATACGATAGTCCACATTCAGAATAGAAATAGGTCTATATGAGGCACAGTCCAATCGACCCTTCCCTTCTTTTGGTATCAGGGATATGATGGCCTCTTTCTAACTACGGGGGTCTGAGTTTGTTTCAGTGCCCAGTTAAAAGTTACCAAAAGGAAAGGAGTAAGTGTATCTTTTAAAGCTTTGTACCAATCTGAGGTGAATCCATCGCTCCCCGGAGATTTATTGTTCTTTAATCTTTAAATTGGGCCATGTATTTCTGACCTTGTATTTTGTAAGACCCCTGGCTCACCACGTCCCCCTGCTGCACTTTGCATATCCTTTCAATTTCCCACAAGCCCAATTTCCCACATTTGACACCTCGATGAGTAGATGTGTTTAGTCACAGTTTATGTACAATAGCAAACAGCCACCAGGGGCATAAAGTCTGATGTTAAAAACTAAAAAAATCAGGTCATTAGTCTCTTCAAATGAACAGAGATGTATCACAATGTGACCACAACCCAAACTCACATCCCCCACGCTGGTGGCTCCATCCTCTGTACTGTTCATTTCTCTGTGTTTTGCATCTTCCTGAGGAGCACCTCTGCTTCTCCTGATGTTCTGAGCACGTGTGTTTTACCTTCAAAAGTCACCAGAAGAGTCGTGGGGAAAGGGAATCCATGTCTCAGTTTTCTCTTCCTGAGCTCCTCACAGATGTGGTGGAACTTTTGCCGTTGTTGGCGAATCTCGAATGGAATATCTATAGCAAAGAAGACACACTTGCCTTTGTACTGGCGGTCTCCTTTAACACTTGCAACCGCGTTTCTTCACATGGTCATTGAGAAACCTCATAATCAGGCCTTGTGGTTTATCAACTGCTGGTCTTGGTTTGCCCAGGCGATGTGCTTTCGATTGTGATGGGAGGGACTTCAACTCCTGAGTTAACAAGGAGCTCTGGTATGATCTTCTCCAGGAAGCCCCTCAGTTTCCCTCCTCTTTCTCCTCAACGCCCACAAGCCTCAAGTTAGGACGACGGGATCTGGACTCCAAATCCAGACTCCAGCGTTGTCACCCTGGCCCGCAGCGCCTCGATCTCGGCCCTTACTGTCTGCTGATCGTCCGTATTGTCTGATACACGTTGCTCAACCTCCTCAATGCGTGTTCCCGTTATTCCATCGGCTTTCAATTTAGCGGTCACTGCCTCTGACACTGCCGGAGCTATGGTAGCGAACAACTCGGCTCTCAGAGACTCCATGGCACACTGCACTTCGGACCTCTTCCGAGGTCACCACTTCGATGATCAATTACGTTCTCTCCCCCTTCCGATGCAAAGAAGTTGCGTGAGTCTCCAACTGATCCAGCTAACCTCCTGAGCTTGTGACGCGGGCTGTTTTCCAACGGAGCCGTGGGTCATCAGCTTTGTCTGTTTTGGTCCTGTGGCGTCTTCCTTGTTTACTCATCTCTCTTCTTTGTTCTTTAGGTTTGAGTGGGCCAAACGATGATTTTAACACCAATTTTTGCAGCAGTGGAGTGAAGTGCGTCCACTCAACGCGTCACCATGACCGGAAGTCTAAATTTGTCCATTTTCAAATTAAGTCTGAATGTCATGTTTTCCATTAGTCTGTTCGTATGTCAATACATTCCTTGATTGTTGGTGATGTTTATGTCATCCATTTCCTTATGATGACTCTTTTTCTGCCTCCAGAAGAACATTCCAAAGGTTTCGATTTATTGTGTCCATGGCAGACGTTTTGAAGCGCACTCTTCGGACATCAAATCTAGATTACCTTCTCTTTCCCATTCGATTTTGATATATTTAGTAGAGTAGCTGTCCTGATTAGCAATGCATTGGTCCAATTTAGAGATTTTTCCGACCCCAAAATTCTGATTAATAAGCCTTGAACAAAATTTCAGTCAAAGGGTTATAGTGGTTTTGTTTAATTTCTTGGTTATAATAATTCATTATTTATAAATACCTATAAAAGTCCTGTTTCTCCAAGTCCCCGCCATCCCTGTATGTAGCGAGACCCCTGCCTTCCCCCACCGCTCTCTCAGTTGAGAGACAGGATGTAAACAGACTATTTTGGAAATCCAACCCTCAAAAAGCTGCTGGTCTAGACTGTGTTTCTCCCGCCACCTTAAGACACTGCGCAGGAGTGGTGTCCCCCGTCTTCACAGACATTGTTAACACCTCCCTGGAGTCATGTCACGTCCCAGCCTGCTTCAAGCTGTCCATCATTGCTCCTGTCCCCAAGAAGCCCCGGATCTCTGGACTTAATGACTACAGGCCTGTGGCGCTGACGTCTGTATGTCTCCAGGGCTCTGGGACGAGCAGGTCGGATCACAGCTGACTCTTCTCACCCTGGACATGGACTATTTGAGCCACTCCCCTCAGGCAGGAGGCTACGGCCCATCCATACACAAGAATAATTTCTTTCCCTCTGCGGTTGGACTCGTGAACACTTCTTTAACACCTGCCACTTCAACTACAATTTATTCAATCACTCACTGCACTGTCACAAAATCTCTCAATCTGTGTCATAGGATCTTAAAATTGAATGTATGTTGTAAGTTGTTCTTGAAACATGTTGGAAGTGTAGTACAGATTCTCTTTTAGTGAATGAAAACTGTGTCTGTTTCAGACTGCTGAAGCCCCAGAGAGCGTGAGCTCTAGCCACAGCCCAGCCTCCTGGAGACGACCTCTGCCCAGCACAAACTCATCTCTCCTGAGCAGCTCCAAGACGCCAGGGGCCCCCTCCTCCAGAGCTGAGCTGTGGGCCAGGGGCCAGGGGTCAGGGGCCCGCACAGACGGAAGGGCCCGACCCTGGAACCAGCGTCAGACTGAGCACCACTGAGGTCAGGGCTACAGACAGCATAACAGTTTCTTTGCACAATATGACTACACAACATGGTATTTATAACTATGCTGAATGTGTTTGGGCAAGTAAAAAAGATATCATTATTAGTCAGCTGTGTCTGATGTGTATCACAGAGAGTGTTACAGCCAGAAAGCTGCACATGAAGTATTGGGATAATTTTATGGTCAATTTGCTTGCATTGCTAAAAGATCCTCTCATTATAATTAATCATAGTGATAATACAAATACATATTTCTTGGGTACTGTATATAAAGCTTGTATAAACTTCAGTCTGATGAAATACCTAAGGTTCTTTGGATCTCTACTTATTATGTAAGCATTAAACCACAAGGAGGAGTTTTGCTGTCAGTGTACAGCCGGCTTAAATGTACAACCGGCCATAAAGTATATTATACACAGGCAAGGCAAGTTTATTTGTAGAGCACAGTTCGTACACAAGGCAATTCAAAATGCTTCACACAACAGGAAAAAATGCATTAAAATTACGCCTCCCTTTTTATGTGTGGCGCTTTTGTATCTTTAAGGACGGACCGGTCTCGTCGGCCCCCCCTCCCTAGATTTGGCTTTCGCTAAACTAATTGTCCCAGACAAAACTCGACCAAAGCTTTTAGTGTTAATGCTGGCTCTTGATCAGTGGGTCGGTGCGCCAGGCTCTTCCTGGACTTTGCGGTGGCCTTAGTGCTGACTGACAATCTAACTAGCACAGCAGCACCATTCACACAGATTTGTAATCTATCTTTTTTTATTGGCAACTTTCTGTCTCAAGTGAAAATGGCCAGGTACAAACTACAGGCTATTATTTGTAATAAGACTTAATGATTTTCTCAACAAATTCAACTCCATTACAAATTATCTATCTGGTTTCAGGTTAAAAAAAATCAGCTATTGCAGTGTCCGAACTGGTAGAGAACATGCAAGCTTTCAGGGATCTCGTTTTTATTTAGTCACCCATGTGCACGACGTCCGTCAACCTGTCGTTGAGCTCAGGACACAGTTGTCTTGATACAAGCGCCTCTTTGTGTACTATACGATGCGTCCATTGCACGTTTGGAGACACCCGCTGGATCAGTGCACGCTGACCAGTCTTATGTCCTGCCATTGCTCTGGCACCATTGGCGTAAATTCCGACACAGTTCTCCCATTTGATATTGTGTTTTGCCAGATAGTCGTTTATGATTTAAAACTTTTGTTCAGTTGTGGGAAATGCCACCTTTGGGGGTGTTTCCCACTTTGACCTTGGGGTTTCCAGTCCATACTCTGCACAGATGTTCCTGTACACTATGCCAGCCACTTGGTTATGGCGCGCCATGTATGCTTTCCCTGGCAGCATCTTACACCCTACAGTTATGGGCTGGATTGTCTCAGGGGCCCCTTTGCACAACGTACACCTTGGGTCTTGTCTGGTGTGGTAGATCTGGGGCTTGCAATAGTGTACAGGACCCCCAAAGGTGGTAGAGAATGACCGACCCAAGATCCTGTGGGACTTCCAGATACAGACTGACAGAATGGTAATGGAAACCAACCAGACATTGTGGTGGTGGAGAAACGGAGGAAAGTCGTCGTGGTTGACGTGGCAACACCAAGTGATGGCAACATCAGGAAAAAGGAACACGAGAAACTGAAGAAAAGGCTCAGCTGGAGCTGGAGTAGGTGAAGGTAAAAGTGGTGCCCGTGGTCATCGGAGCACTCGGGGCAGTGACCCCAAACTGGAGGAGGGGCTACAACAGATCCCTGGGAAAACATCAGACATCTCAGTCCAGAAAAGTGCAGTACTAGGAACAGCAAAGATAGTGAAGAACCCTCAAGCTCCCAGGCCTCTGGTAGAGGACCCAAGCTTAGAAAAAGGGATGAGACCACCCGCGGAGGGTGAGAACTTTATATATACATTCTAATAATTTCATTAGAATGATGCAGTTTAAATGAGTGTATTAGGCCAGTGTGTAAGATAATGATTCATGGTAGCATTTAGGGCAATGGAACGTTTACATGAAAATTGTGTCAATGTTATTTGTGTATTGTTATTAGAATGGTTTTCAATTGTGAAGTATCTTCTCTGATATGTTATCCATGAGAGCTGTTCATACAGAGCTGGTAACATTTCTTGGTTTTCCATTTAGCTACTTTCTGACTGCTGATCTAAATGATGGTGTTAATTGGGTTGGACACCAATAATTGCTCCACTTCAGCCTAAACCCCTTCTGTCATTGCTACTCAAAATGGTTAAATTATGTCTGAATGAATGAAGAAATAACAGCCAGCATAAAAGGATTTGAAGTATTCTTGAGGGGTATTTATTGCAGGAGGCCCTCAGCCTAATCTCACTGTAGCCCAGAACTATGCCAATGCATGAGAACTAACAAATGTTAGCAGAATGTTAATTGTAGACAAACTTGGTCAGCACTCAATTGCCTTCTCTGAAGCAAGCAGCTATTTCTTTAGCCTAATTCCATCTGCTTCACTCTTCCTTGCCCCGCATATTGTGGATATTTAAGATCAGAAATAAGGACCGAAGTACTTTTGTTGTTTTTCCCGCATATTTAGTATTAAAAGCATAATTAAGTCACATTTCCCCTGATTAAACGTCTTTGTAAGTCACTATGATAGTTAAATATGCATTTTTGGTGCTTTTGACTTGTCCGTCGCCGCCCCCTGCTGTCTCTGGAAGTCTATTTTTTATGTTTGGAAATGTGAAATGTTTTTTAACTGTCTCATTATGATAAAGGAAGGATTTTATAAAAAAGTAACAAAAAAATACGCAAATAAATCAAATCTTTTGCGTGTATTTTCACAAGGGAGCTGAAGGGGGAGTCAAACACGTTAAGGAGTCAAACATAACCAGGCTAAAGTTATTCCATTCATAAACTCATGAACTTTGTGAAGCATAAACAGATGCCAAAACAAATCCCTTTCTTTTCTCTTTCAGATCTTTATTTGTTCCTCTGAGGCAGAACGTTGACCCCTGCATCGTGTCCACACATCTTCAAAACGCTCTGAACTGGACCTTCGAGCTGCTCCACTGAACACTGACGTGAAGTGCCTCAGGACTGGCCTGCGTCTCCTCTTCTGCTCTGTGGATGTAACATAATGGAACTGGAGACTGACAAGGGAGAGGCGGCACGCTCAACGCAAACCATCCATACAGCAGGCCAAATCACTTGAATTCAGAATATTACTTCTTAAATACACATTTGTTGTTGTTTTATTGACATATTTATTCAAATCTACAATCACAGCAAAATGATCAAAATATAAAAGGGAAAATAAGTAATTGAGCATTTTGATTTAACAAAGAAATATGTATCTATCCAGCTTCTGCTTGTCTGTCTTCTCAGTCTCTCCCAGACTTCCCTCACCCCAGGCACTTTCTCCAGCCAAAAATATACATAAGTTAATACATCTGGACTAGTTAAACCTGCTCAAATAAAGCAAGATATTCTGAATACAAGTCATTTTAGTTCATTTATATTTGTATTTTTGCCATGACAAAAAATGGCTCATTTTGTCTTTTATGCTGAGAACTGAAAAGGACCACTCACTCGCCTTCACCCGCGCTAAGGACGACGGATGTGACCAAAAACTGCCTAATTAGGTTTACTTTGGAACATTTGAAAGGAAATACATTTTTATTTTTCCTGGACTTCTCATGTGCATATTTTAATCTAATTTTAACAGTCTTGATAGTTTGCAAACTGGATGCATTTGAATGTTCTGGAGGAGGTTTGCATGTTCCGTATGGAGAGCACTTAAGGAGGACAGCGCATGTACCTGGAGCTGTGGACATGTTCTAGAAGAATTTTGGCAATCGCCCACTCTCCCATAACTGCTGGTTTTATTTTTGTAAAATCATTTTTATGTACAAAATTCTACACGGCAAAATATCTGCATAAGTTTGAATGCCTTGGATCCATGAGTTATCTGGATTGGAAGAGTTGAGATTAGTTTACATTTAAATTGTATTTGACTGGTTTCAAAACATACTAGTGTCTGTCAAGGAAGCAATATTTTAGTTTACGCTTCCAGAGCCTTTAAAACAAGCCAAATAAACAAGACTTCCTAAGTAAACGGAACTTAACTATTCAAAAAATACTTTAAGGATTCAGATTTTGAGTTCAAGTCATTTTAACTTGTGTAAATTGTATTTTAGCAATTTAGCTTGCATCAAAGTGCAATGTATAAATGCTTCTGTTTCCATGGCGCGGCGCCTCCTCGTTCTGACCCTGAGGAGCTGCTGCCGCTCTAGATGGGGTTTGTTATTGCAGCAGTTGCTCTGGGCGACGGGGTTTCCACAGCTGCAGTTGCTCTGGGCGACGGGGTTTCCACAGCTGCAGTTGCTCTGGGCGACGGGGTTTCCACAGCTGCAGTTGCTCTGGGCGACGGGTTTCCACAGCTGCAGTTGCTCTGGGCGACGGGGTTTCCACAGCTGCAGTTGCTCTGGGCAACGGGTTTATTGCTGAAGCTTGTATCTAACGGGGTTCGCCGTGCGAATCTGCATCTTGTTTCTATAAAGGTGTATTATTTTATTAGAGCATTAAATATATCAACCTCATGTTTGGAATGTGTCTTTTATTTCACATGGGCATGTGTTGGCCAAAATGAAGCAGAGGGCCACAGACAACCCGACAACCAAGTGAATCATTCGAAATGTTGCATTTGACATAGTCTGATGGGCCTCCACACCTTTAATAAGACTTGGAACATTAATATTAGGTTGTTATAACATCAAAATGCTTGAATTTTTCCAATTTTTTTTGGCCGGAGGGCCATCAAAAATTGGTCTGAGGGCCGCAGTTTGGAAATGCCTGATCCAAAACTGTCATATAAACTGTTGATAGATGTGCCGCTTTGTGGCGGAGTGGATAACACGTATGCCTGCCGTGTGCAGCAGGCCACAGCGTCATGAGTTAGACACTTTGCTGCATATCCGTCCCTAGTCTCATCCGCATTCCATGTTGGACTGTCCTGTCCAATAAGCCAAAACATTCTTTAAAAGAAAAAAAAGCTGCTGATGCATAAGCAAACATGCTGCGATACCTATTCTGCTCCTAATACTGCATTCCGATTAAGACCAAACTATACATTACACTTGCATGTATTACAAAATTATAGTTTACTTATTTGATTTTAAGAGAGAGAGAGAGAGAGAGAGAGACTGAGAGAGAGAGAGACTGAGAGAGAGAGAGAGACTGACTGACTGACTGACTGACTCAGGATCTGTCCAGGTTTTGCACAGAGCTGTCATCAAAAGAAGTTTGTTGTCTTGTTGTTAGCTTCACATTAGCACCACTTTTAGCACAGCTCTAACACTCTAATGTTGGAAGACCCAGCCACGACCCATCTTCAATGCTCTGATTGAGGGAATGGCCCCATTCATTCTCAAAAAACAGTGCAGTCATCCTGTCCCTTGGGCAGAAAATACCCCCTAAAGCATATTGTTTCCACCCCCATGCTTCTTAGTAGGGATAGTGTTCTTGGGATGGTACTCATCCCATCTTCTTCCTGCAAACACGGCAAGTAGAGTTTATACCAAAAAGTTCTATTTTGGTCTCATCTGACCACATGACTTTCTCCTCGGACCGGTGGGGGTATTGAATGCTGTATTCCCCTCGTCCCCCTCGCGGATCCGGACCAGGTTATAGGAGTTGCGCAGGTCAAGCTTGGTGAATATGGTGGATTATCTTGTTTTTTTTTCTCCACGAAGAAGAAACCGGCTCCAGCTGGAGACGAGGAGGGGCGGATGATGCCCGCCGCTAGACCGTCGTTGATATGTCTCCATTGTCCCCCCTCTCAGGAACGGACAGGGAATACAGGCGTCCTCTGGGCGGTGTGGCGCCGGGCTGGATGTTGATGGCACAGTCATAGGGCCGATGTGGGGGAAGGGAGGTTGCCCTTGCCTTACTGAAGACCGCCCTGAAGTCCAGATACTCAGCCAGGACCCCAGCACATCGGTTGAAGAACTGGTCCCAGAAGAAGGTTGTGGTGGGGTGGCTTGCTTGAGGCAGACCTGGTGACAAGATGAACTCCACCCCAGGATCGCCCATTGTCCAATCAAGGTGTGGATTATGACGTCGGCGCCATGGGAACCCCAGGAAGAGAGGATGATGAGGAGAGTGCAGGGTGTGAAACTGGAGGGTCTCCTGATGGTTCCTGGAAATTAACATCCGTATAGACGCTGTCAAGTGAGTCACAGTTCCCAGAAGTCGGCCATCTAGAGCGATCTAGAGACTGGGGCTGGCAGGGGAATCTGACCGACACTCAGCTGCTGAGCTAGGTTAGAATCCATAATGTTGGCATCAGAGCCAGAGTCAATGAGAGTGGCGAGGGTCTGGTACCCCCCCAGGCAGTAGCAGGCGGATCTGGCAAAGGGATCCTGGGCTGGAAGAGGGGCTAGATGTATGACTCACCAGGAACTCCTTCTGTGATGTGATTAAATTTGATAATTACTACGTGCTCCACTAGGAGGCACCACTTTTTTGTGTTGTAGTTTGTCGCTGCTTGTTGACATGAAAAAGGAGTACATGTTTTAGGCAAGGCAAGGCAAGTTTATTTGTAGAGCACAATTCATACACAAGGCAATTCAAAGTGCTTCACACAACAGGAAAAAATGCATTAAAATCACAAAGACATGGCAGAAATGACTAAATCTTAATTTAAAAGTGCCATTTTCAGGCTATCCATCAAATAGTTCAAGACATAAAAGAGAAGAGTGCAAAGAAAAAGCATTTCAGTCATATGCACAGCCAAACAAAACAGTTTTTAGTTTAGATTTGAACATTGCCAGAGTAGAACCTGTCTCACATCCTCAGGAAGACTGTTCCAGATTTTAGCTGCATAAAACTGAAACGCACATTCCCCATGTTTAGTCCTGACTCTGGGCACCAGCAGGAGGCCGGTCCCTGAGGTCCTCAGAGTCCGAGATGGTTCATATGGCACTAACATGTCCGAGATGTACTTTGGTGCTAGGCCATGGAGAGACTTGTATACAAGCAGAGCTGCTTTGAAGTCTATTCTCTGAGCCACAGGGGGCAGTGCAGAGACCTGAGCACAGGACTAATGTGATCGTACTTCCTGGTTCTAGTCAGGACCCGAGCAGCAGCGTTCTGGATATACTGCAGCTGTTTTACAGCTCGTTTGGAGAGGCCAGTGAGCAGGCCGTTACAGTAGTCTAATCTACTAGAGACAAACGCATGGATAAGTCTCTCCAGGTCTGGTTTAGACACTATACCAGGGGTCACCAACCTTTTTGAGGCTGAGGGCTACTTCATGGGCCCCGACTAGTATGGAGGGCACAGAACCCGTTTGCCACAAACGTCCTAAAATAACAAAACTGCATGTATAACAACGTTATAATAATGATATTTAAATAGTAGTAGTTGTGAAATGACTGCTCACATATCAATAATAATTATCCACAATTACCAGTAATTTACACAGCAATAATAATCAGAAAAACATGTTTAAACATGAAATACTTTATTTGCTCAAACATTTGAAATGTTCATCACTTCTAACATTTTTAAGTCAAGGAAACAACAATTTTTTTTCCTAAACAAGTTAATAAATGCTTTCTGATACCTTTTTATATGTATAGGGCTGCTAGTAATCTATCGATTCTTTTCTTCGATTAATCGAGTGATCGGTAAATTTTTTGGTACATTCAGTAAACCATTTAAACACATATTAAATCATTTTTTAGATAAATGTTATAGCTCATAGTAATAAACAAATACAAAATAAGGAATTTCTGCTTAAAATAACACATTTTATTCTTAATTTCATATGAATTTGTCCCCAAAACAGCAACATTTCACTTCAGTTCAAACTGTTCTGTTTGTATAGAAAGAATATATATAAAGGACTTTATTAACTTCTCATAGACTGTAAACAGTTACAGTGGCTCTGCCACATCACTTAAAATAAGACATTTGTTAAACGTTATGTTGGGTGGGACCGGTGGTCCTGGCGTTTTGAGCATTTTGCGCATTTTGCGTTTTGCCGTTTTGGCTCGTGTGACTTTGGCCTCCGCGTCGCAGACGTTCTGTTTCACAACAGATTATTCTAACATAACCGCGGTCCTCGTGCTGTTTCCATGTGCATGTTTTGGTGCATGCCTCGCGGGCGCCATTAAGGGTTGCTCAGGGCGCATGTGCGCCCGCGGGCACAGCGTTGGTGACCCCTGCACTATACTTTTGATTTTGGCTATGTTTTTTAGATGGTAAAAAGCTGCTGATGATATTGATTTGACGTGGTTGTTAAAATACAAGTCTAAGTCCATTATTACCCCCAGATTTCTAACTTGATTCGTAGGTTTTAGAGCCAGACTCTGGAGGTGACTGCTAACACTTTCTCTTTGTTTCTGTGGGCCAAAGACGATGATTTCAGTCTTGTCTGAGTTCAGCTGGAGAAAGTTGTTTTGCACCCACACACTGATCTGTTGGATGCAGTGACAGAGTGAATCCACTGGTCCATATTCACCTGCCGTCAGTGAAACATAGATCTGAGTGTCGTCTGCATAATTGTGATAGGACACATTCTCGCTGCGTATCAACTGACCTAACGGCAGCATGTAGAGGTTGAACAGAAGGGGTCCCAGGATTGACCCTTGGGGCACCCCACAGGTCAGGGGCATCTGGTCTGAGACACAGTTACCAATTTTGACAAAGAACTTCCTGTCTTCCAGATAGGACGTTAACCAGTTTAGGGAAGTGCCAGTGATGCCCACCCAGTCCTCTAGTCTCTGTAAGAGGGTCCCATGATCGACAGTGTCAAAAGCAGCACTCAGATCTAACAGAATTAAGACTGAGGCTTTGCCCGCGTCAGTGTTCAGGTGGATGTCATTTGTCACCTTGACAACAGCAGTCTCAGTGCTGTGATGAGGTCTAAAACCTGACTGGAAAACATCAAATGAGTTGTTTATTAAGAGGAAATCAGTGAGCTGTTGGTAAACAACCTTTTCAAGGACTTTGCCCCAAAATGGCAGATTAGAGATGGGCCGGTAATGACTCAGTACTGCGGCATCAAGACTGCTCTTCTTTAGGAGAGGCTTTATGACCGCAGTTTTCAAAGACATTGGGAATGTTCCAGATTGAAGCGACATGTTAACTATGTGAGTGAGTGGTGCTAACAAAACTGTTCAGCACAGACTTTAGAAATCTGGAGGTCACACATGGAGGCACCATGTAGATGAACTCAGACTGGTGATGACCTCCTGGACAGTTTTGTCAGTTACAGGTGCAAAGTGAGTCAGCTCTAAGTGTGTAGATGGTTTTAGGGTTATTTTTTGCATTGTAGAATTTCTAGCATTTTTAATGCCCTGAACTTTGTCATTAAAGAATAATGCAAACTCATTACACTTGGATGTGGAAATGAGTTCTAACGGCAGCTGAGCTGGAGGGTTTGTTCATCTGTTTACTGTGGCAAACAGGACACGCGAGTTGTTACTGCAGCTTCCAATTATTTCAGAAAAATATATCCTTCCCTAGTTCTACATAAAATGAGGTTGTACATGTACAACTTCTCTCTGTAAATCTTTCTGAACCTGGAGCTTTGACTTGTGCCATTTTCGTTCGGCCCGGCGGCACTCCCTTTTCTGTGCCCTGACCGAATCATCATTTCTCCATGGCGCCTTCTGCTTATTTTTAACAATTTTAGCCTTCATAGGGGCAATGGTGTCGAGTACATTCAAAACACTAGATGTAACAGAGTTCAACAAATCATTTACATTAGAACATGAGACATTTTCAAAGTTAATCATTTCCATAAACAGTTTTCCCGTGCTGTCCTTCATGTGTCTCCTCCGGACAACTGCAGGACCAGCCGGTGGTTTGGGAAAAACAGACAGGTCAAAGAAGACACAGAAATGATCAGACAGAGCAACATCGACCACATTGACGTTTGAAATATGAACCCCTTTTGTAATTAGAAGATCTAGAGTGTGCCCTCTGCTGTGGGTAGGGCCACTCACATGCTGAGTAAGATCGACAGTTTCAACGACAGCATGAAGCTCTTTAGCGTTTCTGTCACAGATATTATCAACGTGAACATTGAAACCACCTGTTGTGACCAAACCATCAAAGTCTGTGCATACAACTGAAAGCATCTCAGTAAAATCATCAATAAAACTTTGGCAGTGCTGAGGAGGCTTGTATAAAACAATGAAGAGAATGGATGGAGACTGTTTTAGCTCAATTTTAAAGGATACATACTCAAATGTTGAAAACACCCCAAAGGACAACCTGTGGGTAACTATTTCATCTCTAACAAAAGCACACACACCTCCTCCCTTTTTGTTTTCTCGTGTTTCAGATTCAAACATAAAGTTGGGTGGAGCAGACTCTATTAGAACTAAATTTCCTGTGTTTTTGGTCAAGCCACGTTTCAGTTAAAAACATAAAATCAAGATTATAAAGAAGAATAAAATTATTAATTTAGAATGATTTGTTACATAAGGATCTGACATTTAGCACAGCAAGTTTCAGACTAGTTTCAGTGAGACTGGGCGTTATCTTTTTACAGGGAATATGAATCAAATTTCTCAGATTGGGCAGTCTGACTTGCATTTTGTTTTCCCATCTGTGTGATGTTACTACAGAAATAGCACTAGGGGAGGCTGTTTTTACACAGGGCCCCGGGTTGGTTTGATTTTTATTATGACTATTATTTCCGGCAACGCTGAGACCCAGTGCATCCTAGCTATGGGAGATACCAGGTGAAAGGCGAGGGGGATAGGTGGGGGGCTTTTGTTGGTATGGCAGGAGCCGGTGAGCGTTTGGGACCAGGTGAAAGGCGGGGGGGTTTAGGTGAGGCGATTTTTGTCTGTGTAGCAACAGTCAGAGGAGAGTTCATCATCGTTGATATCAGAACTCTTGATCTTGCTATATTAGGCGTGAGTGGAGCCATCTTAATGCCTGATTTGATCAGATATTCAAGATGGCTGGGAAGGCCCCTTGGTGAGGGTGGAGATGGAAAGGAGAGTGAGGAATCTGTAGTGGGAGTAGATGTTGCAGGGGGGATCCAGGGCTGCTCTGATCTGGGGTGATGACAGGGAAGCTGCCGGGCCTGTCATAGACGGGTCCAAGGCCTTTGATGAGGGCCGTGCAGGAAAGAACTGAAATGACTCCTGCGCTAGCCGCAGTGAAGATTGTTGTGGTGCTGCTGCAGATGAGTCCTTTGCTGGAGGTGGTGGAGGTGATCGTGGAGCAGCTGGAGTTGAATTCTTTGCTGGTGGTGGAGCGGCTGCTAATAAATCCTTTGTGGAGGCTGTGGTTGTGGTGCTGCTGATGTTGAAACATTGGCTCGGTCTCTGGTTGATGGAGCAGGAATTTTTCTCTCATTCCTCTCTTCTCTAACTATAGCAGGAATTCTTCTCTCATTCCTCTCTTCTCTAACTATCTGCTCAGGACCCTGTCCAGGCCCAGCCTGTCCAGGCCCAGTCCAATGCCTCAGAGCGTGGAGCAGGTTCTCTGTCAGCACCCTCACTCCACCTCTACAGAGGTGTGGGCCATTTCTCTTAAACAGGTCCTCTCGTTTCCAGAATAGATAGAAGTTCTCAATGTAGTGCAATCCTCTCGTTGCACACTCTTTGGACAGCCATGTGTTCAGCTGAAGCAGCCGGCTAAACTTGTTTATCTTCCTGTCAATGTTTGGAAGAGGTCCACTTATGAATGTTTTTATTTCCATTTTATCAAGCTCGTCGAATAACTCCAAGAAGTCTCTTTTCAAAACTTCAGTCTCTTCGCGTCGTGTGTCCACTGCGCCCACGTGCACAATCAGCTGTTTAACTCCTTTATATGTGGCCAAAACAATGGAAATGCGTGATGTAATCTCAGTGACTGTGGCACTGGGAAAAGAATGTGTTTTAATTTTTTCATTCATCATGTGACTTATCGCACCATCCCCAATCAAGACGACCTTGACGTTCGGCACAGATTCTCTCTTTGTCTCTGTCTGCCTTTTTGCCACGTCATGTTTTAAATTTTTCCTTTGTTCATTTACTTCAGTCTTTGAAAGTGGTAAAAATCTGTTTGTAAGCTGTATTTTAGGTGGCGTTACATTATCTTTGTATCGCTTAGGCATCGCATCAAGTCCGTGCCAAGCCAATCAAGTTTCACCAAGATGGACGCTGATATCCCTGTCACTCAGTTCGGTTTAAATCGACTCTCATGAATATGTGAATTCATGACATGGTGTCAGAAGTGACTCTTTCGCCTATTAGACAAGTCTGAAGTCTGCGACATGGCCAAGTTTCAGTCTCAGGAATTGTTTGACTTCACCCGGCCGACCTGGATACAACGGATATCGGATAGCTACCAAGCTAGACCAAGAAGACAGTGATGTGCAATTAAACACGTTATATGCTATGGGCAAAGAGTCGGAACCTATAGTTAGCACATTCCTGTTTCCAAATGACGTTGATGGCTGATGAGGAAGTGTTGAGAAAGTTTGACGAACATTTTGTGCCACGGCGAAACACAATACATGAACGTGCCTGCTTCCACCGACACTCACAGCTCCAAGGCAAGAGCGTGGAGGCGTTTGTCAGACAACTGTATAAACTGGCAGAGGCAGAAGGCTGTACAAGGTGTGGATACCATGAGTATGGTGCGTGTCCAGCTACGGGGAGACGCTGCTGTAAATGCAATAAAACGGGCCATTTTGAAGCAATGTGCCAAACTAAAAATGTGAATGCACTCGTTAATGAGATAGTGATGAGGGCAGTGCCTGGTTCCTCGGGGCTGTTACCGAGGATAATGAAAGTGAAGAGGACAAAATGGTACGAGGGTTTACAAATAAATGGCACAACGTTCTGGATTGATACAGTGTGATCACTGTGATTCCGGAGGAGAAGACGTCTACGAAACTGCAACAGTGCCCTCTTCTGATCAAAACAAAGTCGACCTTTACCAGCCCAGGTGGAATGTTGGGTTGCAAAGGCAAATTCATGATTCAGTGTGAAAGGTATGGTGAAACTTTCTCCTTTTGGATCAATGTAATGTCCGGCCCCTTCATTACACCTGTGGATCGTTTCTGTTTCCGCCGCCACCCTTTGGCATTACATCTGCTCCAGAAATATTTCAGCAGAAAATGACCAAATTTACGACGGTGGTAATGGATGACATTCTGGTCTATGGTAAAGACAAGACAGACAGGTGTCAGAGACTTTTGATGCGCTTGATGAAGTTCAACCCAGAAGCTGTACATGTCCCAGAAAAGCAGCTGGTTGTGGCAGACATTTTGTCTCGTAACCCCCTGCAGGACTGTACTGTGTCCGATACTGAGCATGAAGTAATGGCTTATGTTCAGGCAGTGATTGAAACAAGGCCAATTACTAAAGACTGACAAAACAGAATAAGAGGGCACAAAGCAATGACGACATTCTGCAAACAGTGATTCGTTTCACAAATACAGGCTGGCCCTCCGTTTTGTCATACTTGCCTCACAACCTGCTCAAATATTATAAAGTTAGAGCTCACCTGTCAGAAGTCTGTGGACTTTTAATCCACGATGACCGCATTGCTATTCCCCTTTTTAAAGACTGTACTATCACAAATGCATGCGGGTCATTCACATTTATCTACCACAAGCAGTCACCAA
This sequence comes from Chaenogobius annularis, assembly GCA_015082035.1. Lineage (NCBI taxonomy): Eukaryota > Metazoa > Chordata > Actinopteri > Gobiiformes > Gobiidae > Chaenogobius > Chaenogobius annularis. The sequence goes on from BJKM01000829.1 coordinate 55,480, forward strand.
GTAGTTTCAAAACTAAAGTGCATGTTTGCAAGGTGGGGTATTCCGTTAGAGCTAGTGATAGATAATGGCCCTTAGTTCGCTTCAGCCGAGTTTTGTCAGTTCAGTGAGAGACGTACAACTTTCAGCACACAACGTCCAGTCCTCACTATCCGCAAGCGAATGAAGCAGCTGAGAAGAGCGTTGCCATCGCCAAGAGAATTCTGCGACAACCAGACCCACATCTCGCCCTGCTGAGCTAGCAGAGCTACTCCTATTGCTGCAACAGGTCACAGCCCAGCTCAGCTCATGCTTGGCCGTTAGATCAGGACCACGGTACCTGTGTTGCCCCAGCAGCTTGGTCTTTCAGTCTTACCACTTGGTGATCAACTGCAGTTTGACGAACAGACTAAATCTGCCAACCGCTTCTTCTACAACAGCCGTCATTCAGCCAGACCTGCAGCCTGGTAAGAGTGTTACAGTGAGGTTGGACGGGGAGAAGGATTGGAAAACGCCAGCAAAAGTCATTGCAAAGCGCCAGAGCCCAGATCCTACATTGTCCAAACTGACCAAGGACTGTTACTGTAAAACAGGAGTCCTACATTGTCCAAACTGACCAAGGAACTGTTACTCGTAGAAACAGGAGTTTACAAGTGCCTGAGGCAGCAACCCAAGTTACAGCAAAACAGACTAGTGATTAGAGGTAAGATCTTAAGCCTGAGCCCGAGCCCGAATTTCGGGTCGGGTTGGGTTCTCTAAAATGACAATCATTACGTTCGGGTCGGGCCGGGCCGGGCTTCTCTCTCACTGACTTTTTTAATATATGTTTATAAAAATGTATACTAAAACGATGTGTGGATACTAAACTAAGGAATAATTGTTATAAATAAATAATTTGGTTAAAACAGAGAAGGGGCTGTAAGGTCATTGCTGTATAACTACTACTAAACAGGAAGCGCAGAGCCGGGGCACGCTTTGGGCACGTGACGTGAATGTAATCTCCTGACGTGAATGTAGTCCGCATCTATTTTGTTTAGGTCTCCCCGATATGGAGCAGCAAGAAATAAAGGATAAACTTCAGACAGGGGAACTGAAAAGGCAAACACGCACCGCGGTGGGTGCAGGGGGCTGCAGTGGGTGCAGGGGGCTGCAGTATTTCTCCGCGTAATGAAGCGAGTGCGCATCAAGATCTCTCTTTCACTCTCTTTATCTGGCCTTTTTGCTTCGGGCTCATGCATGCAAATCAAGTTAATTGGTCGGGCTCGGGCCGGGTCGGGCTTTAATGCCCGCGGGCCTGGGTCAGGTCGGGTCGGGCTGGATTTTCAGGCCCGATCTTACCTCTACTAGTGATGCATCTGTGCCCTGTGTTTCTACTAGTCCCTCTATTTCAGGTTCCTCCCCAAAGAGGACTTCTGCTAGTCGAGTTATTAAGCCACCTACACTAGAATTGCTATTAGAAGGGTAATCAACTATATTTTCTTTTGGAATTGTATACAAAAGTTTCCCATGTTTACTTTGCTGTTTGGGAATCAGCTAAAGAGGGAAGATGTGATATGATTGAATTTGATAATTACTACGTGCTCCAGTGAGGTGCCACTGTTTTGTGTTGTAGTTTGTCGCTGCTTGTTGACATGAAAAAGGAGTACATGTTTTACCAAGATGGACGCTGATATCCCTGTCACTCAGTTCGGTCTATTTATCTCAATATAATACGTTAAAGTCGACTCTCATGAATACGTGAATTCATGACACCTTCCTTCTTGGTGAGCCCGACCTTTTAGTGGAAACCCGGAAATAAAGTGTCCCGCTTGGCCACCATACAGGCAGAGGTTCCCCTCGCGGCATCTCCTCTCTTCAGAAGTTAGACTGGCCTGATCAACCTGCATGGGTTCAGACTCCCCTAAAGACCGGCTGCCAGAAGGGATCAATACCCCGGAAGCCGCTGGTGACGGAGCGGGCTGGCACCATCCCGTGAGCCCCTGATGTTTCTCACACTGTCTCGCTTGAATGCGGCGATAAATGCGTGACGCCAGCTCGATTATGCCGTCGAGAGTGGTGGGAAGCTTGTACAAAATTAGTTCATTCTTAATGTAGTCAGCGAGCCCCCTCAGAAATGCTTTGCCCTGGCCAGCCTGGTTCCACTCACTAGAGCTAGCCTGGGTGCAGAAGTGGATGGAGTAGTCGGCCACTGAACGAGATCCTTGGTTCAGACCCAGATTCAATTCAATTCAATTTATTTTTGTAACGCCCAAAACCACAACAGTAGTTGCCTCGAGGGGCGACAGTGGAAAACAAAATAAACAATGTTCATAGGGACTTAGAAATGTCCCAGCATCCTGTGTCCTTAGACAGATGTCCCAAGCTCCCCTGTCCTTAGACCCTCCTTCTCGGCCAGGAAAAACTACCAAACCTCTTTGGGAAAAAGTAGAAACCTGTAGGAGTTCCACAGTGAAGGAGAGATCCGACTCCCTCGGACGGACAGGAGGACGCCGAACTCCAATTTAGCAGATACACGGTGAGACCTGGACCCCACTCAGGAGGAGAACCAATTCTTCGAGGCCAGGATGATAGAACCGTTCATATGGAGTAGAGACCGTTTCTCCAGGCAGACCGTTTCTCCAGGCAGTTGAGGAGCATCTGGATCCACAGGTCCTCGATGTGCCTGCTCCACTCCCGTCGGGGAAGTGGGGAAAAAGAAGGAAAAGCAATGAACAAATTGCCAGTGAAATTAAATATTAAATATTGTTTGATAGAAAAGTAGTAGGAAACAGAGGATAGTGTTCAAGCTGCCATACTTCACCCAGTATAGTTGCTCCTAGGGCAGCATAGCTGGGAACATAGCCAGTGAAGAGACTCGAGCACCGGCGTAATGTGCAGATGCCCCAGAAGTGTCCGGACCTCAGGAAGCTTCTCCGAATACTTGTGGAGGTCAGTGGCGGAAGGAGGAGCACGCTGGAGTGCGACGCTTCCACTCGGCTGTTCCCCACAGCTGAGCATGCCCCCTCAGATGGTTCACGGTGAACTCCACCCTGGGGTCCTCAGAAGCGAAGGTGCGGGGCTGGAAAGTGAACAGGATGGAACAATTTGTGAGGAACGAGCAGCAGCCCTCCGTGTCCCCGGCGTAGGGTTCAGGAACCCCCACACGAGGCTACGAGGGGAAAGCAGAGGCAGAGGCAGCCGGGACTGGTGGAGGTTGGACTGGTTCTGGAGGCAGAGGGACAGCTTGCGCAAAAACGTTTACCTTGCTAGCCTGCGAGGCTAGCAAGGTAAACGCCTGCTCCTGCTGAGCCACCGCCAGTCCAATATCTTCTGAGTTTGAAAGCAGCAGCACCATCTCCAGGAGATCCATCGCCGTGTGTGCTGGGTCCATGTTTGGCCAGATTGTATTGTCACAGTTATGGTGAGGACCCAAAAGCAGCACAGGCAGACGGACTGTCAGTCGGAAATGACTTTTATTTATCACTACAGTCTTTAACAGTTTATACAGTAGCAGGGTGAAAAGTATTGGCTCACAGTTATCTTCTGCGAGATCTGAGGAGGAGTGAGTCTGGTATCGATGACTGAAGGCCAAACCAACAACAGGTGGATTACCCAGCTGGCAGAGCCGAGCAGGTGTCTAACCAGGAGGGAATAGCCAAAATTTGTAGTCGAAGACAGAAGGCTGAGGTAATATCCAGGGCAGAGACGAGGCGGACAGGTCGGGGACAGACCAGGTCGGCAACAGGTGATCAGTCCGGGGAAAACCACTGGAGAGTCAGGCATAACACAAGAACAATCTGGCACTGGCAAAGAGACAGGAGCAGGCTTGAATGCAGGCAGAGCTGTCCCAGGTGTGGAGAGCTGGTCTGATGACGGGGCGTGGCCAACAGGTAGAGAGGAGTTAGAGACAGGTGTCAGGGAGTGGGTCTGATGAAGAGGTGTGGCTAACAGGTAGAGAGCAGAGACAGGTGTAGGGAGTGGGTCGTGATGAAGAGGTTGTGCTGACTGGCAGAATGGAAGGGTACCAGCAGACAGGAGATGAGCAGACTGTGGCCATTTCTATTCTGAATGTAGATTATTTCTACAGGTACGACTGCAGCCAGACAGATATGTCCGATCTAATCCTGGGCACACATCGACTAACAGGTCTTTGAGAGCTAGAATTCTTGCAGATTGGTAGGTGATCAAATACTTTTTACTCACAGTAGGTCTAGGTCCATCCACACTCTGTTGCTCAAAGAATGAGAATAGCTGACTACCTGAACATCTGAATGACCAGGTTATTCCATCAACGGATGCCAGTTTTCATGGGGTCTCATTGTAAAAGAGTGGATCAGGAGTATGACAACACACATGGGTTGGCCACCACAGAGTCCAGATCTGAACCCCGTTGAGAATCGTTTGTGATAGACTGCTGAGAAGGCTCTTGCACAGCTGTCATCGTCTTTCCCAGTTATCTAATACAAGATCTTGGTGGAAAATGAATGCAACACTGGGTGGAAATTCATCTTTTGATATTGCAGGTTATTAGAACAACAGCACGGTGAATGTGTGCTGTAATCAAAGCTATAGGCCACATGTGTCAAACTCAAACCACGGCTCCTCCCCGCGCTGCTGTGTGTGCTGAGGGCTGAGAGTGTCAATGTGAGTCGTGCACTTTACAGACTTGAGCAGAGGTCTGAGCGAGGAAAAATGACGTGTGGTTTTGGGAAACGAGGAATAAAGGAAAGGAGGCGTTTTGTGGATGTTAGAGCGTGCTATGCTAAAAGCGGTGCTAATGTGAAGCTAACAAGACAACAAACTTCTTTGATGACAGCTCTGTGCAAACCTGGACAGATCCTGAGCCACAGGTAAAAACACAGGTCAGAGTGTAAAAGTCTGAACATGACAGAGTGAAGCGGCTGTGAGCGCTCATTTCATTCACTACATGAATCATTTGTCACTAAAATAGCTTAAACTATAATAATGGCGAGCTCATATTGAGGTTGTGCAGCAACATCAACATGTCTGTGACACCAACATTTAAGATCAGAATCAGGTCTCAGGTCTAGGACTCGGGTGACAGCTCCAACAATTTGCTGAATGTCTTTCCTGCTCTTCTCCCTAATTTCAAGTTATGTCCAGTCTAATAAAGCCCATGGGCCAAAAAATCCTTTTAAATCCTTTTATAGTGCGCTCGAGTGAATAACACTTGTGCGGTCCATGTGAGCATGCCACATCGTCGTGGGTCCGAGTCCAGCTCTGACAATTTGCAGCACGTCCATCCCCAGTCTCATCTCCATTTCACGCTGCATTGTCTCCTCTAGTAAAGCCTGCGGGCCAAACAGTCCTTAAAAAAAAATATCCTATAATAACATTATCTTTGTCAGACGGGAGTGTAAAAGTAGGTCAATGTTTTGTAATTTTATTGTATATTATCCAAGTCTTTTGCATTACATTTTATTTTATTTATACGAGGAAAACCAATGAGAAAAGTTCTCTTTTTCATGGGTCCCTGTTAAAACACAACACAAAGTAAACAACACACACAAGGAATACTAAAAGACAAAGAAAACATTCAATAAAATTAACCAAGACATACACACACATTTATACATACAATACGAGATCAAATGATATAAAACAAGTGCATCGGCACTGCGGGTGGTCCTTGACCAGTGCTTTAATTTGAAAAGTCTGTTTTGTTCGCACAGGAGGGAGCAAAGTGTCTGAAAGCCTTTTTTCTGTCTCTGCGTTAAAACGATGGGATTGTAAAATCAAATGTCCTGAGACCTCAAACTGTGAATACCTGATCTTGAGGTGCAATAAACTTGATCAATAATCAGGCAAAATGACAACTAGAGCTTTAGACACAAGCAAAAGGCAGAGCTGTTCTCTCACATCCAATGATCACATTCTACTTTAGAACATAGTTCACAGTGGTGAGTTCTGTGTCTTCTCCTGTAATAACCTTAGAGCTGAACCTTAGAGCTGAGCCTTAGAGCTGAACCTTAGAGCTGAACCTTAGAGCTGGACCTTAGAGCTGAACCTTAGAGCTGGACCTTAGAGCTGACTTAGAGCTGAGCCTTAGAGCTGAACCTTAGAGCTGGACCTTAGAGCTGAGCCTTAGAGCTGAGCCTTAGAGCTGAACTTAGAGCTGAATGAAATACCGAGTTCAGAGGTTCTAACACTGTTGCTGTAGAATGCATATATATAATGTCACCATAATCTAGAACTGAGACAAATGAAGCCTGGATGAACTGTTTTCTACAATTAAGAGGAAAACATGCTTTATTTCTAAAGAAGAATGACAATCTGGTTTAAGATGATTTGTCAGCTCTTGTATGTGTTTGTTGAAGGAGTTTATCATCGATCCAGATGCCAAGTATTTGTAACGGGGTACTTGTTCAATCATATTACCATCAAGTGTGAGAATAATATATTTTTTGGGGTCTTTTTTGGGGGGGGGTGGGGTTGAGTGTCTTTTGGAGAACAGCATACATTTTGTGTTATTTTAATTCATTCATAATTTTAAATAAACATAGTTGTGTTGGATGGAGTGAAAATCCTCTTGAATATTTGGAATCACTTGAGCACAAGAAGGTGCCTTAGCATACAGAATTGCATCATCTGCATACAAGTGGATGCTACTGTGTTTAGATTATGCCCAATTGAGTTTATATAAATTGTAAATAACAGTGGTCCAAGGACAGAGCCTTGAGGAACACCTTTATTAAGATAAGAAAATTCAGATTGAAAGCCATCAGCAGAAACAGCTTGAGCTCTATTTGTGAGGTCATCGACAAACCATTTTTTAGAATGTGCATCAAACCCAACAGCATCCAGACGCTCCAAGAGAATACAAAGATCTACTGAATCAAAGGCCTTTGACAAATCAACAAAAACAACAGCACATTCCTCATGGCTGTCCAATGCAAGAGCAATATCATTTATAAGTTTAGTAGCAGCTGTGATTGTGCCAAGTCCTGGTCTAAATCCAGACTGTTATTATTTAAAATGGAATATGTGGTTAAGAACGCACGGACCTGGTTACTTATGAGCTTCTCTAAGAGTTTTGTTCGGCAGGATAGTTTTGAGATTGGGTAGACATTATTCAAATCACATTTCTGGCCTCCTTTGTGCAAAGGGAGAACAAAAGCAGTTTTACACAGTAATGGGATACTTTCAGTTTGAACAGTGAGATTAAATACATGAGTTAAACAGTTTACTATTCGTGGGGCTGATGACAAAAGTAACCTAGGTTCAGGGTGTCGGCTCCAGTGGACTTTTTTGGATCTATTGAGAGCAACATATTTATTACTTCATACTGTGTAAAGGGCTTAAGGGAAAACACTTGATCATCAGGTCTATTCTCATGTATTTGGGGAGCAGCAACAGATGGAACAGCATCAAAGATATTTCCACATTCAGCAAAGTGCTGATTAAACGCATCACAAATATATTTTTTTGTCATCAAGCTCATTGAATCTTTAATAATTTCATTTGGTAAAGAGGGAGGAGAGTTTTTGCGATAAGGATTTAACAGTTTTTCCAAAATGTTGCAGAATTGCTCTGAGATTCTGTTCAGTTCAGTTTTGACGTAGTAAGATGTTTTGCCTTTATGAACAGTAGAGACATATTTATTGCGCTTTTGACAAAACTGCTGCCAATCTGCTGCTGGTTTGGTTGCCGTGGCTTCTGCCCAGGCTTTGTCACGTTCACGAAGATAATGCAGCGATGTCTGGACAGAACCAGGGATTATTCTTATGTTTGACCCTGACTCTTTTAAGAGGGCGTGATTATCAGTAATAGCATTAAATGTTTTGATGAAAAAGTCCAGAGCTGTGTTGGGTTCTGGAACACGAGTGGTCAAACCAATGTCACTATATATTCATACTCATTAAAATGCTTATAGGACCTTTTAACAGTTATACTTTACTTGGATTGAATACATTTTGTGCATTTTGTGCGGCCAACAGGACAGTGGTCACGACAGTCCAGAGGAAAGACGCCACTACATTTGTAATTCTGAGGCTTGTTGCTTAAGATAATGTCCAGTAATGTTGCTTTAAGTAGGTCTTTAGGGTCAGGTCAGGTGGGAGCAGTAATAAGTTGTGTGAAGTCTTCTGTTTCATCATACTTTAATGGCCTAATTGAGCATCTGAAAAAAGTATAGTTCTAAATCGTTCTCCTCTCCGCAACACTCTTCCTTCAGTTTGCAGACCCAAAGCCCTTTTTCACAGTCATTCTTGGGCCGACTCAGCATGTTCCCTTAGCTCTCTCCTGCCTCCTGATGTGGTGGCGGGGGGAACAGCTGATATTGTGCAGGATAAGCACAGCACAGAGCTGCTCAGGTTCAGTGCAGACCACAAGAATGCTCCGTCAACACCACCGTTTTAATAAAACTGTAACCTGCTTCATTTCCATCCAGCAGTACTCATGATGCTTTCTATAAATGATGTCCTACCTGCGAGAAGGGAAATTGGGGTGTTAGTATTGGTTAGTATCCATGAGGTGCTGTGGACCTGGTTTAGTCTTGAATTGAACCTGGTTAAGTTCTGGTTTAGTCTTTGTGTGGTGGTTTGGTCTACACAGTAATCAAAGAGGTGCTTTAGACTTGGTTTAGTCTCATTTAAGACCTTGTGTTCCTGGTTTAGTATAGCGTTTGTAGGGTGTTTTTTGCCTTGAGTAGTTAGAATAATTTATGAGAATTACTTTAGACCCTCTCTTTTGGAGTGTGTTCCCACAGGGGCCACTATAGTCCTTTTAGGATTTGAGTGAAAGAATGAAAGGACTCGAACAGAGACTTGAGCACGGCACGGTGCAACTCACTGATCTGAACCGTAACATCTTATTTAAGACCATGGAGATACAAAAGACTTTGGGGGATTCAATCAAGGAAACGGGAACTTTTCGGTGTAGGTCGGAGTAACTCAATGAATCAAGCTGATCGCACACAGAGGACCAGAAACGATTGGATTATTTGATCGCAAATTATTGATCAACAAAATGTATTAAAGTACTTATTTCTCTTTTCGCTGCTGTGCCCCTGTATCTCTCCCCCTCTTACTTATCTCCACGGGCTGAAGAGCCGCAGGCGTTCTTTTGACACAGGTGTGTGGTATAGAACGTGCAGTGGAAACTGAACCCAGTTACAGAGTACAATCTAGTTTCAACATATAACCAAACAAGGGTAATTTTCCTAACAAACACATCTAAGCAACAGCACGATATAAGTGAGTCTTCGTCTCTCCTCTGCGCTCCGTGCACCAGAGCAGGAGCGTTTGAAGTCAATGTGCAAGGCAGAGGATGAAGCAGAGACACATGGCCTGACCCCAGACAGAGCAGATGTTTAGCTCTTTGGGAGTTTTTATTTAGTTTCAGTCCGTTTAGGGATCATCTAAATACCAAGGTCTAAAATTGCAACTTGTTAATTATGTTAAATACAGGGGATTAATTTTACATTAGTCTAATTAGCGATCAATACAGAATAAAATAAATACAAATATAAAGTAAATAAACAAAAATAACGGCACAACGAGTCTTTTAAAAAAGTCATTTTTATTTTTTTATTTTATTTTTCAAATTAATAAACATAGAAAAAGTAACAGAGAAAGTAAACAAGACCAGAGAGAAAATACATAAACCAAAATCCAACATCCAACAAAAATTAAATAAATAAATAACAATAAATCATGGCACACAAAACCCGAAGAAAATGTCCTATTTAGTCAACAGTCTGTCAAATGTTAGGAATGTCCATTATAATGTCAGTCCAGTCCTCGATCGTCGGTGCAGTTTGTATCACATATATTTTTTTGTGAGTGCCTTTTTCGCTGCAGCCAGGAGGATGTTCCAGAGATATCTGCTGGTTGTGTCCATGGCAGGAGTCCTGAAGCCCAAATATAGAGTTCTGAAGTCCAGTGGGATGGTGGTGTCATGAATTATGTGTAAGGCTTTGTTGACACTCCCAAAACACATGATAGTGGTTTTCCTTCTGGCTGCCACAGCCTCTCCAACAGTCTGCATTTCCCTGTGAGTAATGGACACTTTGACATGATGTCAAAAGAAAAGTGACACATTTTTCCCAACAAAATTCATTCCAAACATGTGATTTTGTGGTTCTCCACTGAGATGTATCTTACAGTATGCTCTTCATCAGCCAGAACAAAGTGGACCTCTCTTTCCTATCTATCCTTAATGTAATCAGTAGAGCCAAGATTGTTCATACATTTCTACAATTTAGATATTATTCAGGCACAACCCTGCCTCACCCCTCTTTCCAGAGTCAGTGGCTCCGTCAGGTGACCATTGATTATAAATCTCGATGTTGACAATCGTAAAGAGCCCCAATATTAAGCCTTCCTTAAATCATAATGGAGGTTTAAGTTTCAACCTTCCCTTTGTTTATAATGGTTTGCTGAAACCCTGGAGACGCCCGAGGCATTCTGATGCTAATTAGGTAATAATAATAATAATAATACATTTTATTTAAAAGCGCCTTTCAGAACACCCAAGGACACTGTACAAGAGAATAAAACAACAGAATAAAACAACAGAATAAAACCCACAGTACAGAACTGGATGATGGTGTTGGTACTCAGTGAGCAGGAAGCGAAAGTCAATCTACAATACGATGTAGGTGCCCCATCTCAGCGATGTTAGTAAAACAATGGGATTAGTCTCAAGTGAAACCAAACGTCTCCCCCCATTTTCAGCAGGTCCCGCCCTGTGGGCAGGGTTTACACAGGAGATAAAACCTGCGTTCCCAGACTCGATTTCACAGATTGAGAAACACTTTTGAATCAGAGTCAAAAAGTTTTGTTGTTTTTCTAAAACAGAGTCCAGATGACTACAACTGAATCTTTTTCTACAATGACACACTCCTGGACGAATGAGGGATTACACCGACATCTTTAAAAGACACACTTACTCCTTTCCTTTTGGCAACTTTTAACTGGGCACTTAAAAAAACTCGGACCCCTCCGAGTTGGAAGGAAGCCATGATATCCTTAATACCTAAAGAGGGGACGGACCGACTGGAATGTGCCTTATACAGACCCATTTCTATTCTGAATGTGGACTATCGTATCTACACCTCAATCATGTCCAAAAGAATGGATCAAATACTCCCAAACTTGATCCACAATGATCAGACAGGATTTATTACCAAACGACAGACACAAGACAACATAAGACGATCTTTACACAAAATGAGCCAAATACAAAAACAACAAACAAAGGAGTAATAATTAGTCTGGACGCCGAGAAGGCTTTTGATTCTGTTAGCTGATTTAAAATCGATGATCTAATTATAAAAAAAATTGGGGCTCTTTACAATGGTCCGTAAAATGGAAAAGGTTACATCTGGACTTAATTTGAAAATGGGCAAATTTGACAGACTGTGGACTAAATGGGACGTTTGCTTTGGCTTCAGTGCGCTATGATGTTTTGTCTTCTTTTTGTTTTTCATGTATAACTGTGTTGTTGAATGTCTGCTTGTTTTGGTTTTTGTCCCCTCTCACTGGTCATGTACTGTTCTTCTGTGGTCTGTCTTGTTTATCATTTTGAAAAATAGAAACATTTTATTAAAACAAAATTGGACTAAATGTGACGATTTCATTGGGTTTTGTGTGTCGTGATTTTCTCCTGTTTTCTTATTTGCTGGATGTCTCCTGTTTTTTCTCTTGTCTTGTTTTTTTTTTTTCTATCACTGAGTTTGTAGATGTGTTTGTTAAATTAAAGGAAAAAAAACCTTGAAAAATAAAAATAAAAAGTAAAGCAGTAAGTGTAGAAAAATATTCAGTTGTAGTCATCTGGACTCTGTTTTAGAAAAAACAAAACGTTTCAACTCTCATCCAAGAGTCATTCTCAATCAGAGAAACAAGTCTGAGAACTCTTGTTTATATCCTACTCTGTGAGAGCCCTGCCCACAGGGCGGGACCTCCTGCTAATGGCCCATTGAAACTGGGATGGGCCTATTGTTCTATTGTTCCCTGCCTCACCTTGAGTGCCTATTTAGCATCCGAATGCCCAGGGCGTCTCCAGGGTTTCAGCAGACCATTATAAACAACTGGAAGGTTGAATCTTAAACGCCATTACGATTTAAGGAAGGATTCTCTTTTTTAACAAAGATTGCCTCCTTAACTCCACTTTCAAACCATCTTTTCCTCCCTGCTCAGAATCTCCACCTCACTGTCTTCAATAGAGTGGTTTGTGGCTTTGAGATGAAGATGCACAGCGCTCTGGGGTCCTGAACTCGCGTGTCTTCTGTGCTGATAAAGCCTGATAAAGCTGATAAAGAAACAGAACTTCTTGATAATTGTTCCTCCAGTGCCTCTTGAGGTCGACGCTTCAATATTACAACTCCCCTTCTATGTTTGCCTCTGTATGATGAACGGGATTTTTTTTTTTTTAATAACAGAATTCTGTTTGTTTTTGATGTTCAGCGTCATTCAAATGTGTCTTGTAAATATATAATGTCTATTCTTTCTTTTCATTTTTGTTATGTTTGTTCGTTTTATTGGATTCAGTATGCCATTCACATTGAAGGATTCTACTTGTAACACTTCCAATGCCATTGGGTTGGTTGTATTGATCCCTCCGTTGACAACTTTCGAATATTTTTAATCTCTCTGGTCGAAAACAACAAACACACACACAAGCCATAGGAACACAGAAGATCTGAAAAGGTAAAAAAAAAAAGGGTTCATGCTAGAAACGGGCATCGAAAACCTCAAAACCTGATCAAAAAAGATTGCCAAAGGGAGGGAAGACCAATCCTAATGAAGGGCCCCCCAAAAACTCCCAGGCACTCCTGACACCAATCCTCAGAAGGAACTGGATAGATAAGACCCCTGGTTCACCATGTCCCCCTGCTGCACTCTGCATACTTTCATTCTCCCACATTTGACACCTCGATGAGTAGATGTTTCGTCACAGTTTATGCCCCCTGGTGGCTGTCTGCTTTTGTACATATAAAGTCTGATGTAAAAAAACAAACAAAAAATCAGGTTATTAGTCTCTTCAAATTAACAGAAACGTATCACCATGTGACCAAACTGAACACATACCCCAAGGTGGCTCCCCCTTCCGCACTGTTTATTTCTGTGTTTTGCATCTTCCTCAAGAGCACCTCAGCTTCTCCTGGTGTTCTGAACATGTCTTTTTTACCTTCAAAAGTCACCGGTAGAGTCGCAGGGAAAGAGAATCCTGGAGGTCTCCTTTAACCTTGCAGCCTTCAAGACACGTTCCTTCTCGAGATCGTTAAGAAACCTCATAAACAGGCATGATGATTTATCAGCTGCTGGTCTTGGTTTGCCCAGGCGATGTGCTCTTTCGATTGTGATGGGAGGGACTTCAACTCCTGAGTTAACAAGGAGCTCAGGAATAATCTTGTCCAAAAATCTTTCTGCATCAACCCCCTCTTCTCCCACCAAAACCCCCACAAGGCTCAAGTAGGTACGACGGGATCTGGACTCCAAATCCAGGAGCTTATTTTTCATGTTATTGTCCTACGACTCCAGCGTTGTCACCCTGGCGTCCATCTCGGCCCATACTGTCAGCAAATCATCCGTATTGTCTGAAACGTGCTGCTCGACTTCATCCATGCGTGCTCCGGTTACTTCTGCTTTCAGCCGAGCGGCCACTGCAGGCGACACAGCCGGAGCTATGGCAGCTAACAACTTGGCTCAAAGACTCCATGGCACGATGCACTTTGGACATCGAGCCATAACTGATGACTAGTTACATCTGCTCCCCTTTCCGATGCAGCAAAGTCACGAGAGTCTCCATCTGGGCCGGCGGGGAGGACTCCATGTCAGGTTTGCTAGCCATGTTTGCTAGCCATGTTAGTCTCGTTAGCTTGGTTAGCTTGTGATGCGGGCTGTTTATTGATTGGGCCGAAGGGCTGTCAGCTTTTTTTATTTGTTCCATAAGGTTACCGGACTTGCGTCTTCCTCGTTTACTCGTCTCTTGTCTTTCTTTGGGATTAGGTGGGTAAAACAATGATTTTAATACCAAGCTTTGCAGCAGTGGTGTGATGTGCATCTATTCAATGCGCCCCCATGACTGGAAGTACTTCCAAAGATTTTCTATTCTCTATTTAGGTCTGGAGAATGGCTAGGCCTCTCCAGAACCTTGATATGCTTCCTACGGAGCAACTCCTTCGTTAACCTGGCTTTGTGCTTTGGTCATTCTACCCAAAATCTCGCAATACATGGCCCCATTCATTCTCTCCTTAATATAGTGCAGTCGTCCTGTCTAAATGTTAAAAAGTGAAAATTCAGTCAAATGGTTGAAGACTAACAAAGAACTCGCACAAAACATATTTTTGTCTTTTAATAGCAAAACAACTGACTACGATATAAAATGTCTGTAATGAGTTAATAAAAATACATAAACTGCTAGAGCAACAAAAACATTCAGATATTTTCTTCTTTTCAACTTGGAGCAATGGTCACTATACGCTTCAATCTAACATAACCAAGAAAACCATAACATCCAGCTATAGTTCATAGTATTAAGACAACCGAGAAGGCCTCTGGAGCCAAACAAACCAAATGCCACGTTTCAGGGCCATTTTCATAACTTAGTTTTTATATTCCAGTCATTTGATGGTGTTTTAGTAGTCTAGTCTTTTCCAGTGTTGTGGGGGTTAGACAGCAGGAGTGGGTGGTGCTTGAGGGGGGTTGTTAGCGGTAGCAGTGGCGGTGGTAGGCGTAGCTTGTCGGGGCAGGGTGTACATGGCGCCCAGGAACTGATCAGCGATGCGCCCCGCCTCCCTCAGTCCGCTGAGCAGAGCGCCATGCACTGTGGCCGGGTAGTTTCTGATGGTGTGCTCGCCGGCGAAGAACAGGCGTGGCACCGGCTGCAGGGAAAAATACACAAGGCAATACTAGTAAGTACTACTCAGACAAGTGATGACTCTTGAAGAAGACACATTCTGATTTTGTCTGCTATGTAGTAATAATCAATGACAGGGCGGCACAGTGGTGGTTAGCGCTCTTGCTTCACAGCAAGAAGGTCCTGGGATCATTTCCCGACGGAGCCTTTCTGTGTGGATCACAACCGATCAGTGTGTGGATGCAAAACAACTTTCTCCAGCTGAACTCAACCAAGACTGAAATCATCGTCTTTGGCCCACAGAAACAAAGAGAAAGTGTTAACAGTCACCTCCAGAGTCTCGCTCTAAAACCAACCAATCCAGTTATAATTAAAGTCTGAGTCCATTATTACCCCCAGATTTCTAACAGCCACGTCAGATCAATAACATCAGCAGCTTTTTACCATCTAAAAAACATTGCCAAAATCAAAAGTATAGTGTCTAAACCAGACCTGGAGAGACTTATCCATGCGTTTGTCTCTAGTAGATTAGACTACTGTAACGGCCTGCTCACTGGCCTCTCCAAACGAGATGTAAAACAGCTGCAGTACATCCAGAACGCTGCTGCTCGGGTCCTGACTAGAACCAGGAAGTACGATCACATTAGTCCTGTGCTCAGGTCTCTGCACTGGCTCCCTGTGGCTCAGAGAATAGACTTTAAAGCAGCTCTGCTTGTATACAAGTCTCTCCATGGCCTAGCACCAAAGTACATCTCGGACATGTTAGTGCCATATGAACCATCTCGGACTCTGAGGACCTAAGGGACCGGCCTCCTGCTGGTGCCCAGAGTCAGGACTAAACATGGGGAATCTGCGTTTCTGATTTATAAATTTGGAAGTGTCTTCCTGAAGATTAGAGACACGTTTTACTCTGGCAATGTTCAAATCTAAAAAACATTTTGTTTAGCTGTGCATATGACTGATTTTCTTTGCACTCTTTTATGCCTTAAACTATTTTGTGATTTCTGCCATGTCTTTGTGATTTGAATGCATTTTTCCTGTTGTGTGAAGTACTTTGAATTGCCTTGTGTACGAATTGTGCTCTACAAATAACATGCCATTTGTGAACAATGCTATTGAAACATGGTGTGAGTCGAGTTCATGTGTTCCGCAGTGCTTTGTACTGGAAATTAATTTGACCATTTATGCAAATGAGAAGAGACGCGTCATTAAAATTAAGACAATCTACAGTTAGGCCCAGAAATATTTGGACAGTGACAAATTTTATTGTTTTAGCCGTTTAGCTGTTTTAGCTTACGAAAACTTATTCAGGATACAATTATATAATCAACATGGTCTTAATATGCAGACTCTCAGCTGTAATTTGAGAGTGTTCACATCCAAATTGGAGCAAGGGTTTACGAATTACAGGAGACCAAAATTAATTGGACAACTGACTCAGAAGGCTGCCAAAAAAGGCGACTTGAAATCTTCCCTCGATAACCTGTCATCAATTAAGCAGTTAAAAGGTCTAGAGATTCCAGATGCAGCGATTGCGTTTTGAACTGTTGCTGTGAACACACTACATGTAGTCAAAGGAGCACTCAACGGAGGTGAAACAGACCATCCTGAGGCTGAAAAAGAAGAAATAATACATCAGAGAAATTGCAGAAATGTTAGGAGTGGCCAAATCAGTTTGGTACATTCTGAGAAAAAAATAAAAAATAAATAAAAAGAGTGCACTGGTGAGCTTGGGAACTCAAAAAGGCCTGGAAGTCCACGGAAGACAATAGTGGTGGATGATCGCACACTCTCCAGGAAGTAGGTGTATCAGTATCTAAGTCTACCATAAAGAGAAGACTTCATGAGAGTGAATCCAAAAGATTCACCACAAGGTGCAAGCCATTAATCAAGTCTAAAAAATAGAAAGTCCAGAATTGACTTGGCCAAAAAACACCTGAAGCCACCAGCCCAATTTTGGAACAGCATTCTTTGGACAGATGAGACTAAGATCAACCTGTACAAGAATGATGGAAAGAAGACAGTGGTGCGCTTTGGATCATGAGCTATTCCAATTCTTCACCAGACTAAACAGGTGTTTAGTGGCCCTTTAAATGCCCACAGCAGTGGTTCACAAAGTGGGACTTGTGACCCCCGAGGGGACGCAAAGCATGAGCAGGGGGTCACATGTCGTTTCAACATTCTGACACTGTATTAAATCATTTTATTGTGGGGGTTTTGAGTGGGTTGCACGGTTATTTTTGATGTCCTGGCCTGAAAAGTTTGGGAACCATATTTGTAAAATTCATTGTCTTTTTCAAATAAAAAGTCACTTTTCACAGTGGTATACAAGCATTGGCTTATTTCTACGTTTGAGCGGCAGGACGCTGCTGAATCAAGTGTGTAAACATTTGTACAGCACTAAGTAAAAAGCAGTGGTTGTGTATTGGGTGCAGGGGGAAATGGGAATATAAAGATTCCTCAAACACGCATGAATCACTTTAAATACAACCAATTTGGTAAATGAGCAGAAAAACTATTTTAACATGGTTATAGCCGCGAGCCCAGAGGTCATGGGCTGCAGTGTAACAGTAGTGTACTACCTGAGAGGCCCCTGGGATGGCGGGCCCTGGGGTGATGGGCTGTGCCATCAGGTCGTAGTCGTTTCCGGAGGAACCAGCAGCTACATAGGAGTAGGAGCCCCTCGCCCAGGGGTCCGCGCGCCATCGAGTCACCACTGTCTCCTTAGGCTTCAAACACAAGGAATGTGCATGTTATTAATATACATAATAATAATGCCTATTTTTATTTTTATTGTATAGTAATTTTAAATTGTTTCCTAATGCATGCCCTTTTTTGATTGACTATATATGTTGTTTTATTATTACTCAGTGTTTTATGTTGCACCTTAAGGCCGAGACAAGTTCCTACGTTTTTGAATTTTGTTCATTGACAATGGCAATAAACTCATTCTGATTCTGATTCTGATACTACGGGGCCTGTGGCAGGACGGGGCCTGAAAATGTTAAAAAGCTGTTTTCCAGATCATATATTAGATCACAAATAAAAACCAAAAATGGTCACAAAATATGACCTTTGTGAAAGCCGTAGTTTATTTGAGACGGGGAAAGTGCACAATATACATGACCCTCGCACTTGAGCTATGCCTGGAACAAAGACCTCTTCTCATGTTAAGTCTCACAAAGGGGGGGAGCCTATTGTACATGATTGTAGTGGGCGCCGCTTCCTGACGTCTACGCCGCTTCCCTTGTAATGACACACACGACCAGGAGGAGGATTGCGTCGGATGGCGGCACTCAGACGGGCTTCCGGAATAAGGTGGATAGGGGAAATGTTTTCTGGGCTGCAGATTTTTTTCACTGCAGTACCACAGAGTGGCCACTGGTCCAACTTCCAACAGGTCATAGTTAACAATGCCCTATCCAGTTACACACCTGCGGCACAGCACTGCTCCCAAAGATGCCCTTCAGAATGGCCAGACAGCGGCCTACAATGACGTCGTCACTGATGTTCTCCATGATTCCAGCCGCCTCACCCGCCATAAGAGCCAGAAGTATGGGAGCTGAGAAGGGACCAAACACATGTGGTTACCCAGAAACCACCCGCCACAACCCTTCTACCTAACCCAACTATGTAACAAGCAGATAGGACAGATGGATAATGTAGCTTTAAAAGGATTAGCTTTCAACTGTTTCTATGCTCAGAAATCAGGTGAGAAGGACTTTTGTTTTCCACACAATATTTTCAGCTGTATAACATGATTGTTAAAGAGTCAAGTCAGTCATCCACATTCCCTCAATATCAGCACCAAGATATCTAGATATTTCCTAGAAATAAAAGCCTGTTGTTGCCCACGTGAGCAGTGCCTGTGTGCGACTGAACATCGGATGTGCTCTACCTTTGTACAGGTTCCAGAAAAGGAAGAGCTCTCCTCGGCTGGCTGTGGTGGAGCCCACGTGTCCAAACAGGTTCACACTGGGGTCCCAGAAGACTCTGTCGAAGCACAGCACCACCTGCACGCACACACGCACGTCACTAGTTGCCTAACCTTAACCTATTTTAACCCATATCTGAACTTTAAAGCTCACTAAATTTGGGGTTTTTTTGGACAATTTGCTCACAACATGAAAAGTTTCACATGAGCTAATAAAAGTGTATTATTTATTTTCCATTAAATCCACTTCAGCCATAGATTTCTTCTGGACATTGTCTGTGAAAGAAAAATGCATTTGGCCAAAGACCAGCCCTTAAAGTAGCAACTACACATACCAAACTACATTTTTTCTACAATAATTTATATTTCCCCAACTATGACATTTAGCAAATTTTTACACATAAAATGCCTTATTTTTACATGAAAACTTTCTCTAAATTGTTTTTACTGTTGCTGGTCTAATAAAGGAATTACGTCGGTAGTGCAAACTCTCAAACAAGAGTAGAAAGTCTTAGTTCTACTCTTTTCTCATTATCTTTTTATTCATCTCCATTTTTTTCTCCCAGGAGTCATGCCACGTCCCAGTCTGCTTCAAGTCGTCCATCGTCCCAAGAAGCCCCGGATCACTGGACTTAATGACTACAGGCCTGTGGCGCTGACGTCTGTGGTCATGAAGTTTGTACCTGACATCTAAAAAGGGAAATCAAGTAAAGAGTTGCTAAGCAGTTAAACTCCAGAACTCTGCAGCTCCGCTCAAATGTATCACTCATACAGACTGTCACACACAGCTGAACTCCTCCTCCTGTTAGCAAACAAGCTAGCTAAGCTCGAAACTAATTGTTTCCATTCGACAATATAAAAAGGTCATTGGAGCTAACAATAATGAGGGAAGAAAAAACATCTATTGCGATAATCCCCAAAAATATGCAAGACATTCATTTTTCCAGCACACTGCCAGGATTCTTTTCATTCCCTTCATGAATGAGCAGTGCAGTGAGGCTCCCTCTGCTGGAGGTGAGACTTCAGGTTGCATAATGCTGCAGCACTCTGGTGACGGCGAGTAGGAGTGACGCAGGACACTCTCCCAGGACCAGAGGCACATTGGGACAAGTCTTTAACGTGCACCTGAGTGAAGCAGGTAGGAGCACTGACACAGTTCTAGAGATGACAGACAACAGTGTCTGTCCCACATGTAATGCATGTGTTGTACTCAGAGGTTGGACAGAGCAGGGCTGTAGTCCACTGAAGACTTGCCTTGTGCATCAATTAGTCGCACCGAAGCATGTGGGCTCAACATATACGTTAGCGTCTTTATCACAAGACAAATGATTATTCTTTTCCGTTTCCATCTGCTTTTTGGCATCATGTTGTCACCAGAGTCTGCATGATCTTATCCAATCATGTGGAGCTTAAGTGAGCCTGCCCACTTTGACAGTTACTTGGACCCTTAAATGGACTACAGTTCAGACAGTGCAGACTTTCAGAGCGCCCAAAGCAAACCAGTGGAAACAAGCCATATCACTTTTGTGAATTGCTGAAATCAGCCCTATGATTTAAAAGTATAATTCTGGTACAATATAGAATTGATTGATTTAGATTAATTAGGGTGTCGTTTGGGTGAAGTCCGTTGCTCAGTAGCAGAGACAGTCAAAAACGTGGCTTGTTTATGGCTTATGGTTTATGGAGATTCTATGTTTTTTCTTTTAATTTGTTTCTGGCTCAGAAAATCAACAAAAACTGACCAACATTTAGTCCCAGGAGCATTTATCATCCATGTTCTTTGTTCCCTCTTCATATTAGCATTACTGAGCAGAGTGTTTGAATCCCACCTTGTTAAGATTTCCAAAGCCCATCCTCTGAATAGCAGAGGTCTTCCACTCTGGCAGGGGCGGCACAAACTGCACTGCAGGGGGCTGCTGTTTGAGCACACCCAGGGGCAGGGTGCACAGGACTGCGTCACACTTGTAGATGAAGGTCTGAGTGGTGGAGCGAGTGTTGACGGCGATCACCTCACAGCCTGGAAGGGGACACCAGAGGAATCCCTTCTTTGTCATCACTACACTAAATTACATCCAAAATGCAGACAAACACGTTTCTGACACTTGAAACATTCATTCAAACAAATCGAGGCATAGACAAAATCCTCTCTCTGCTCATTGCTCACTGTCACTCTTGGCTGAAGCTAATTATATACTTTAAAATGGGGATTGGCTTCTCCATTCATTTGTACATGCAGGAACATTTGATTTGACATAACTATAACAGGCTTACTTAGAGATACTTACAGAAACATAACATCAGATTTGACATTTTATTGAACCTTTATTTAAACAAGAGAACATAAATTGAGATCACTAATCTCTTTACCAAGAGTGTCCTGGCAGAAAGAGGCAGCCAAAATCAACATTTGATAACTGACCACATTTAGATTCCATTCCAATGAATCTTGGAGACTTGGGGACTTACCAGAGGCTGTGTAGCGGACCTGCCGTACCGCGGTGTTCAGTTTGATGTCCAGTCCCTCTGCGAGTGCCACAGGGACACACGAGTACCCGTTTCTGACAGTCAGGTGGCTGCCCGTGAACTCAAAGTCATCGTCCTGAGGGGAGCCACAGACAAAAGGAGGGAACACTATTTAGAGTTGCATTAAAGTGAACGATGGAGGAAAAACAATGTAATCAACCAGGCATATTGGGCTGAAGGCCCGCGGACCCAACTCAGGTCCACTAAATAATCTGATCCAGCCCATCTTCCAAATATAAGAACGAACCTGGACTAAATAGTGGTTTTAGTCCTCGTTTGCCAAATGTAAATTGTAAATGATGAAATCTCATCTATTCTCAGTAGCACTTTCCCTTGAAATGTAAGCTGCATTATAAATACAATTTATTATTATTTGATTCTGATCCTTGGCCAGAGGCCTGTACTCTGAGGCTGGATTAGCCGGACTACGAAGATGATCACTCTCTATCAGGGTAGATCGCTGTGGCAACATGCCAACCTGCTCCAGACCGGGGGTTAAGGTCCTGAAACGGATAAGAGGACGACTCTTTGACCAATCAGAGACGAGAATCCAACTGAGCGAGCGGACGGTGAGCAGCGAGAGAGAGAGGAAATGCAGGATTCTTTTCTCTGAGCGCACGCCATGTATGAAGAGGAGGAATGGTCTTTAAAGAGGCTGCTCTCATCTTATGCAAGGGATTCAGATTTGGAATAGTCCCAATATCTTGAATACCACTGTAAATACACACTATTGAGATGTACACAATCTCACACTGTTGTGTGTGTGTGTGTCTTTACGCTCTGCTCGGCCCACACTCAGAGCCGCTCATGCAGCCCGTGGAGCGTGTCACCTTAGATGTTTCATGTGAGCTTTAGTCCCTTTTATCCACCAATGAAAGTCAAGTGAACGTTCTCTGTGGTGGAACACATGAACGAGTTCAGTTTCTCCTGCTTCCCACTCCAGTCACGGGTGACTGGAGCCTAGCCCAGTGACTTTGGGCTTTAGACAGGGACCAGCTCATTGCAGGGTTTTCTTTGGATTATATTTATCTCCCTAATTTCCTCGTATACAATCGTGATTATGTTTGAAGCAGCTTTCTCCATTGTTCCGATTGGTTGGCCGGTGCTGACGCCGCCCCCTACTTTGCAAACGTGCAGATTCATCGAGTACAGCGTGGGTTGATACAGCGTGTTATGAACCCGCTTCGTAGTCCGACTCTTCCAGAGATGCTCATGTCTCAGTTAGCCCATCCAGGCAAGAGACACTTAAGTTCAACCAGCTTCTCTAGACCTAGTTTAATTCTGGGATAGTCTCAGTTGGTACTAGTCTAGTGCTTGTTTAATTCTGGTTCAGTTCAATGTTGGTTAAGCCATCAGTCTTATATTTTTTTACACACATCTAAGAAAGCAGTACACAGTATAGAAACGGATGAAGTGAAGTGGGGTCACATTGTGGCTAGGGCCCTCTGAAAAATCGGAACTTTGCTCCATTTGGCTGGAGCACAAACCTGGTGGAGCGGGGACAATTCACAGTTGGACAGGTCCATACCTGGTCCCAGTGCTTGAGTGAGAGTGTGGAGAGGGGCGTGGCATTGGCAAACTCTAGGTTAGCAAAGTGCCAGTCCAGGATTTGTCTGTCCCTCGACGACAGGTACACATCACTGAGGGTGAGAGAGAGAGAGAGAGAGAGAGTGAGAGTGAGAGAGATGGTTCTAGAGTTTGAACTGGTGTGTGTACCGTTTGTGAGTACACATAGTAGTAACAGTGTAGTTACCTGGGAGGGTTGGCCTCCAGCTCTTGCAGCTTTTCCTCCAGTTTGGCTTGGCTCTCCACTAGCTCGTCATATTCCTGCACAACAAGGAGACAACAGAGAAGGTCAACTACATGTGTGAGACTGTACAATAGGGACGACCTTAGACACACTTTGCAGAGTGCATGAATAGCCCTATTTGGAAAGGATTAGCTTTACCTAAGGACCTTGGATAAATTGTAAGAATTACGAATTTGATCTGCGTTTCCAGTCCTCTCCAAGTCTGAAAATGTCTGTAAAAATTCCTCTTAATTGAAGAACAGTATTTCTGCCATCTGAGGTCCTCAGGTCATTCTGGTCCCATCAAAATGCTCAGGTCTGTGATTGGGCCATTTTCATGGTGCGTTCCAGACAACTGGTAACGATAATAACCTCAAATAGCTTAGCACACACAAACAAATTCATCAATATGTTAAATATCAGAATATTGTCCCGTGTAACTTAACTTGCACTGTTTAACTGTTACATTTCTTTAGCCTACATATTAGCATAAGCCAGATGGTTTACATACACGTTACTTCAGATGGAAACCTTTGAAGTCAGAACTTGTAATGTTGAAGTGGAAAATAACCAACTTGGAACGCAGCATCAGACTGTGCATAATAGGTAAATCAATTCCAAATATATCTATGGTGCATTTTAAGTCCAGTTAAACTAATATAATAATGTTAATTTGCCACAAAAGAGTCTTCGGTCAAATTTTTTTTTTTATCCCAAGAAAAAAAAAGAAGAAAAAACCAGCAGCACCAAGCAGCATGGAGGCTCTTTGGGAAGGTTTAGGTGCTTTTGATACAGCGCCTCGATCTAAACTCAGTGTGGTCGGGTTAAAAGATAGACATATGTAAGCCTAAGGACACAGGATGCATTGCAAAGTCCCTATGAACATTGTTCAACTACTGAACATTGTTCAACTACTGAACATTGTTCAACTACTGAACATTGTTCAACTACTGAACATTGTTCAACTACTGAACATTGTTCAACTACTGAACATTGTTCAACTACTGTTGTGATTTTGGGCATTACATAAATAGGCTGACAGTAGAAAAATGTGATTGTGTGGATGTCATTCTGATCGCAACAATGTGGTAAAAAACAACGTTTCACGCCGCTACACTTCCAACAAAAGGATTTTCCTTTTGTCTCACTCGTTGGATGTCTGCTCGTTTCCATTTTGTCCTGTGCACTCTCTGGTCCCGTTTTGTTTCATTGTGTTATTTTTATGTTCTTTATATTTGTGTGTATACACATCAACACACACCCACACACACACCCACACCCTACTGCTACTGCACAATCCGCAGTGAAGGTAAAAGCATTTCAAATTGTATCTCTTATACTTGTATAAATGTGTGCTGCTGTTTGCAACGTCTAATGCGACAAACTAGATAAACTTAGAGACACTTGTGCACAGCAAGGTAAGCCTCTGTGTGACACTCACATTTGTCTTTGTCTCCACCAGCGCACCGTCTTCCTAGTGTGTTCAGCCACATGTAAAAGAAAAGCCCACCGTGTACTGTGTATACATGAATAGCGCCGGAGAACCGTGCGTGTGCATGCATATCCAGGTCTGCTGACATGGAACTAACTAGTGTGCACTGGGGGCGCTCCAGGGAGCACTCTAACATGTGAAAACACTCTTAGTTAGAGCTTATTAAAAAATAACTTTTTCTGTTGCAGTAATCACCTCCACCTGTGCCCTTGGGATAGCCCCTCCCTCTTTCCTCTAGCTTGATTCCTATTGGAGTAGTGCATGTCTTTGAGCCACTAATGATTGCAGCTGCTGCAGCAAAGATCAAGCAGAGTTAGTCCAGAGAAAGAATATATCCAACTTTCAGCAACACATGAACCAAAAGCTACTCAGGCCATGTACAGGGTATTTTTATAAACGCATATCTTCCACCCTTCGTTTTATAACGAGCACTGCATACACACATCATCGTTTTAAATATATCTCCATCCACGCAAACTCTTGAGCACGGTCATAAACATGCCAGACCAATAGTTGGCAGTGTCTGCCTAAACTCATCTATCCAATGAGATGAAGCCTTTTCTCATCGCCATTTCACTTCACATGCTTCACAAAACATGGTGCCAGATTTTGCGAGTGGCACACCTTTGATGTGGAGGAAGGGTTATTTGGTGCAAGATAGCTGACTGTAAAGCACTCCTGCTGTGCTCCGCGACAAGAAGCAGGGGTTGGGTTCGCAAAATCGAGCAAGAAAAAAGCACTTGTACAAGGAAAGGATCCATGTTGTCCACTGTCGGGCATAAACAAGGACGCACATGTGACGTGTGTTCATGAATTGTCGCAGATAGTGTCGTTTGGGACCTTGGCCTTGAAACGGGGGTTACCCATGTTCACACTCAAACACAAAACCGGAGTTTACCAAAATCTTCACTTGGGTTGGAGTTTTCCAAAAGCACCGTTTTAAAAGACATACTCCTGCGGTTATGTATGGACGACGGGGTCAAATCGTAGAAAAAAACTATATGCGTTTTATCAGATATCCGGCTACGTGTGGACATGGCCTCAGTTACGCCACAACTCTGAGGAAGTTTAACCGGATTCTAAGACAACACCTACTGAAGATGAACCTTTGGAATGTTCCACAGTATGGCGTCGCACATGTCCGTCTCCATGGAAATAGGTGCAAAAGCGGGTGAAAGTGGAAGGGTGGGGGGAGTAGTCGGAGGGGGAATGGCGAGGGACCGGGGGGGGGGAGGATCTCCCCTTACCGCCGCCACTACCGCCCGCCCCAAAGAACCCCATGTTTTCAGTTGGGTTGGACTCAACAGTAAAGAATCAGCAGGTTATATAATTTATGAATTTGTCAAAAGATTTTTGAGCAATAAACCTGTAGTCATTGAATAAAGCAAGATATACAGTACTTTTCGGGCTATACAATTGCGAGCTCCTGAATAAAAGCCGCTCCAACGATATTTACAAAGAAACAAGATTTTGTACATATACGAACGGCCGCAACTGTCACTAAGAATTATGCCGCAGGTGCCCGCACATTGTAACATGAGATGGATTTAAACAGAAATAAACGCTGTAGTGATGCGGGAGCAGCAGTGTTGTCATATTGATCCGGGGGGGTCTCACAGCACACCGCAGGTCTATTTAAAAATTAGACTAACATCTCTCAGTGAATATGAGTTTGATTGTAATAAAACACACAGCATTGAAGCTTTAAACTAGAAGCTTAAACTCAGAAAACACATCACGGTCAGCTGTCCCTACTGTTCCGTCTGTCCTTAATTACTCTGTGTGAGCTGATTTACCTGTGTCTGTGTCTTCACATCGGGTTCATCTACTCCTGAGCCACTTGTGCTTAGCGAGTGAGTGTTATGTTGTAACATGGGATCTTTACACAGAAATATTGTTCCACGGTAATAATGCAGGGTTGTCTTTTGACCCAGCGGGGTCAGGTCTGGCCAAGAAAGTCATTTCACAGGGTTACGCAGGTTCTAAACTGCGGCCGAACCGTATATCGCATATCTGCGCTCTAACGCGTGTGTCTTTGCTTTCAGCCGTGTCTAGAGTCACTTCCTCATTATACTAATTTCTCCGTGAATATAAGTCTAATTGTAATAAAACACTGCATTTTGAAGATTAAAATACAGAGAACACGACATCTGGACAGTGCTTTCACTGTCCACTGACGTCTACTTCTACAGTGTCAAATGCTTGCGCATCCTGCTAGAGTGCAAGTACCCCTGGTGGCCCTGTGCAAGCCAGTAAAAATCTATAAATTAACCGCACCTCTGTATGGGCCGCAGGGTTCAAAGTGTGGGAAAAAAGTAGCGGCTTGTAGTCTGAAAAGTACGGTACATGTGTTATGTCATATAGTGGAACATTCTAGGCCAAGCAATAACATTCATGGAAAATTACAACAGTCATGCGGCCTTTAAATACTACTTGAACTATCAATCTGTCATGCTTTAAAATTATGACCCAAATATTATGACGTCCTTTAAAATGCTGTCGTGCTGCCCAGTGGTCGAGTGGTTAAGGCACAGCACATATATGCCAAGCTGCAGTGTCGTGGAGGCGTTCAAATCCCGACTCTGACATTTACTGCATTCTCTCTCATCCCCCATTTCTCTCTCATCTGTCCTGTCTAATAAAGCTTGTAGGTCAAAAAAGCATGGTCATCAAAACGGCAAGACCTTTTCACTGACACTAAATTGTTTTATGTCTTTAATTTCCAGAGTAGCGATGTCAGTCTATTCCACTTGAGATTATATATCCCATATTTTTCAGCTGCCCTGTTAGAGCAGTGGTCCTGGGTCTTACTTTGCACAGAGTGGTCAGGTCACGGTGTTTGCTCTTCACCAAGAACTCTGCGGTTATGTCTCTCGCGGCGGCTTGACCTCGCTGGCCTCTTTGTACTGCTGGTGGAGCTCTTTCACACGTTCCTTTGTGGACACCATCTTGGAAAAGTCAGAGAATAAAGACATTATTATCATCACAGCTGATGACAAAAAGACAATCGTTTTCATTAAATCAATCGACCGACTTTGTTTAGGAGGTCTCTGAGCTCCTCTTGTGTTTTGACTAATCTTTTTCCAGTGCTCAATCTGTTCATCTTTGACGTGTTTTTCTCTTGGAGTCTGAGGAACAATAGCGGAAAAAATAAAGCATGAATTAAGACAGTATTATGTACAGGTGCAGTTGTCAAACAAATACCCAGATATTAACTAATAAAACTAGATCCAAGCTAGTGGATAACATTTAAGCAATAATTGATACACACATTTTAATGTTGTGCACACAAAATAATTATAGTAGCCCATTTTTCCAGAAGCAGGTTTAGTCCAAATTTAGGGCTGGTTAACCTACGAAAAGAGGTCAACTCATCAGCTGCACAGAGATAGTTAACTTAAACCCTGAGTCAGTCACCACAGTAACTCACTCTGTGAGCCCAGGGACAAATATTATGCATTATAAGGCCCGACAATTCTTTCTGTAAGGCCTTGTGAAGCACGGCTGCGAAAGTGAGCACGAAATCGCCCCCTTCCAAATGACACTCACTAACACATGCTCGTCCACTCAAGAGTGTGCATGGCATGCTATCGTGCATACTAATCGAATATTATTTTTTATCTCTCACACTCCCTCTCACACTCCCTCTCACACTCCCTCTCACACTCCCTCTCACACTCCCTCTCACACTCCCTCTCACACTCCCTCTCACACTCCCTCTCACACTCCCTCTCACACTCCACTCCACAACTCCACTCCCACCCACACTTTCCCCTCCCACACATCCTCCCACACTCCTCCCACACTCCCTCCCCACATCCTCCCACACCCTCCCCCTCTCAACTCCCACACTCCTCACTCCCACACTCCCTCACTCCCACACTCTCTCCTCCCTCACCTGCCCACACCTCTCTCAACCTCCCTCAGCTCCCACACTCTCTTCACTCCCACACTCTCTCCTTCTCTCATCTCCCACACTCTCTCACTCTATCTCACTACAACACTCCTCCTCACTCACGCACTCATGTTCCCTCTTTCTCCACCACACTCCTCTCTTCATCTCACACACTCTCCTCTCTCACTCACTCCACATCTCACCCTCATCCCACTCACACACTCCCCTCTCTCCACTCACACACTCCCTCTCCACCCACACACTCCCTCTCTCACTCACACAGCTCCCTCTCTCACTCACAACACACTCACTACACTATCCCTCTCTCACTCACACACTCACACACTCCCTCTCTCACTCACACACTCACCACACTCCCTCTCTCACTCACACACTCACCACTCCCTCTCTCACTCACACACTCACACACTCCCTCTCTCCCTCCCCACACACACTCACACACTCCCTCTCTCCCTCACCCCCACACTCCCCTGCCTCCCACACTCACCCCCACAACTCCCTGCCTCCTATACCCACAACTCACCCCACACTCCTGCCCCCCCCCCACACTCCCTGCCCCCCACACTCACCCCCACACTCACCCCCACATCACCCCCACACTCACCCCACAACTCACCCCCACACTCACCCCCACACTCACTTCCCACACTCACTCCCACACTCACACACTCACACACTCCCTCTCTCCCTCACACACTCACTCCCTGCTCCCTCCATCACACTCACCCCACACTTCCCTGCCCCTCCCACACTCACCCCCACACTCCCTGCCTCCCCACACTCACCCCCCAACACTACCCTGCCTCACACTCACCCCCACACTCCCTGCCTCCCACACTCACTCCCCCACACTCCCTGCCCCCCCACACTCCCTGCCCCCCACACTCACCCCCACACTCACCCCACACTCACCCCCACACTCACCCCACACTCCCTCCCACACTCACACACTCCCTCCCACACACCTCCCTCCCACACTCACACAACTCCCTCCCACACTCACACACTCCCTCCCACACACTCCCTCCCTCCCACCACTCCCTCCCACACTCACTCCCTCCCACACACACACTCTCTCTCTCAATCCCTCTCTCACTCCCTCTCTCCCTCCCACACTCCCTCTCTCCCTCACTCCCTCCCACACACACTCCCTCTCCACACACCTCCCCCCACAACACACTCCCTCCCACACACTCCCTCCCACACCACCACTCCCTTCCCACACACACTCCCCCCACACACACTTCCCTCCCACACACACTCCCTCCCACACCTACTCCCTCCCACACACACTCCCTCCCACACCACCTCCCCCACACACACTCCCTCCCACACACACTCCCTCCCACACACCCATCCTCCCACACACTCACCCCCCCACACACTCACCCCCACACTCACCCCCCACACACTCACCCCCACATCACCCCACACTCACCCCCACACTCACCCCACACTCCCTCCCACACTCCCACACTCCCTCTCCCTCAACACTCCACACTCCCTCTCCCTCACACACTCCCTACACACTCACCACTCACCACACATCTCCCTCACACACTCCACACTCACACACACTCCCTCACCACACTCTCACTCCCACACACACTCCCTCTCTCACTCCCACACACACTCCCTCTCTCACTCCCACACACACTCCCTCTCTCACTCCCACACACACACTCCCTCTCTCCACTCCCACACACACTCCCTCTCTCACTCCCACACACACTCCCTCTCTCACATCCCACACACACTCCCTCTCTCACTCCCACACCACACTCCCCTCTCTCACTCCACACACACTCCCTCTCTCACTCCCACACAACTCCCTCTCTCACTCCCACACACACTCCCTCTCTCACTCCCACAACCTCCTCCTCTCACTTCCCACACACACTCCCTCTCTCACTCCCACACACACTCCCTCTCTCACTCCACACACACTCCCTCTCTCACTCCCACACACACTCCCTCTCTCACTCCCACACACACTCCCTCTCTCACTCCCACACACCACTCCCACACACACTCCCCATCACACACACTCCCACACACACTCCCACACACACTCCACACCACATCCCTCTCTCACTCCCACACACACTCCCTCTCTCCACTCCCCACACACACTCCCTCTCTCACTCCCACACACACACTCCCTCTCTCACTCCCACACACACTCCCTCTCTCACTCCCACACACACTCCCTCTCTCACTCCCACACACACCTCCTCTCTCACTCCTCTTCACTCCCACACCAACCTCCTCTCTCACTCCACCACACCTCACTCCACACACACTCCCTCTCTCACCTCCCACCACCACACTCCCTCTCTCACTCCCACACACACTCCCTCTCTCACTCCCCACACACAACACTCCCTCTCTCACTCCCACACACACTCCCTCTCTCTCACTCCCACACACACTCCCTCTCTCACTTCACTCCCACACACACACTCTCTCACTCCCACACACACACTCTCTCACTCCCACACACACACTCTCTCACTCCCACACACACACTCTCTCACTCCCATACACAGACTCTCTCACTCCCACACACACACTCTCTCACTCCCACACACACACACACACACTCACTCCCACACACACACACACACTCACTCCCACACACACGATGAGTTCTGTTGTTGAATTGTGTCACTGTGAGTTGCTTGTTGATCTTATAGAGATAAAACATAACATTGTGGGGGGGGATTTTGTAGTCCGGCCCATGGAACTTAGCCCTCCAAAAAAATAAAATTGGAAAATAGAGCCCTGTCCTATGTTCTTACATAACTGGGGTTCTATAATAATGACAGCAGAAGGATACTGACTGTATGACCACCTCCAGGGCCTGCCCCAGAGACACAGGCTTGTTGTTGAGGAAGTTGAAGTCCAGCTGGTGGCTCAGGTAGGACGTGGCCTCCAACAGACGGTTGAACTCCTGTTCCACCATTTCGTCCTTTTCCTTGGGCACCTGAACACAGCACGTGCAAGCTCATTTAGGTAAAGGGCACATGCTACAGGGACAGAAGAGGCATGCCATGCTACAGGCCAAAGCCACCATGCAGTTAGTCCAAGGTCACAAAGAAAGGTCATGCAGGCTGTGGACAAGGCCACCTTCAAGTCAAAAGCAATTTATTCTAACTATTAGATTGGTAGAGCTGCAAGATGGATGTTAGCGACAGTAAATTATAGACTGGGGAGTTCCCTCAAAAACATTTAGTAACTCTTTTATATAAGATTCCTTGCTGAACTAAGAGCTTAAGTACTCGTTATTTGTTTATAAGCTCTTAGACAATTACTAGCATTTGTAGATGGCTTATAATACCTTCACAAATCATGTGTTACAAAACCATGAACAAAATGTTTGCAAAAGCATTAATAAGCTGCTTATTAAACTGTTTTCGCTAACCAAGTGATAAATGCTTGTAAATGCCTTATTAGAGCGTATAAACAAATGACTAGTGCTTATTAATACATTTGAGTTTACTGAGCGACCTTAGATTTAAGTGTTACCAAAGGTTTCCTTTTAATTTTAAAAAAAGGCATTAAAACAGAGGAAAACTGAGGAGGACAATTGGATAGAATGTGTAAAGGGTGCAGATAATGGAGAGAATGTCACATGAGAGAGATGTCTATATATTAGACATCTAAGTGCGAAGAAAAAGGGTTAAATAAAAGGAGATAAGAGGAAAATAACCCTTCTTTTTATGTTTGTTTAATTTATAAAAGAAAAAGGTACACAGTATATACACGTCTTACAGGAACAAAATGTGAAATATGACATTACCATACATTAAATGTATTCATTTTAGGTTATTAATCCTCAACTGTTTAAACATATGCAAACTATAGAATCGATAGGATTGAACTTATAACATTTTCTAGCCCAAATTTGCATTAGCATTTTACAAAACATAAGTTGTGTGATAAAGTATGCTGTAAATATTTGTCCAGTGAAACCTATAAAACCTAGATGGGAGGATGAGGCAGGGGTGAGAAAAGATGGAGAAATAAAGTAATACATACACTGGTGCACCTTTCCCCCTTTAGCAGTTCACCCACAGATGAACACGGAGGCAGGGAGAGAGAGAGAGAGACACACATGTTAAGTACACATTCAGTAGACCACTTCTCAAATTCATTTACGGACACTTCCTTAGGGCTGCACTAGAAATGTCAAGAGGATTTAGTTGGTGGATAATTAGGATTATTCAGGTCACAATAAAAAGTCCCTTCAGCTCAATCTATTCTCCAAAGTAGTCTAAATAAATGTTAAGTACTTTTTTGTCTGGCTGATTTCACTATTGTTGGGCCATAGTTCCAACAATTTAATATGAATGAATAAATAATGATAACATTATTGAATAATCGTAAAATGGTGATGTTTCTTTCTAAGATTTGAATACCGTAATTTTTCCTCACACAACATAGACTTTGACTGGCTAACGGCCACCGGGGGCACTCGAGCAAGAAGCGAGGGGCCACAACCTCCACTGTTAGTCTGTATAGTCCAGGGAACCATCATCAAATTGCCACTATGATTATTTTGATAGTGGGCTACTTGGCACAGACGTAAGGCACTGTACCATCTGTAAAGAAAGTGTCGAGTGGCTATAAGTGGCTTATATTTTACATTGGAATTTCACGTATCCAATCAGATTCTGATTTACAGTTCCTCATGTAAAGTACGCAGCTCCTCCCTTTTCCATTGTTCTAATTGGTTGCTTCTGTGAACATGCACAGATTCATTCAGTTCTTGGGCCCCAGTTGCACAGTAAAAAGGACCACCCATGCACTGACACCCATGTTCTTGTACCACAGAGTAGTTAGAGGTATTTGAGGCTCATTTAGTCAAATATTGTAGTTTGCTACATGCCATCACACAGAACAAAACCGTAAACATGTTAATAAATAGTACTAACAAACACACTTCAGACAACTTTAATTCTCTGCTCTCTAATGCTTCTGGACAAATACCCTTTTCCACAGCTAATTTTGGGAAAGCACTAAATGTTAAGTATTTGGGGCGATGTAATCAGTTGCTATTAGGAAGTAAAGACCACCAGGTTCTAGCCAAGCATGAAACATAATACGACTGCACTGGAAAACTAAAATACATTCACAATAAAACACATGTCTCCCTTACATTCCATTTGCCTCCAGAGAGGAATGTCATGGCTGACCTGAGTGAGTTGGTCAATTAGGAAGAGTTGTTCACCAGTAAAGAAGGTTCTTCTTGGATTAAATGTTCTATTTTGCTTGTACCATCATAGTCTAATAAAAAATAACCAAAAAACTAAAATATCGTCTTGGATAGTATGGCATTTTCTTCAGGGGGCGAGAACTGGTTTCCTCCCTCCGTGCAAACATATGCATGTGTTAGGTACATTGCTCTTAGTGGATGAATGTGAGAGTGAATGGTTGTCTCTGTGTTAGCGCTGCGACGAGCCCGTCCAGGGTGTACCCCTGATAGACTCCAGTCACCTGCAACCCCTTATGGGATCAAGCAGTAGAAGATGATTGACTGAATGAAAAAAAGAACAGTTGTGTGTAAGATTATTTGTCCCACAATGGGGAAAGTCCAGTATTGCAACAAAGGGTACAGAAGCAGATTAGGCACAGTATAATAATAAAAACAGATAAGAGTTTTCTTTTTCCAAGTCATCTTAAAAATAATAACACTCGCTATGGCAAACGCTTCACCAAAAAAGTTAAACAGTGCACCTTTAGTTTAATTTTTGACTGTAGAGAAGCAAAATAATGAAAAACAAACTGCTACCTGCCAACAATCTTCTTTTATTCTTAGTCTCGTGCAGAGAAGTGTAGTGACACACGTGTGTACTGACCGCTTGTCCGTTGGCTTCGTACAGCGGACACTTCTGTTTGATTTTGGCCAGCTCCATGTTGACTTGCTTGCTGACCACTGCCATGGGGTTCCCTCCTGGGTACAGAAACGACACACGTCACACAATGTTCTTTTGAATTAGGATGAATAAGTCGGTTGAGTGTAAGAGTAGAAACAATACTGCCCTCAACAGGAGAATGTGGACACTGACGGCTGTAAAGTGACATTTTGGTTAGTTTCTAATACGTTTTTTATAAGTAAGAGACTTTATTTTGAACTTCTTACTGAATAGAGCTTCTGTACATAATGTTCATTAAAAAACCGCCCTCAACATTCCGACTGACTGAGCAGTGCAGCACAACTGATAAAATGTGTCTAATTTTGTTGCTCACTCAAATGATCTCGATATTTACATGGTAGAAAGGAAAGTGAAAGTTTCTGTTGTTGCTCTGACTGTGCAGAGCTTAGCTAACTTGTTTGCTAACAGCAGGGTATAAAAAGGATAAGGATAAAGGACACAACTTGCTTCATAACAATTGAAGTCTCCAGAAACATTTTATTTAGGCAGCAAAAGGTCATGAGTTCAACTGTGTGTGATTCCAAAGTTTGTATGAGTGATACATTTGAGCAGAGTGCAGAGTTCTGGAGTTTGTCAGGTACAAACAAAATATTTAGCAGATTTGTAGCCGTTTATATTTGTTATCAGAATGTAGCAGCTGTGTCACATGTTTGTGTGTCAAAGGTGAGTCATGAAATGTTCTCCTGCAAGAACTCAAGACACTAACAGTTTTGTCACTCGCTGCTAAAATTCAAAATGTTGTGACGTCATCTGGCAGGCATCAGGCATATCCAAACTACGACCCAGGGGCCAATTTTTTTTGGCCCTCCGGCTTCCTGCTAAGTTGTTCTAAACAACAAAAAGTAGTACTTTTTACTGTAAAATTGGACAAAATCAAGCATTTTGATGTCTTATTAAAAAGGTGTGAAGGCCCATCCAAACTATGTCAAATGCATCATTTCAAATGATTCACTTCATTGTCGGGTTGTCTGTGGCCCTCTGCTCCGTTTAAGTTTCAAAAATGCGGCCCTCGGTGAAAAAAGTTTGGACACCCCTGTTCTATATAGTCTGAGTCTTACCCAGCCCGGTGACCACCATGGCTCCCAAGTCCGCAACGTAGTTCCCCTTCCTGAATGTGGCCACTCTGCCTCCAACACGATCCTGACACAAAGACAGGTTAACGTTTGCACTGTTCCGCGTTACTTTGTATACATTACGAGCTCTTACCCTGGCCTCTAAGACAGTCACGTCCATCCCAAAGCTCTGGAGCTGTCTGGCTGCAGCGAGGCCAGACACTCCTCCTCCAATCACAATGACCTTACCAGTCTTTTTAGCTGTAGAGAATAAAAAAAAAAAAAAAGGAATATGTTACAATTACAAATTGCATCATTTTACCCACAATCCAAATGAAGATGAGGTACAAAATTAAGGATATAATTCAATAATTATATCGTGAAAAGGACTTTGATGAATTCCTGTAGCTGTTCTAAGTGTCAGTCCTCATGGTGCTCGTATTTCCCCGAGTATTTAATAGATCCAGGAGCCCAACGCTGTACTTCAGCAGAGCTACAGTTTGTCGTTACCTTTTCTCCTTCAGCTTTTGTTGTCTTGGGAGAATCCAAACCAAAAGCAGGAGGCTTTCCTCTCTCATCCATTAGATGCAAACACTGCTATTACACCCGCATGTGACAAAGAGCGACTGTTGTTGTTAACCAGAGTGTGCAATCTTACTGCCGCAAACAGCACCTCTGACTCTGCAGCGGCACAAAGGATCAGGGGATATGTTGTCACTTTTCTCATCTCATACTACCATACCTTAATTATAAATCTAATATCCAATCAATTTTCCAACATATGCTTTTTTTTTTTTTAATAAAAATGAAAACCCTTATAATGATCTTTTTGACCTTGACACTGCAATTGTGATGTATAAGGCACATAAGCATATGCTCCCACACTGCATCCAAGAGCGGTTCAAACAGAGAGGGGGTACAACCTCAGAGGACAATGCAAATACAGGACAAACTGAAAAACCAGATGTACCTCTGTTAGGAGTCGATTTATGAAACAGACTGAATGAAACATGAAAAGTTTATATTATACATAGTGATAGCAGAGTTTAACTCATTAGTTAGCTGATGTGTTGCCATGTTGTATCCCATCTTGTGGGAGAAAATGCATTCTGTCAGTTGGGAATTCCTCTAGGAGGTCCCATATATATATGTCATATATGTCCCATATAAATCTTCGGATGGAGCGCACCTTGTCCTGCATTTTTGAAGTGAAGGTCACTTTAACTCAGACATCATCAGTAAAAGTCTGGTTAAGATTAATGATGGATTTTATAAACACAGAGGACCACTCTCGCCAGTGAAACTTATGAAACAGAACATTTCCCATATGCCATTACTGCTATAAAAACCTGATTAAAGCGAAGAGGCAACTTTAAATGGGACATACGTTTGCTTTCTCTGAAACTTAGTATTGAACTATAAACGTAAGAACAATATTATTTTACATTTTGTTCATTGTAAAACCAATGTTTATCTAAAATAGCTTAGCAATAAAACGGGGAAAACCTGTTCCTGATAACAACACTTCAAACTTGATTTCCATACTAAGGAATAGACTCTACCGATTTCGATACCACAGTGGTAATGACAAATTCTACATATCAAAATGTTACTGTGTTACTGGTCTGGTCTTCTACTAGATTAGAGAAAACTTATCATTCTAAAACTGTTCAGGAAAGGTCACATTTGTCTTATTAATATGGTATTTTATTTATCATCAGTTGCTCAAATTAGTATCTAGTTTCTATACCAGTGTCAGTATCAATTAGCATCTTATAATCCTAGCATGCGACAATCACAATACAATCAACACTAATGAGGAAACTCATTGTCAGAAAGTTAAAGCTCATTGAAGTTGATTTTGGATAATATTTCTTCTTTAAGATGAAGGACAATGCTGTTTCTGGAACTCACTTGGTAAAGGCTTGACTCTTTTGTAAATGCCAAAGTTGATGAGCCCATGTCTTTCTAAATAACTATGTATCCTGTGGACCAGCACGGCGTCACCTGGAATGAGAAGGAATGCACTTAAGGATTTTACAATTTGACCCTGTAAATATATATATATATATAAAAAAGTGTCTGACTGTTGTATGGAGCCTCGAGCTGCTGTGCTGTGGCCTCAAATGTGAGCTGGATCTTAGGGTTGTCCAGCCACAGTTGAAGCTATAAAAGAGATCAGACAAAAACCATGGCATGACAAAATATCATTAGAACTCACTAGTGGTGCACAGATAGACATTTTGGGCCAATACCAATGTTATGGAAAGCTTGGGACAATAACCAATATTAGGCCAATATTTTCTTTATATACGTTGTTTGGTTATTTCAAAAGCTTGTATTTCAAATAAAGCTATAAACCAATTAATTTTTTATTCTAAAATAAGGATCATATCTATTTTACAATGTGTAGAACCAGTGAAAACACAGGTTTGATAGGGCTATATTTATTTAACACTATAAAGCTATAGTACGATTATTCTTTATTAGAGTCAAATTAGTCTTCACGCTGTTTTATTGAGATATTTCTCAGATTTTAGAGTCTCTGAACTTCTCCAGTCCATGTGTCATCATCTTGCTCCGCCTCCTCCAGTAACCCCTCTCTCTCTCTCTGTTCTGTTAGAAACCAGCAGCCTCTGTCCGCAGGGGTCTTGCTACGTGCATACAGGGGCCGCCATCCCTAACATGATAAATCAAATGGCCCATCATCCGATTTGACATGGGGCAGAAAATAAACCATCCCTAAAACTCAACTTCGTCCCATATTTTAGGAAGCACCATCATCAAAATACTACTTTAAAAGAACAAATACTTCAAACCTCAAGCTTCAAAACGCTGTGTGTTTTATTACAATCAGACTCGTATTCACAGAGAAATTAGTTTGAATGAGGAAGTGAATGTAGAACGCAGATCTGCCGCGGCGATCTGCCGCATTTAAATTAAACTTTCTTGGCCAGACCTGACTCACAGGTCAAAAGACAAACAGTGTGTATCACTGCACAGATGCACAGACGTGTGTATCACTGCACAGATACACAACGGTTGTATCCACTGCACAGATACACAACGTGTGTATCACTGCACAGATACACAACGTGTGTATCACTGCACAGATACACAACGTGTGTATCACTGCACAGATACACAACGTGTGTATCACTGCACAGATACACAACGTGTGTATCACTGCAGCAGATACACAACGTGTGTATACTGCACAGATCCAACGTGTGTATCATGCACAGATACACAACGTGTGTATCACTGCACAGATACACAACGTGTGTTATCACTGCACAGATACAACAACGTGTGTATCACTGCACAGATACACAACGTGTGTATCGACATGCACAGATACACAACATGTGTATCACTGCAAACAGATACACAGAGTCTACAGTTGTTATTTTGTCCGCTTTCTCAGTAAGTTTCAGAATGAGAAACTGCGGTGGCGAGCCGACAACATAAGAAAACAACGGAGCCGTAGAACGCACACATGAGGGAGGCGAGA
Source organism: Chaenogobius annularis (assembly GCA_015082035.1). Lineage (NCBI taxonomy): Eukaryota > Metazoa > Chordata > Actinopteri > Gobiiformes > Gobiidae > Chaenogobius > Chaenogobius annularis. Next base: position 94,417 of record BJKM01000829.1, read on the forward strand.
GAGGAGAGGGAGTCAGGCCGAGGAGCAGGAGGAGGAGTTCACGGCTGGTTTGTCCTTCACAGAGCAGTTTGTTGTTGACGTGACCCAAAGGAAAACTGACTTTCTACGTCTCAAGCCCCGCCTCCCAGCGTTACCATGGAGCTTGTCTTAGTAAAATAACTAATATTATAGTTAAAAAGAGCTTCAAGTGAGGTGATCAGCTCAACATTCTAATATTTAGTCTGATTATTATTTTACTCTCAAAACTGTATGAATGGGTCTCGTCAAGTTAATGAACAGAGTTTATGTTGTACATCTATAAATAATAAAATATTATTAGGCACTATTATATAGGCCTATATAGTGTTAATAGTATGTTTAGGGTGCATGTACTTTTGGAAATAATGACAGTACATTAAACCATCCTTAGAGGAAAATGCAACCCCATATGAGGGATATTTACCATCCCTTGAAAAGATTCTGGGGAGAGCACTGGCCGCTGAGCTGTTTTCTTCTTCCTGTTTCTGAAGGGACGGCAGAGTTAAGTCTTTCACTACCAAGATGTGACAACTGATATCGGCGGTTTTAGACTGAAATCGATATTACTCAATGACTTGAATATTGGCTACTGGACCAATATATCTGTGCACCCCTAGAAATCACACATCTGCGGTAAAAGCGGTTGACTCACTGTGCGGTTGCGGATGTAGAGGAAGACCTTCTGGGTCTGCTGAGGTCCGCTGATGATATCAGGGAAGCAAGCGGCCTCTTGGGATGTCATGCGGTCATGGGGCAGGCGGCTCTGGAAAGCGGCGCCTTCTACACCTGGCGACACAGGGATCTTATGACAGGCTTTGGATCTGGGATGGTCAGCAGGAGGGGCGTGGCTTAAATACATGTCTAAAGAAACTTTATCATTTAAACCTTTACAGAATGCATCTTGATTTATTGAGTTCATCTTTTTTTTTTTTACCATTTTCTCAGATTTAGGATTCTTTAAAGATCATTTGTGTTTTTGTCAGCTATATAGTCATGGCCTATGAAATCTGAATCATCGTTACATTTTGTACATCTTAAATTGCAATATTGATCTAAAACAAGATGATAAAAAACAGGTTTTAATGCTGTTTTTACGCTGTCCATAAACGTCATCACATCATAGTAATTTGTGTCAAAACAGCTTTGCGATGCACCCATATCCTACGTCTGCCACTGTTTAAGAAAATAAAATTGCAGAAGAAATTAAGCAAAGAGCAGTGGCCGTGTATCCGTGAGGAATCTGGTTCAAAACTGACAGAGCAATGGTGTCGGATGTGCAATTTTGGAGAAATTAGATTTTTGTAGAGCAAAAACATTAATAGTAATACTCTCCCATACCAATAGGTGGGAGCAGCACCCTATATTTACATTGCACACATTATTTACACTTTCACTCATGAACACTCTTAACATGAGCAAGTCGGGCAAGCAGGTAGTTTTAGTCTTTGCTCTTTGTGTGTTATTCTAACTGATCGCATTACATTACACCATTGTTTAAGAAAAAAAGTGGAGGAAAATGACAATCCTGAAACCTCCCGACAAATCCTTTGGGTTGCTGCTAAGTAGTATCGAAAGTATATCTGCTTTGAATAATGGACACAATTGTTCATCAAGGCTGATTTATGTTCAGGCGCTACTTGGGCTGCTATTCACCTTATTCCGGAAGCCCGTCTGGGCGCCGCCATACGACGTAATCCTTCCTCCGCTTGCATTAGTTAACATAAGGCTGCGACCTCGAGATAAAGTAAGTTCTACACAGACTCAAAAGCCGTTTTCAGGCCGTCCAGGGAGATTTTTATATATATGATTTTTTTTTAAATCCCTTCTCACCCTCCACGGGTGGTCTCATCCCTTTTTCTAAGCTTGGGTCCTCTACCAGAGGCCTGGGAGCTTGAGGGTTCTTCACTATCTTTGCTGTTCCTAGTACTACACTTTTCTGGACTGAGATGTCTGATGTTTTCCCAGGGATCTGTTGTAGCCCCTCCTCCAGTTTGGGGTCACTGCCCCGAGTGCGCCGATGACCACGGGCGCCACTTTTACCTTCACCTACTCCAGCTGAGCCTTTTCTCCAGTTTCTCGTGTTCCTTTTTCCTGATGTTGCCATCACTTGGTATCGCCACGTCAACCACAACTGCTCTCCTCTGCTGTTTATCCACCACCACTATGTCTGGTTGGTTTGGTCTGTATCTGGAAGTCGCACAGGATCTTGGCTCGGTCATTCTCCACCACCTTTAGGGGTGTTTCCAGTCCATACTCTGCACAGATGTTCCTGTACACTATGCCAGCCACTTGGCTATGGCGCGCCATGTATGCTTTCTCTGGCAGCATCTTACACCCTACAGTTATGGGCTGGATTGTCTCAGGGGCCCCTTTGCACAGCCTACACCTTGGGTCTTGTCTGGTGTGGTAGATCTGGGCCTCTATTGCTCTGGTGCTCAGGGCCTGTTCCGGTGCAGCCACGATGAGTGCCTCTGTGCTGACCTTCAGACTGGCCCACAAGGATTTCTTGATATCTGCCACTTCAGTCTGGTGGTACATCCCATGTAGGGGCGTGTCCTCCCATGATGGTCCCTCCTCCAGTACCTCATCCTCTGTTCCCCATTGCCAGAGACATTCACTGAGCACGTCATTTGTTGGGGGGGCTTGTCCTTAATGTACTTGTGGATCTTGGATGTTTCATCCTGGATATGTGGCTCTCACGCTCACTAGTCCACGGCCCTCCTTCCTTACGGCTAGTGTACAGTCTCAGGGTGCTGGATTTTTGGGTGGAACCCTCCATGCATGGTGAGCAGCTTTCGCGTCTTAACATCAGTGGTCTGCTCTTCCTTTGGCCACCTTATTATTCCTGCAGGGCATCTGACCACTGGCAGGGCATAGCTGTTTATTGCCCGGGATTTGTTCTCGCCATTGAGCTGGCTTAGGACTTGCCTTACTCGTTGTAGGTATTTGGCTGTTGCTGCTTTCCTTGTTACCTCTCTTGAGGTTGACATTTGCCTGTGGTATTCCAAGGTACTTGCAGCCATCCTCAATGTCTGCTATTGTTCCTTCTGGGAGTGAGACCCCTTCTGTGTGGACTACCTTCCTCTACCTTCCCGACTACACTTTTGAAGCCTGAATGACATCCCAATGTCAGTGCTGTGGATCCTGGTCGTGTGGATCAGAGTCGATGTCTCGCTCGCTTCTTAGCGTACAGTTTGATGTCCTCCTTGTAGAGAGGGACTGATCGTGGTTCCATTTCTGAGTTGGTATCCATAGCCAGTCTTGTTGATCATTTGGCTGAGAGGGTTCAGACCTATGCAGAACAGCAGTGGGGACAGGGCGTCTCCTTGGTATATAGAAACATTTGATGGACACTTGTGCAAGTGGTTTACCATTGGACTCGAAGCGTGGTTTTCCACAGCCGCATCGAGTTTGCTCTGAAGGCTCTTAGAGTCCTATTGATGTTGTACATCTCCAAGCATTCAGGTACTACTCATGTTTTTATCCTACTTTGTGTAAGCCCTGTCCACCAGGACAGGATGTGTATACACACACACACACACACACACACGTACGCGTACACACGCAATACACGTACACGTGTACGTGCACACGCCGTACGTGCGTGTACACGCGTACGTACGTGTACACGCGTACGTACGTGTACACGCGTACACACGTACACGTACACACGTACCACACGTACACGTGTACACTACACGACATACACACGTACTACACGTACACGTAAACACGTGTACACGTCTACGTACACGTACCATACACGTGTACACGTACATACACGTGTACACGTACATACACGTGTACACGTACATACACGTGTACACGTACATACACGTGTACACGTACATACACGTGTACACGTACATACACACGTACACACGTACACGTGTACACGTACACGTGTACACGTACACGTGTACACGTGTACACGTACATACACGTGTACACGTACATACACGTACATACACGTGTACACGTACGTACACGTGTACACACACGTACACACACACACGTACACGTACGTGTGCGTGTACACACACACGTACACACACACGTACACGCGTACACACACACGTAAACGCGTACACACACACGTAAACGCGTACACACACACGTAAACGCGTACACACACACGTGTACACACACACGTACACGTGTACACACACACGTGTACACACACACGTACACGTGTACACACACACGTACACGTGTACACACACACGTACACGTGTACACACACACGTACACACACACGTACACACACACACGTACACGTGTACACACACACGTACACGTGTACACACACACACGTACACACGCACGTACACGTAGACCAAAGAAACGTACACACGTATACATACATGTGTATACACACACAAATGTATACACACCCGCATACGTATACACACCCGCACATACATATACACACAAACGCACACACATGTAGACCAAAGAAACGTACACACGTATACATACATGTGTATACACACACCCGCATACGTATACACACCCGCACATACATATACACACCCGCACATACATATACACACCCGCACATACATATACACACGCACGCGCGCACACGCACACGCACACACACACACCTTCTCTCCTTTACAAATATGGGCATTATCGTTTCTTTGGTCTTGTCGTTTGTCTTCATTATAACAAGAAAAAAGTGTTATTCTTCTCAAAGCAAGAAGTGCGCTCTTGATCTCGCATGAAAATGTTTGTTAGCTTTACTCTAACAGCTTAACATGTTCTGGCTCTAAAAGTTGTATAAAGCTGTGGAAAGGTTTTACAAACACCCCGCAGCCAAACAGGTCCAAATAGTAGTGCTCTGGTCCTGGTCTTTGTCTAAACTACAGGGCAGTGTGTTGAGGAGTTTGTGTCAGCAGGAAATGGACCTGCTGTGGTTCAAAAGTCTGAACCAAACTCATACTACGGATGTGTTCTGGAATAAAAGAACAAACAAACACACAGACCTGTTACAACAGCCCATGAAAATGAAAGACTTATTAGTGGCTAAGCATTTATAACTAAAGTGACTCATTTTAATCCTATGTGGTAGAGTTGGATGATCAAGAAGACAGTTTAAATTGCAAAAATATATATTATGTTTAAAATAATACCATGGCATATTTATAAAAGCATATTAATAATAGCATATTATCATAATGTATTAATGATGATATAATAATATTAATAGGTTTACCACTATTAATAATTATAATTCATAAATCATCGCCCTACATCAAAAGAGTTTCGCTCCTGATGGTTGGGATAAAAAAAAAAAATTAAAACAAGGAAAGTAGGATAGGCCCATTTAATATCATACAATCCCTTTTTAAATGATAGACTGTGCTTTGAGTGGCGTGTTGCCCCACTCACCAGACGGCTCCTCTGGCTCACTGTCCGGCTCCTCCTCAGGGGGGGGCGGAGGAGGAGGCACCACCTGCTTCCTCTCCTTCTCTGCTTTGGCGTTTCTCTCCTCCTCAGAGTAGTACTCGTCCTCCGACAGATTAGCCAGGCTTTCGTCCATCTCGCGGTATTCCACCTGCAATAGAACGCACAATAAAAGCAACATTAAAACCAGCGGTGTGGTGCTTGAAGCTTTCCTTTCTCGGGTTGTTAATGACAATTGTAGACTATAAAAGACTCAAAGCAGCACATAAAGCAGCAGTGTGGCATCATCTCATCTTATCCTGTACATAATGAATAGTACTGTTGAAATAGTCTTATTGGAGTGACCTTGTGAAGCCAGAGACTGAGGATCCCGCCCTTTAACAAACCTCTTGGATGGAACCAAAGGTGGCTTAATTATTGCTTAATAAACAAACATCTCATTGAATCTCTCAAACTAATTGGCCATTTACTATTTGAACATTTGATTGTAATTGTTTTACAGTAGCACTTTGATAGCTTTATATGATCGGTAAGGTGTTTCAGTGGTGTCTTTATTAGAGCTGCAGCAACTGAATCATTTCTGATTCTAAACTCAGAACAATCAAAAAGGTGCCCATGGAAACAGTCAGCCTTTATTGGACAGGACTGTGTAGCATGAAATGGGGCCGAAAGATGGAAGGACATTCGGCAAATTGTCAGACTCGCACCGCTGCGGCTGGCTGCACATGGAACCTGGTAGAGCTATCCACTCTGCCACCGAGTGGCACAGTTTTAACATGGTGCAATTATGGCCCAGCGGATATGGCCCAGTTTATATGTGGGACCTGGCATTTGTGAAGTGACAAAGAAGTGTGTTCGTCGTCTTACTCCAACTACATTTGCCCCACCTGTAGAAAAAAGCAGATTGGTGCACAGAGTTTCAGAAAAGGATTAAACATGTCATAAACATGTCAATAACAAGCTTAAATCACAGTTCGAAATGTTTCAGAGATCACATTTAAAGCAACATACAGTTCCCACTGGATCTTTTCACAACAAAACCTGACAACTCTGTTAGTTTCTAAAAAACATACAATTCCTCTGTTGGTTCTTCACTAAATATTTCAGCTTTCTTGAGTGTATTACTGCTGGACCTGAAAGCCGAAAGGAGAAAAAGCTGTTACATTATTTTTACATGATGGTCTTTATCTTGTACTGAGCTTCCTTCCTGGCCCTCTCTGTAAGGGCAGTAGAAACCTAAAATGTTTACTTTTGCTCGCTTCCTTCGACTGGTTCTGCGGACTTCAGCTGCTTCCAAGTCAGCTGCACTGGGCCCTCCCTGATGGGCTCCACTGGGGGGCGCTCCTGGTTCTCCGCTGGGGGACGACCTCTCCTTCTTCTTCACCTCCATGAGGCCAGCTGCGGAGGCGGAGGGTCCAGTCTGTGCATCCGAGGGAGGGGCTCGTTCTGCTCCTGAAGCTCCGGCAGAGGAGGACAAGGATGAGGATGAGGAGCCCGCATCTGACTTCTTGCTAGAAAGCATAATGGAGGATGTTGGAGGCCTCTCCTGAAAAATACAACGTAAGCCATTTAAGACAGTAGCCGGAGAGGAAAGTTAAGTTAGAAATCATACAAATGAAACTAAAATATCCTTCAAAATACTGATGACTATGAGCTCGTGAGACAAATGCAAGCTCAAAGTAAAGAACACGTCTTAAAAACAAGGAAAATGCCTGTTCATTGAATGTATAGAGCTCGGGATGGTCAGACTGCAGTCACAAGGGCCAAATGTCCAGAGAGATACATTAGCAACCACAACAGAGGCCACCTGACATTCATTAGAATATGGAATCGTTTGACACGGGTGTTACCATTCAAATTTAGAAAAGGTTAAGCTGCTCTTTCCCCCGTACATTCAGGAAGTAAACATCTCCCCAGAGACTTACAGCTGCTAAGAGGGTTTAATTGTTCAATTACTTTTTTATGGTGAAAGACCCAGGAATGACAAAAATATGACTTCTAAAGGCTCTAGACGTCATTAAATGAAGGCACTTGTAATTCACTCGCAACTCTCGTTTTGAGATCTTCTTTTCAGACAGTATCTTAAAGTTTACTGAGAAAACGACATGGAACAGTTATCACACCAGAGCGTCAGATAGGGCTGAGACAAGGTCCTCCATTCACTGCAACTATGGATTATTGAGATAATCATCAGCAATCGGTTAAGTGTTACCTGGACTATCCACAGACTCCAAACCTTTTGTGACAAAGAATTTAGAGCTGCAACGATTACTCGAATAAATCGAATAATTCGATTACAAAAAAGCTTCGATTATTATTATATTGCTTCGATGATTCGTATAATTTACATATTGAATCAAAAACAGGTGCATCTGTGGCGCGCGGAGCGCACGGAACGACTTGTGGCGCTTTTGTTTCACACGGAGCTTGTTCCGCTCTGACGAAGGCGCGACAGGAAGAGAGCGGTGCGTTTGAAACTCACGAGTGCGACCTTGAAACTCCACGAGTGCGACTCGAAGAGTTTTGAGTGAAAGACCATGGATCTATTATAAGAATCCCGAGCTGCAACTCTAAACAACCGCAATCTAGCTCCGCCCACCCCAGCCCCCGCCACGCCTTCGAACACACCACCGCGGACCCCCGCGCTCCCCCACTCAAGAAACTCTGCTTCCCAGTCACAGTCGTACTTTTAAACAGCCAATGCACATGGAAAACAGACGAGGACCGCGGTTATGTTAGAATAATCTGTTGTGAAACAGAAAGTCCGAGACGCGGAGCCAATAGTGACCGGAACACGAGCCAAAACGGCCAAAACGCAGAGCTCAAAACGCCAGGACCACTGGTCCCACCCAAACGTAAAGTTTTACAAATGTATTATTTTAGGTGATGTGACAGAGCCACTGTGAACTGTTTACAGTCTATGACAACTTAATTAAGTCACTTTTATCATATATTCTTCTTATACAAACAGAACAGTTTGGACTGAAGTGAAATGTTTGCCGTTTTGTGGACAAATTCATTATGAAATTAAGAATAAATTTGTTATTTTAAAGCAGAAATTCCTTATTTTGTATTGTGTATTACTATGAGCTATAACGTTTATCTAAAAAATGATTTAAAATGGTTTACTGAATGTTCAAAAAAATTAACCGATTACTCGATTAATCGAAGAAAAGAATCGATAGATTACTCGATTACTAAAATAATCGATAGCTGCAGCCCTAAAAAAAGTAGATCAAAATGGCTCAGGAAACACGAGGGACCGTAGATGTCAGCCGACCAAAATTGTAATAATTAGATGGACTAATGATATTGGAATTATAAGGATTTATATTCACAACAGCAGGAAGGAGAAGGCATGGAGGGGATTGTGAGCTCAAGCTGCATATTATTATGTGATCACCAGGTCTTGTCAGTAAGCATGGGACCATTTCACCATGATTATTGCAGCTAAATAATTGTGATTAACATTAAATCATTATAATGATTAATATCATGTCAAGTTCCATGTTCAAACAACTGTTACAGACCGATCTGTAAGAAAACACTTTGGATCAATGATAAAATGAAGATTATTTTTGTTGGTGATAATCAGGATTATACAAAATGATGTTAATAATAATAAGAATAATATTGCTAGGCCTAAGCACATCGGTCTCCCATCCAAGTACTATCCAGGCCCTGCCCAGCTTAGCTTTAGAGCTGACAAACATGCTTGCCAGTGGCCACCTGCGATTATGGTCTACACTGATTATTGCGATAAACGATATTGTTCGTCCCATCCTCACTTATCAGTGCACGTTGGAAACAGATTCACAGGCAAATCAGAAACTTGGCCAGGCCCCTTTTACAAATCATTTCATTCATTTTATTCATTTATACGAGGAAAACCCAATGAGAGAAGTTCTCTTTTTCATGGGTCCCTGTTAAAACACAACACAAAGTAAACAACACACACAGGATACTAAAAGACAAATAAAACATTCAATAAAATTAACCAATACATAAAAACACATTTATACATACAATACGAGATCAAATGATATAAAACAAGTGCATCGGCACTGCGGGTGGTCCTTGACCAGTGCTTTAAAATCATTAAAAGGCATAAAATGATTTAATTTAAAAAGTCTCCGTTTTGTTCCACAGGAGGGAGCAAAGTGTCTGAAAGCCTTTTTTCCTGTCTCTGTGTTAAAACGATGGGATTGTAAGATAAAAATGTCCTGAGACCTCAAACTGTGAATACCTTGATCTATGTGCAATAAACTTAATCAATAATCCGGTTAAATCATAATTTTAGACACAAGCAAAAGGCAGAGCTGTTCTCTTCACATCCAATGATCACATTCTACTTTAGAACATAGTTCACAGTGGTGAGTTCCGTCTCCTTCTCCTGTAATGGGCCTAAGCGCCGGGGCCTCAGCGCTGGGGCCACATTTCAGCTGACCTTTTGTCATCCAAACAACTAATCGATTCATCCAAAAAATAATTGATTATCAAAATAATCATTAGTTACAGACCAAGTCTCAATACTTTTGAATGAACACCAACTTTGGTTTTTAGCATTAACCCATGGATTTCACTGAAACCGTGATGTGTGGTGACACAGTCCCGAGCTCTAATGATGCATCATCACACACTTATCTGTCTGGAGAAGATGTCGGATTTATGAAGTATGAACACAAAGAACTAAAAATATATCAAATCAATCATCATGCAAAGCCTTCAACATTCTGTTAGACAGCAACTAAAGTAAATAATGTCAAATATTTAAAGTCTTCAAATCAACCAAAACATGATGATCTTTGCTTTGCTGCTAACACTGGACAGCACACCGTGCAGGACTCGCTCATGTTTATGATCTTATGGAATGCTTCATGGTGAAGTGACCTGGTTTTCCGTTTACCCATTTCTCCGTGCACCTTGTAATGTCCATTCAAACTCTGAGGGATGAAGACAGAACCACAGCAGAGATTATAACACCTCTAAATCTGTACAGACCCTTTACAACGCCAATGTAGGATCAGAATGTTTAAAATGCTGCAACGCCTTTTTAAAGATGAGCACGCATTAGATCCAAATACAAATGATTTGAAGTCTTTACAACAAAAAAGCAACACTTAGAAATGTCAATTAGTTTGCTACTATTGTGCGGTCAACATTTCTGTAACAATTTGACCAGTAAAACCTAAATTATTATAACCGTGTGATTCTAATCACATGTCAAATACGTTAGTTTCATCGGAGGTTTTCTTTGACAAAAATCACCTCGACTTTCATATTTTGCGATAGTCTGAGGTAATTCCCACTTTCTCCATTCAAATGGCACTATGTTCCACTTCTCCTTTGCGAATGTCTTAGTCTTTTAAATGTTTAAAAGGGACTGTTTGAAATGCAGACTCTTACAGGGCATCAAACACACGCAGCATATTGATTAAACTAACCATCGCGACTACTCCGTTTGCACATTATGTTAGCATTTTAGCAGCAACCCGGTATGGCTATATGAGCTCAACGACTCAAATGAAGGTAGGATTAGGTCTAAAGCCTAGTTCTACAAAATCAACTTCCAGATAGAATCAAAGGTTGTTTAACTTTGTGGCCGTGCTCTCGGTTTAGTCATTTGTTTTGAGCGTGCTAAGCTAAATGAGCTAAATGAGCTAGCCATGCTAACAATAGCCAGGTTAGCACAACAGCAGGAGCAGGTGCGCGCTGGGGAAACGCTAAAGCGGCATTTCTACACAAACTCTGCACCAACCAAACTAAACCACATCCAAATGTGTAGCGTGAACAGCTGATGCATTCATAAAGGCAAAGAAAGGTTTCGGTACCTCTGTGTGCCTCGCAGACTGCTCGCAGATGTCAACACAAAGACGGCGCCGTTACGAGACCCCTAAATGAATCAACTCTGTGCTCATTGGTCAAAAGGAAAGCGCGATACAAAAGCATACTGCACAGGGATTGGTCTGATGAAGGGAAAGGGGGGGGTTTCTAGGCAGATTCTGTGGCGGTCAGGAAAATATTACATTATAAAATAAATTAACTATAATAAAATAATCAAAAAATAATGGTATTATTATTATTATAGCTATAATAATAATAATGATTATTATTATTGTTAAGAATAACAATGTATTATGTTTAAGGGACCTTGTGAAGTGGTAATTTCGAGTGCATTCTGTTCAAGTGCCTTCGTGGTCGAATTCGTAGCAAAATTAAACATGTTAAAAACATACTTTATCTGGACAAATATATGTGACTAGGGCAATAGGCGCGTTTGGGATAAACAAGTCCTGCGCATCTGATCGTGTCGATCGACGTTGGAGTTTCTGGTTTAACCATATTGGGGTTTTCACGTTGTCATTGGACACTTCGACTCATGTCGATCATGCAGACGAGGCGCAGCTAAACACGAACGCACGTGAAGTGACGTTTCTCTTCCCAATCTGAAGCTAAGTAAGGCAGGGCCTGGTTAGTAATAGGGCTGGTCTTCGGTGTAGCCTCCGTGGACCGCAAAGGCTGTGCCGAAATGGGACAGGCCTAGCCCACGGAGCCGCTCCGTCACCTAGCAACCAAGACTCGCCTCTTATGCTAACGCCACGCAATTTACGCTCTTGGACGTATTAAAAAGAGCACGCAGCAAGGATACAATATTCTGACTTTGAGCCCAAGAGATTAGTTTATCTCACCCAAATCTTTTGTCTAAAACAAAATCTTTAAGTCTAAACAAATTTAGTTCAGCTCTTGTAAAATGTAATAATTACCAATGTTTCTGTGATAACTGTCAAAAAAGTGAAATGAAATGTGCCTTGTTAATTTCAGAATGGGATTTTATGATGGAATACATGGGAATGCATGAAAGGTAATTGTGCATTTAAGTCACATTAAAAAAGAGAGATCTGTGTTTCTTTTAGAAAATATTTAATGATCAGTATAAAGCTTGTTTGTCATGTTCACACGTCTCACTTAAGCAGTCAACAGAAACCATAATTAAGACTAAACGTTTATACTCCAGATTTATTGGTTTAAGTGGTCTCTTTTGTATTAATGGTTACAGAAAACACATTAAATTAGCTGAAATTTGAACTTTACAGTTTTTGGAGCATTCTGCCCTTATCTCCATGACAACACTTGTGCGTGTACTTACATGTTTCCTCCGCGTGGGGCACCTGTTTCGCTCTGCCTGCTTTTAAAAATCTTTAGTAGCGCAGCGCCAGTGCATTATGGGATATATAAGGCCACGAAGTGTGCCCTACGGCAAAATCTCCACGGAAACGCAGGCCACATTTGTCGGCCGCGTTCGTGGGCTGCATGAAATGGGACGGCCTTGTCGCGCAGGAAGCGATGCAACTGGCCTTCAAATGTCGCCTTCGGAGCGTGCAGACCAAGGCTGTGTCTGACATTTGAAGGCTGTCCCATTTCATGCAGCCCACGAATGCGGCAAATTGTGCTTCAAATTACATAAACTTCGAATTATAAATCCGATATTCTTACAGCGCATTGTGCGTTCTGCCGAGAAGGTGATCGGCTGCAGACTTCCATCTCTGAGCTACGGTCCATCCGGACCAGAACCTCCTGCAAGAACAGTTTCTTTCCCTCTGCTGTTGGACTCGTGAACACTTCTAAACACCTGCCACTTTAACTACAAATTTAATCAATCACTCACTGCACGGTCACTTTCTGTACTACAACTGTAAATAGTGTACACAGTAAGTCTTTTTATCTTTAGTATTTTATTTGTTTCTTTAATGCATGCGTATTTGATATATCTTGCTTTCTTATTGTTCATCGTTGTATGTTGCACCTTAACACCAAAGCAAGTTCCAGCCTGTGAATTTTGTTCACTGACGATGGCAATAAACCTTTTCTAATTCTGATTTCTGATTGAGTAATATGTTCCCAAATTCTTTCATACTTTTACTTGAGTAATTTCTTGGACAACTTGAGTAATATTAGTTTGAATACTTACTTAAGCACAAGTTTCGGATACTCTACCCTCATCTGGCTTTGAGCTTTTAATACTGAGCGGGGGCGGGGCTACAAGCTGACGGCGGGGGGCGGGGCTGCGCAGGGGCGGGGCAGGACCGGTTGAGCAGGGCACGCGCTGCTGCAGGAGAATACAGGGCGTGGAGCGAAAACAGGTAAAGAAGGTGAAGTGGCATCAGCGCGGGGAGTCATAGTTGTTCACCGCTTTGTTACTGCCAGCCTTCTGCACGTAAGTAGCTTACACAGTAAATACTTTGAGCTTTTATAAGTTACATGTAGTCTGCTCTCTCTCTCTCAAGGTTTGCTGTGGTTGCGGTTGTTGGTTGAAATTGGGTGAGGTGTCAAATGCATCTGCTTTTAGTGCAGATTTGTCATCAGGAAGTAGGTGTAGGTAGGCTTAATGTTTTAGGAAGTCATGTGACTGTGATTCACTTTAACCTATGGAATTGTTACTTTATTATTTGGATAGACTCATGTAACCACAACATTTGCCAATCAGATACACTACGGGTGAATATAAGAGCCAATCTTACATTTAATTTAGGGAGTTTACTCACACAAAAGTTGGGACAACAAAGAATGGACACAAATTGGTTTAATTTTCTTGGATCATTTTGTTGACATATTAGATGCAAAAAAATAGAAAGTATTTTGTATGTAGTATTTAAGTAAATCAAATCTTTCGGAAAACCCCATTTAGCCACAGTTTTTAGACTAAATTTAGATAAATCATGCTTAGAATTACATCTGAACAAATCTTTTACTTTGATCCGTCAGAATCTTGTGGAGTTTGGAGTGTAGGTGCTACTTTAAAGGCTGATCTTTTTTTTTACCTGACATCCATGTTATGGTTATCGCTTAAATGCTTGATATGTTCTAAATAATGTTTTTGTGCTCCAAAATTCTATTCAACTGTGCATAAAATGATTGCAAAAATGTCCTGTGGATGACATAAAGATAAGAATGTACATTGTTTAACTAAAATGACACCTTTTGAAGTTACATCGTCTCTGGACAAGGTTGTGAAGCTGTTGAAAAGGCAACGTTTTTGCCTGATTAGCGCCTCCAGGCGACCAATCAGAGGTTACGATCCAGTGACGTACCTACGCATTTCATTATCCAGGAGAAGGACCAAATCAAACCCCGCACCGGTAAAATCATCCAGACACAGCTCTTGGAGCAAATGATATTCACTAAATGACCCAGACATGCCGCAGAGTCTGACGCCTCCGTTTTTGGACTTTATAAAGCAAATACACCAAAGGCAGAGGATCTCCTGAGAAAAATGCAAAACACAGAAAGCTGAACCACCAAATGTGTATGTGAGTTCAAGTAATGGTCACATAATAACACTTTTGTTTCAGAATCAGAAAGGGTTTATTGGCATTGTCAATGAACAAAATTCACAAACATAGGAACTTGTCTCGGCCTTAAGGTGCAACATAAAACACTGAGCAATAATAAAATCAATTCAATCTAATATTCAATCAAAAAGGGCATGCATTAAGAAACAATTTACTATAGTATAAAGTAAAAATAAAAATGGGCATTATTATGTACACAAGATTACAGTTAAATTTACAGTTGTAATGCAGAAAGTGACAGTGCAGTGAGTGAATAGTTGCAGTCAAAGTGGCAGGTGTTTAGAAGTGTTCATGAGTCCAACGGCAGAGGGAAAGAAACTGTTCTTGTGGCGGGAGGTTCTGATCCGGATGGACCACAGCCTCCTGCCTGAGGGGAGTGGTTCAAATAGACCATGTCCAGGGTGAGAAGGGTCAGCTGTGATCCGACCTACTCGTCCCAGAGCCCTGGAGACGTACAGGTCCTGCAGAGATGGAAGCAGAGATGGAAGTCTGCAGCCGATCACCTTCTCAGCAGAACGCACAATGCGCTGTAGTCTCTGTTTGTCCCTGGCTGTGGCTCCAGCAGAGGCGCTGTAGTCTCTGTTTGTCCCTGGCTGTGGCTCCAGCAGAGGGCGCTGTAGTCTCTGTTTGTCCCTGGCTGTGGCTCAGCGTACCACACGGTGATGGAGGAGGTGAGGATGGACTCAATGATGGCCCTGTAAAACTGCACCATCATCTGCACTGGCAGCTTGGCTTTCCTCAGCTGCCGCAGGAAGTACATCCTCTGCTGGCCTTCTTGATAAGGGAGCTGATGGAGGGCTCCCACTTGAGGTCCTAAGTGAGGGTGGTGCCGAGGAAGAGGAAGGAGTCCACGGTGGTGATGGGGGAGTCCGTCATGATGAGGGGGGGCTGAGGGGCTGTGACTTTCCTGAAGTCCACGATCATCTCCACTGTCTTCTGGGCGTTGAACTCCAGGTTGTTACCGCTGCACCAGGACACCAGCCTGGTCCACCTCCCTCCTGTAGACAGACTCATCCCCGTCCGAGATGAGCCCGATGATGGGTGGTGTCCGTCCGCAAACTTGATCAGTTTTACGGAGTCGTGGCTGGAGGTGCAGCAGTTTGTGTACAGGGAGAGAGAGCAGAGGAGAAAGTACACAGCCCTGTGGAGCTCCTGTGCTGATAGTCCGAAGTGTCTGAGACATTCTTCCCCAGCCGCACGCACTGCCTCAGATCCGTCAGGAAGTCAGTGATCCACCTGCAGGTGGAGTCAGGCACGTTGAGCTGGGAGAGCTTGTCCTGGAGCAGAGCAGGGAGGATGGTGTTGAACGCAGAGCTGAAGTCCACAAACAGGATCCTGGCGTAGGTTCCCGGGGAGTCCAGATGCTGCAGGATGAAGTGGAGTGCCAGGTTGATGGTGTCGTCTACAGACCTGTTGGCTCTTGTAGGGCGAAACTGCAGGGGGTCCAGCAGGGAGGAGGTGAGGGACTTGAGGTGGGGCAAGACCAGGCGTTCAAAATGACTTCAATGACTATACAGGTCAGTGGCCACTGACGTGTGTAGTCATTAAGTCCAGTGATCCGGGGCTTCTTTGGGGACAGGGACCAATGATGGCAGACTTGAAGCAGGCTGGGAACATGGCATTAACCCCAGGGAGGTGTTAAAAATGTCCTGTGGAAGACGGGGGTTAGCTCTCTTGCGCAGTGTCTTAATGTGGCAGGGAGAGACGCCGTCTGGTCCAGCAGCTTTTCGGGGGTTGGATTTCCAAAATAGCCTGTGAACATCCTGTTCCTGAACTGACAGTGGTGGGGGAGGTGGGGGGAGGGCCAGGTTTGGGTTGGCGGAGGTGGCCACCGTGGGGGAGGAGGTGGTCACATCAAACCTGGAGTAGAAGGTGTTAAGTTTCTCAGCCAGTTTTCGATTGTCTGCAGCAGGGGGGGCTCGGGGCTTATGATTGGTGAGAAGCCGGAGCCCCCGCCACACGGAGGGCGGGGTTGTTGTCAGAGAACTGCTGCTTCAGACGCGTATTGTACTGTGATCTCGCTCGAGAAACCTCTTTGCTAAATCCATACTTTGGGTCTTTGTAGCTCGCCCTGTCACCAGCCCTGTGCTCTGCCTCCTTCTGCTGCCTTAACTGCCTCAGTTTAGGTGTGAACCAGGGTTTGTCATTGTTGAAAGTGACTTTGGTTTGTGTTGGTATGATGCTGTCCTCACAGAATCGAATGTATGACGTCACAGTGTCCGTGTACTCATCCAAACTCTCTGTGCAGCTCTGAAGACCTCCCAGTCTGTGATGTCCAAACACGCACGGAGCTCCTCCACTGCCTCATTGGTCCACTTCTTAGATTTCCTCACTGCAGGTTTGGAGAGCTTCAGCCTCTGTCTGTACGTGGGGATCAGGTGGACCATAGCGTGATCAGAAAAGCCGAGAACAGCGCGAGCCACGGCGCGGACGGCGTTGCTAACTGTTGTGTAACAGTGACCCAACGTGTTCTGCTCTCTGGTCGGAACTTAATAAACTGTCTGTACTTTGGTAGTTCGTGGCTGAGATTCCCCTTGTTAAAATCACCCAGGATAATACTCAAGGAGTCCGGGAGTTCTTGGAAGAGAGTGATGATTGTAACATGTTTTACCAGTATTTGTTTTTGACATCAGATTTGAAGCGCTATGTTGGTTGTATGTTTGTACATAAACTCTGTGTCTAGTGATACGCACTCATCCGAGTGGCAATTGTGGGGGATTGAATTTGTGTGAACTATACAGAAGATGGTGGAGGAGGTGGTTGTGGGAAGGTAGTGTATCCAGATTGGTATCCTGGATTGGTACCAGGAGCAGGCTGGGAGACGTTCCTTGGGAATGGACTACCCTCCTTTTTACGATCTTTTATAAAATCAGGTTTTTGGGTTCAATGCATGTTTTTGGCATGAAACTTTTTGTTTTCCATTTTATCTTATCATTTGTTTCATGTTTTTGTAGTTCTTGTGTTTGTGTATTGTGTTCGACCAGATCATTTTATGACATTAGAAAATTAACAAGAGCATCAACTCAATGGCATTTAAACTTGTTACGATTTGCAGCCTTTGACGTTAACGGCATATTGAACGCAATCAAATGATCAAAAATATGATCAAAATCAGAAAAGAAGAAATAGGCAAGGCAAGTTTATTTGTAGAGCACAATTTGTACAGAAGGAAATTTAAATTACTTCACACAACAGGAAAAAAATTAATTAAAATCACAATAGCATGACAGAAATCACAAAATCTTCATTTCTATTCATTCCAATTTAACAATTTTGCTGACATGGATCATCCATTTTGTTCAGGCTTAGTGATTCACCAGATGGAAAACTAAATCTACTCGCAGACCCTCCAGACACTCTTTCCCATATTTATTTGACATTGCCAGCGTAATAGATGTTTCCGGGATGGGCACATCGCTTTTAGATTGATCCTTTCCCATGTTTGACCACAGATTTTCAACAATATTCAGGCCGGGGACTGAGCTGGCCATTCCAGAATGTTGTACTTGTTCCTTCTGCATGAATGCTTTGGTAGAATTTGAGCGGTGTTTTAGGGTGGTTGTCTTGTTGAAGTATCCAAACCGGCGCAACTTCAACTTTGTCACGGATTCTTGAACATTGTTCGCAAGAATTTGCTGATACTGACTGGAATCCATGCAACCTTCAACTTTAACAAGATTGCCAGTACCTGCACTGGCCACACAGCCTCACAGCATGATGGAACACCACCAAATTTAACTGCGGTTGCAAGTGTTTGTCTTGGAAGTTTTGTTCTTCTTCCGCCATGCATACCGCCCCTTGTTTTGTCCAAATAACTCAATTTTAGTTTCATCAGTCCACAGCACCTTATTCCAGAATGAAGCTGGCTTGTCCAAATGTGCTTTAGCATACCTTAAGCGACTCTTTTTGTGACCTGGGTGCAGAAAAGGCTTCTGCTGCATTACTCTCCCATACAGCATCTCCTTGTGTAAAGTGCGCTGAATAGTTGAACGATGCACAGTGACACCATCTGCAGCAAGATCATGTTGTAGGTCTTTGGAGCTGGTCTGTGGGTTGAGTTGACTGTTCTCACCATCCTTCGCCTCTGCTTATCTGAGATTTGTCTTGGCCTGCCACTACAGGCCTTAATAGAACTGTGCCTGTGGTCTTCCATTTCCTCCCTATGTTCCTCACAGTGGAAACTGACAGCTGAAATCTCTGAGCTAGCTTTTTGTATCCTTCCCCTAAACCATGTTGTTGAACAATCTTTGTTTTCAGGTCATTTGACTGTTGTTTTGAGGCTCCCATGTTGCCAGTCTTCAGAGAAGATGCAACGGGCCACTTTAAATACCCTTTCTCATGATTATGTATGTAGGTCAAGGGTCAATGAGCTTACCAAACAAATTTTGTGTTCCAATAATTAGTGCTAAAGGTATTCAAATCAATAAAACAACAAGGGTGCCCAAATTTATTCATACCACTGTAGATCTGACTGTCGTCTGCATAATTGTGATAGGTCAGTTGATATACTGCGAAAATGTGTCCTAACGGCAGCATGTAAAGGTTGAACATAAGGGGTCCCAGGATTGACCCTTGAGGCACCCCATAGGTCAGTACTTCCTGTCTTCCCGATAGGACCTTAACCAATTTAGGGCGTGCCAGTGATGCCCACCCAGTCCTCTAGTCTCTGTAAGAGCATCCCATGTTTGACAGTGTCAAAAGCAGCACTCAGTTCTAACAGAATTAAGTTTCCAAGACACGCAGCCGGAGGTCAGATGACACGACAACAAAGTCGATCATTGATCGCCGGCCTAGGGTGTCCTGGTGCCATGGACACCCTTGTGCTTCCAAGAAGGCCGGGTACTCAGCACCGTTGTTCGGCCCGTAGGCCGACACAACAGTGAGAGACCTATCCCCAACCCAAAGGCGTAGGGACGTGACCCTCTCGTTCACTTGGGTAAACTCCCAACACATGGCGGCTGAGCTGTGGGGCAATAAGCAAACCCACACCAGCCCGCCGCCTCTCCCCGTAGACAAGACCAGAGAAGTGGAGCGTCCAGCCCTTCTCGAGAGGAGATCGGTGAATAATAATATGGAAAATAAGATCCTGTGGTACTCCATAGAGACCTAACAGAAATAAGAAAATAAGAAATATACCCTCCTTTTTACTACTATAAAAAAAGATCTTGAAACATTTGAACCTTATCCCATACAGTTTCCATCCCCAACCAGCTGTTTGAGTGGAATAAAGCAATCTCAAGATTATTTTGTGTGTGTGTGAGTGTGTGTGTGTGTCATCAGAGTGCCTTATGGAGAATGGCACATATTTAGTTTTATTTGAATTAATTCATAATTTTAAATTGACACAATTAAGTTGAATTGAGTGAAAATCCAGTTGAATATTTTGAAACACTTCAGAAGGTTCCTTAGCAAATAAAATCACATTATCTGCATACAAGTGGATGCTACTGTGTTTTAATGCTAGTGTGTTTTAGATTGTGGCCAATTGAGTTTATGTAAATTGTGAATAAAAGTAGTCAAAGGACGGACCCTTGCGGAATAACTTTGTTAAATTTAGAAAATTCAGATTGAAAGCCATCAGCAGAAACGGCTTTAGCTCTATTTGTGAGGTAATCTGAAAACCACTGTTTTTGCATTTGAATCGAACCCAATATCATCCAGTTGATCCAAGAGAATACAAGGCATTTGACAAATCAACAAAAACCACAGCACATTCTTCATGATGATCCGTTATGCCCTGGTGTAAAACCAGACTGGCAGCTATTTAAAATGTAATTATATAAAAAAAATATTTATTTATTTACAAATTCAAAACAGTAACAATAATGAGGACAATAAGAACAAAAACAGCATAAGACAGACATTATACAAGTAGAGGGACAACAGTCACTTCAGAGCGATTTTGTGTGTGTGTGTGTGTGTGTGTGTATGTGTGTTTGTACATGTGGGTGTGTGCGTGGATGTACGTGTGTTTGTGTAAGTGTTTATCTGTGCATATGCATGCCCTTTGGATTGAATATATGTTGTTTTTATTATTACTCAGTGTTTTATGTTGCACCTTAATGCCGAGACAAGTTCCTATGTTTGTGCATTTTGTTCATTGACAATGGCAATAAACCCATTCTGATATATGTGTGTATGCATTCAGACAGAGTAAAAATGTGTTACATTATCATTACCATCATCACATATATTGTCGTACATGTAGATATAGCCATCTTTTTAAAATGGCAATCATTATATGATTGACCACTACCCATTGTCATTGCATCGATCGATATATATATAGAGATAGAGATAGAGATAGAGATGCATATATATAATATATACACACATTCAGGATGCTTTTTCTGCTGTGACGGCGGTGAGCTGAGTGGTTACGGTGGAGAGTTTGGTGGTGAGTGTGTCCATGGAGTTTTTATTGATTTATTTTCTTGTGCGAGTGAATCGACTTGTTGTTGACTGTATTCCAGGCTATGGCAAAAAAAAATTGAATTTTTTTGTGGAGTACTTCGATGAGTGAACGCATCAACGTTGGATAAGCGCTCATTAATTTCCAACAGTCTGAACAGCAGTTTGTTTTTAGAGGAGTTGAGGGTGGTGATGATGAAGATGAATCAGTTGTGGTGGGTGAGTCTGAAGTGCGCGATTTTTTTTGCTTTACTTGTACGGCCCATTCTACAGAGTCTATTGTAGTGTTCATCGATGTAATCCTCCAGGTGGTCCAAATCTGAATAATCCAGGTCTTGATCGGGTGATGTTGTGTCGAAGATAAGCAAAATAGTGCTGTGCCTAAAATCTACACAAACCCACATATTAACAAGAAGAGAAGAAAGATAAGGGAATCAAAATTGTTTCTCCGGAGGAGGACGTAGGGGCAGAGGGATGCTTCCAGCTCCATCTGCTTGTGCTTCCTAAAGCATCCCCATCCGCCTTCCTCTTTTATTAAAGATAATGGACGCCCTGTTTACATGATCAGCTACGCCCTAAAGGATAGGGAACACATGGCGACAGCTGTACACACACATTACTCATCCATTGACTGTTGAACTTTGGTTGACCTTAGGTTCCCAGCAAATCATCTTGAGTGGACCTTCCATGTTTATCTTACTGGTCATCAGTTCCAAAATCCAACAGGCTGCTGGATTATCTCAGCAGTTTACTTCTGCAACATAGTCTCACAAACAGCTTATTAAACACACAAAATCATACAATAATAAGGAATGCATAAAAGAAAGATAAAATCTTTAAAATTATTCCAACAAATAGGTAAAGGTTTGGATGACAGGAAATAAGAAGAAAAAGTCGAGAGAAAGTTTGATTGGTTTCCTAGCAGCAGCGCGCTGCCATGTTGGATCACGCACCGTCTCGCGAGAGTGGCGTTCACAGCTGCATCCTCTAGCGTTCACCCGGCATCCAAGATTCATATGGCAAGGGAAAAAAACCTGTTCTTAACAACATGGAAGGAGCTAATCAAAACGTACAAACTAAACAAAGATGTTGAAATCTTAAATTGGTTGGCTTATGATCAAAATTTCACACCTAACAGACAGACTCAAAATTTAAGGTCTGGACAGGGTGATCCCTAAAAAAACAGTCTCCTGGGAAGGGACCAAGTTGCTCTTTGCCAGATTGACCTGCATTGACCTGTGATCGAGGACAGTTTGGGTGTCTTGAACAGCCTGGCTGTGAGTGGGTGCACAGACCAGCCGGTCGTCCAGGTAAGGCAGTATTTTTATGCCACGTGCCTGGAGGTGAGCCAGAGCTGCAGCAACGCATCTGGTGAAAACCCTCAGTGACAGAGACAGACCGAAAGGAATGACTCGAAATTGGTAATGATGACCACGAAACGCAAAGCGCTGAAACTGTTGGTGACACCATGCAATTGGGACATGAAAGTAGGAATCCTTGAGGTCTATGGAAGTGAGCCACTCGTTGGGAGATATTGCCTGCAACATCTCCGTGGTTTTCAACATGTGAAATGATTTTTTAAAACACATTGAGACCTCAAAGGTCCAGACCTGGGCGTAGATCGCCAGTCTTCTAAATACCGGGAGTAATGGATCCTGCAGGGGGCTATTACTATTGCCCCCTTGTCCAGTACTATTGCCCCCTTGTCCTGTAAAATGATTATCTCCTGAGTAAGTGCCAGTTCCATGGCCGGGTCGTGGATTACGGTCCACTTGACCGGGCCTGGTACAGGAGGCCGACGGCGGAACTGAAGGTGGTAACCCCGAGGGAGAGTGCACAACACACAAACACAGCCCAGTATTCCACCCCGGGGTAAAGTGTCCGACCGTCGGGAGGCCTGGCTTCAGCGTCGGGAGAGCGCTGGGTGGGCTGAGCAGAATGAGGTGGTCCCGAGACTGGAGTTCAGGCCACCCTCCTTCGATCAAAGGGCTGTCCACCCCGTGGACGCATGGTGCTTGTATGGGCCAACGGGGCAACGGACTGGTGGCCAGACGTAGGTGGGCCGCCGCGCTGAGGGGTCCGTCTGCGGAGACCGACCAACTGGCTCCTAGTCCGACTAGCCTGTGCAGTGCGTTTCAACGCCTCAAGCGCAGCCGCACCAAAGAGCTCTCCTGGGACAACCGGAACACTCCTTAACGTCCTGTTATACGGTTCCGTGAAGGGAGACTGGGCCAGCCACACCCGGCGGCAAGGCTGTGTCAGAGTGGACAACATGCAACCGAGCTCCCTGGACATAAGAGCAAATGCATGCAGAGACGCATCAAGCATTCCCTGTGTCGGTACATCCACATTAGACTTCTTCGGTGCAGTGGAAAATCCGAGCAACAGGTAGGAAAGAGAGTTCCCCATCCTACCCATCCGCGCCCCCGCATTGTACGGCCGGCACAAGAATTCGTCGGTGATACGACATTGTGGATTGGGGCACCTCGGGTTAGCCCTAAGGCCCTACGCCGGAGAGACAATGAGCAAAGCAACAGTCGGCTCGACAGGCAAACTGGGGGGCATCTTGCATGGACGCCAAGGCTCTCCCATCTGACAAGAGTGCAGCTCCCTGACGTACCCATGTGAGGGCGGTACAACAACGGCGGGGACAGTCCGTTGGCGCTTAAAAAAGGCACTAGTAGTAGCCTCCGTCATTTGCGGCACGTCCAATCGTAAGTGGCAAAGCGCAGAACGAACAATAGAGAGGGGCACGTCGTCATCCTTGTCCGGACAGCCTGATGCATGGGAGCCTGTCTCTGAGGCCCGAGACCAGGGCGTCATACTGAAAATGTGTATTGGATGCAGCCACCAATATGGCATCCTCCTCATGCATGGGCGCTGCAGGAAAACCCGGATCACCGCAACACTCACCCAGAAACGGGCAAGCCTGTTGCAGGAGCGCCTTCATCTGGGCCAACTCAGACGTGAGGTGTTCCATATGAGCAGACAACTTCCTGTTGTTCCGCTTCTTCCGCTCTGAGGAGGGCAGGAGGAAGGGCAGGAGGAAGGGCGCTTTAAATTTGAGCAGCGGGTAATCGATCTGACCTCGACTCCCAGTCGACAGGCTCAAACGCCGCCAGACGAGCAATCCGGGCCGAGTGAGGCATCACGACACAATTGGGGCAAGCATCCGTAGTGAGGCCTTCCCCTATTTTTATTTGTATTGTTTTACAAAAGAGACTGTCAATGGGGGCTAACCCTAGCCGAACCAGGTCTAGCCGGAAACGCTGCTAGTGGTTTGAAACTGTGTTTCGGGCAGAGGATGCCACTACAGACTCTTATCAACAAAAAACGCTGAAGCAGGGCTAATGCACTGCTCAGGATAGTGGGGAAAAACAAACTCAAAATAATTAGCTGTCAAACAGAACTACAAAGTGGGTGCGCTCGAGCCAACTACGGCAGTAGCACACAATAAACGGAGCAGAAACTAAACCAGCTGCTCAAACACGACTCACGTTGGGTCACAGAGAGGTCACAGGTGACTTTGACCTGTGCATGCGCAAAAGATGACCATTCAGTGCTTAAGGCTCTGCCTCTGGCGGCCAGAAGGGATGAAATAGAACCATCACTTGTGTTTATCTTGCTAAGATTAAACTCATAAAATAGTTACATTATGATAAAACCACATTTAAACTGACACGACATTAGGCCACAGTCACAGAACACACAATAAACAGATTTTAGATTGAGAGTTAAACAAGTTTAATTAAGAATGTGTCAAATCGGGTAATAACAGTCTGACCTCTGTCACATCTGCTGCTCCTGTCCTACCAGGAAGTAACATTATACACTGGGGACACAATTCTAAGTCAAATATGTAGTCGAACCTGTCATATTATGAACATTCATTTTTCAAATCACACGTAAGTACAGGATGTGGGCAGGGATAGGGGTAGGTGAAAACAGGAGTCTTCTGCGCACTGGAGCCTATGTTTCAGGACAATACAGGATTAACTCAAACCTGGAGAAATAATCCATATACAACTGTGAGCAAACTAATGATGAGCAAACACTGTTAAAAAGATTCAAGCTCATGAAAGGAGTGAACAGAATATGTCCTCTTTAAAACACAGCTGTGGAAACCTGGAGACGTAAGACTTAGGCCTACTTAAGCAGTACTTCTTTCCTGTGTCTCCACAGAGCAGGAGCCATGCATAAGAAGGAGAAGCAGGAGGCCGAGAACCGTCCGGACAACACGGCCTTCACCCAGCAGAGGCTTCCAGCATGGCAGCCCATCCTCTCGGCGGGCATTGTCATCCCGCTCTTCGTGTTCATCGGCCTGGCCTTCATCGGCATCGGGGTGGCTCTGTTTGTCACCTCCAGGGGTCTGCAGGTCATGGAGGTATGGGAGGTGCATTCATATTGGTGTCATATTTGAATGAAGCCCCTTACATGACAGGCATAAGTGCTGTCCACTCCACCACGGAGCAGAACGGGCACGACTTATTTCAATGTTGTATTCCCCAAGTACCAGAGATGGGTTCTTTATTTTACATTTACAAATGTCTTTAAGACATTGTACTTGGTGTAACCTTCTGACACTACCTCTACTCTTATTGAGTAATATTTGTATTGAAATAACAGTCTCTTGAGTAAAAGTGTTATTTCTCTTCTCACTGTGAGGAACTCTACAAATTATAATGTGTTTCTTGCACCGCTCCTTCGGGTATGATTTAGTTTCTCATTTTTGTATCTGTCCTTTGACAATACAAGATTTAGTTCATTCTTTAATGTTTTGTCCTTCAAATTTCATAAACTTCAAATTATAAATCAGATGTTACGTCAGTTACTCTTACTTGAGTAATAGTTTCCAGAAATACTTTTTTACTCTTACTGTTCTTGAGTAATTTCTTGGACCACTACTTTGTTCTTCTACTTGAATAATATTATTTTGAAGTAAATTGACTCTTACTTGACTACAATCTTTGGCAATCACTGGCAAACAGTTTGGCGGGATCAAATGAATCATGGAAGTTTAAACAAAGTAACCAATGGCACTCCTCTAGAAGTAATGGTTAGATGTTTTGTGACGTTTTGATTCATTTGGTTTCAAGATGTTTACATCATTACATCATCAAGTCTCTTAGCTTAAAACAGAAAACGTATACGTTCAAGGGTGTGAAATGACTTTGTAGAAGACAAAAATATAGGAAAAACACTAGAACTAGGCTTGAATACTATTTCCTCTAGTAACTTTGAATGCATGAATACTGAACTGATCAAGCAACTATTCTCCAACTATTATAAAGCTTATTTATTTTATGGCTGTGTTTTGCAATCTAAACTATAAGGTTTACCATGGTTATGGGGTTGATTTTGCTCATTTCAATCCATCAAATCATGGCTTCCCTGGATCATAACATTTTGTTTCTATTTTTAAGTTGCTCCGTCTGCTGCCCCGTTCCCCTGGTCCCTCCGCAACTCCGTCTGCTGCCCCACCTGTAACTCCGTCTGCTGTCCCCGTTCCCCTGTTCCCTCCTGTAACTCCGTCTCTGCTGCCCGTTCCCCTGGTTCTCCTGTAACTCCGTCTGCTGCCCCGTTCCCTGGTCCCTCCGCAACTCCGTCTGCTGCCCCGTTCCCTCTGGTCCCTCCGCAACTCCGTCTGCTGCCCCGTTCCCCTGGTCCCTCCTGTAACTCCGTCTGCTGCCCCGTTCCCCTGGTCCCTCCTGTAACTCCGTCTGCTGCCCCGTTCCCCTGGTCCCTCCTGTAACTCGTCTGCTGCCCCTTCCCCTGGTCCCTCCTGTAACTCCGTCTGCTGCCCGTTCCCCTGGTCCCTCCTGTAACTCGTCTGCTGCCCCGTTCCCCTGGTCCCTCCTGTAACTCAGTCTGCTGCCCCGTTCCCCTGGTCCCTCCTGTAACTCCGTCTGCTGCCCCGTTCCCCTTGGTCCCTCCTGTAACTCCGTCTGCTGCCCCGTTCCCCTGGTCCCTCCTGTAACTCCGTCTGCTGCCCCGTTCCCCTGGGTGCCTCCTGTAACTCCGTCTGCTGCCCCGTTCCCCTGGTCCCTCCTGTAACTCCGTCTGCTGCCCCGTTCCCCTGGTCCCTCCTGTAACTCCGTCTGCTTGCCCCGTTCCCCTGGTCCCTCCGAACTCCGTCTGCTGCCCCGTTCCCCTGGTCCTCCGCAACTCCGTCTGCTGCCCGTTCCCCTGGTCCCTCCTGTAACTCCGTCTGCTGCCCCGTTCCCCTGGGTCCCTCCGCAACTCCGTCTCTGCTGCCCCTTCCCCTGGTCCCTCCTGTAACTCCGTCTGCTGCCCCGTTCCCCTGTCCCTCCGTCAACTCCGTTCTGGCCCCGTTCCCCTTGGTCCCGGCCCCGTTCCCCTGGTGCCTCCTGTAACTCCGTCTGCTGCCCCGTTCCCCTGGTCCCTCCGCAACTCCGTCTGCTGCCCCGTTCCCCTGGTCCCTCCTGTAACTCCGTCTGCTGCCCCGTTCCCCTGGTCCCTCCTGTAACTCCTCTGTATTGCTAGCTTTTTTGGATGTACTGTAGTTGCTTAAAGTCAGGACTTGAATTTAAAACCTTTAAGGGTTAATGTCACATGGCATACAGGAAGTGCATTGGACTTTTCAGTCCTTTTTTAAAAAAAAAAAAAATTCAAATGTAGTGGCCTTTCTTGGAGCCTTTGTTGGAGCTTTGCCGCAGTAGGTGTCTACCAGAGCCTGGTGTGACTATCTGGTGTCAGACTGTAAAGGATACGTCGCCGTGAGGTGTGAACACACACCAGAGCTCAGTGTAAATAGTTAATCTGTGTGTTCTTCTGTGTCAGCTGGACTACACCGGGGTTGAGCAGGACTCGCCCTGTTTCTCCTGCTCCGACACCCTCCCCCAAAAGGACTGCAAGTGCTTCCTGTCCTTTGACCTGGACAAGCTCTTTGAGGTCAGTTTGAATCTCGCACATGTGTTTGTAATGAAGTACTGTCCTATTATACCACTGCCTGGTATTGAGTGATGAAGTTACACAGGTAGAACATTATTTTACATTTTGTTAATAAATGTGATACAACGTAAAAATGGAATGGGCTCATCAGAACCATAGCTTCTAACCCTACAACACTAAGGTCGGCTGCACTCCAGAGGATTTGCTGCTAATCTAAACCCGATTTGCGTCTGGGCCCTCGTTTGTCAACATTGTGGTGAACTATAAGGAATCGTCGACTGCCCACGTGCTATGAAATACATTCTATGTGTATTTTAGCGTGATGCTGGTGTACATGGTGCGCACCGTGCGCTCATGTCCACATTCATGTATCTCAAAGAGAGCCTGGTTTGGTCATACACCACATGTACACACTGATGTCCACATATGGAAGTGTTTGAAATGAGGGTTGTGGTCTGAGTAGAGCTTCATCGTAGCTGTCCTCATGTCGAAAGGTTCCAACTCGTTGGAATTTCATGAGTGAACTTTACAACAGCCAATCAGAGCAGCCAGACAGAGCAGAGCTCTATCATCGCTGCTACAGCGACTGTAATCGGCTCCTTAGCTCCAGCTCACACTGCAGTGAACACCACTCTGAGGCTTTTACAGGGTCTAATCCACGTGTCTTTATTCACTTTCTCTGTGAATAAGAGCACATGGAAAGGCACCACTTGGCTTTTACACTTTTTGTGACACATTTGCTTCAAGCGCAGGACTGTCCTTCATGCCAGTATGAAGTCGCGGACAGTTTAAAAATCCTCTAGTGTGCAGCCGTCTTAAATGTGATCACAACAGCACATTTGAACAGCACATTTGAAGTCAGTGTTTTTACATTGGGGACAAACTGCAATATTAAAATGGCAATGCAAAACAGTTGAATCCATGTGTATCACCTAAAGCCTGAATTTTTTAAAAAAAATGTAGTGCAGTAGTACACAAACATGCACACATCAATCCAAATAGTCTGAGTAAGCCAATGAGAAAAGTCCTTTATAGGCCTCCTATATTTTCCCTTTATATTGTTACGTGATAATATGGAAACTACTACTGACACAATAACTCCAAAGAGGCAGAATCCTGTTAACCCTTTTCGAGACCTTCAATGTCTTTGAAAAACACGAACGCTAATCACTTCAAAGCTGTCAGTTAGTCTCTACACTTATAATAGAAGTTACTTATTTGACTCGCTAAAGCGCAGCTCTTATTGTACTACATGAAAATAACAAAATATTTCCCACAAAGAAAATGTGCACACAATAAATATTGAGCCACACAAAATATTTCGTCTGCTATTATTTTTTGAGAGCCGGTTGTAGTAGTTATCGTGACAGGCCTAGTCATATATTATCATAGTTATGCTGTACTAACTGCATTTTGTCTCAACAGGGCCCAGTCTTCTTTTATTACGGCTTGACCAACTACTTCCAGAATCAGAGGGCGTATGGCGCGTCGAAAGACGACTATCAGCTCTCTGGAGACCTGGCCTACTTTAAGGTTCTGGTTTTGTCCATTCAGTGTCAAGCAGAAGTCATGGCTTTACTTAAGAATGACACTACTTTTTTATACGCATTCACATTTGAATTCTGAACATCTAAACTAGTCCAAGAATGCCATGCTCTTCAGAACATGCTTGTAGAGGTCTGAACTGCAGGGTCAGAGGTTATTTTGTCCATATGTGACTAAATACAAAATAAGCGGTGAGAACTGAGGGAGTTTACAACATACAAGTTTTCTTATTGAGCGCACATCCCTGCTGCCTCGTATGTACGGCACATGTGTGTGTTTGGAGCGAGGTACATGGTTCCCCTCTTTAAATGGAACGCCAATCAGCCAATCACATTGCTGCATGCCGTGAGCCATTTTGGCCACAATTAGACTCAGGAAAGATGGACACAGACTTGGTACGGACACAGAACATGGTCAAGTCACAGTGTATGATTCTGCTCCACAGCACGTCAGCCTTATGTTCTTCCCCATCAACTTTTAAAAGACAAAAAAGAAATAAACTAATTGGTATTCAGTGGTCCCTCGTTTGTCACGGGAGTTACGTTCTAAAAATAACCCGCACTTGGCGAAATCCGTTTTATAATTATTATAAATGTTTTAAGGTTGCAAACCCCCCACTACACACTTTACACACTTTAGTCGGTGCAGAATGTTTCGTCAACATTGTGGGTTAGGGTTAGAGAAAATGTACAGACATACAGCATTTCAGTGGAACGCATTCTGTAGCTACTACAAGAGACTCGGTACCGAGGAGATTGATTGACAATAGTCAATAGTACAGTTTTTTTAAGGTCAAGCTCGTCATAGCGAGGGACCACTGTATTGTGAAAAAGAATGATTATAATACGTTTAGATTGTGCTATGAAATTGTCATAAAAGAGGGCCTGCGCAGTTGGCTTGAGGAAATTCTCTCCCTGGACCTTAGCAAAGGTTTATTTGTGACCTCTGCTCTATGTAGATAGTGTTGTTGTTGCCTGGAATGTTCCTCTTTTATTCAATGACATGTATTTGTTCTTGCTTAGAAATACCTTGAAAAACAGTACATTCTTGTGGTAAACTGGGTCGCCTTTCCACAGATATGAGCTGTAACCTGGTCAGGTCAGTATCATGGACAAGATTAAAGGCGATATATTCGCAGATACTTAATATTTAACTATAAAATAAATAGAACATTATTTTAGATGTTCATTGTAAAACCACAATATTGATCTAAATTAGCAATCGAAACGGGTCCATTGACCTGTTCCAAACTACAGAATTGATAAGCCCCGCCTCTTCATAGTGACAAGCCCCGCCTCTTCTTAGTGACCTTTCACTGTAACCAGCAGCAGATGGTCATTTACATGTTTTTAGGTTTGAAAAGTGACTACGGAACATTTTAGAACTCTTCATGTGTCTTCATTCTTCAAATAATCACAGGTAAGTACAGGATGTGGGCGGGGATAGGGGGTAGTGAAAACAGGAGTTTTCTGAGCCCCAGTTTCAGGACAATACAGGATTAACTCAAATACAGACTGTGAGCAAACTAATGAGGAGCCAACACTGTTGTGAAGGTTACAGCTCATTCAAGTTGATTTAGCTAAATATGTCCCATTTAATGCCATACTGTGGAACATTCCAGGCAAACCATCTCCATGTAGACAAGCAGGTGCGGACCCTCCACCAGAAAAGTTACATAATGCAGCTTGAAAGTATGAAAGCAAAATCCTTTTGAAATCCGAAGTCTTGTGCAGGAGTGTTTTTTGTGTGTGTGTAACAGAATCCAGAATCATCTTGTATTCCATACGAAAATGACTCAAACGGCAAGCCCATTGTACCCTGTGGCTCTCTGGCCAACAGCATGTTCAACGGTGAGAGCATGTGATGATGGAAACGCTTGGATTACACATGTAGATAGTGTTCACATGTGTGCTTTGTCCTTAGATACGTTCAAGCTCCATCAGATTGTGAATGGAGTGAAGAAGGATGTACCCCTGGATGGCAAAGGGATCTCCTGGTGGACCGACTACAACATCAAGTACAGGAACCCCTCTGTCACCCCGCTCAAGGACGCTTTCAATGGTAACAGACATGACTTTTTTCTTTTTTAAGGACATGTACAGAACACAAAAAGAGAGCAGTTAACAACATGCAAAGAAACACAAGCAGCACAGAAAAATCCCAGAAAACAAAATCACGACACGCTAAACTCAAAAGAAAGGATCTAGTCCAAAGTCTAGTAAATGAGTCCATTTCCAAATGAAGTCAGAACGTGATTTCCCCCCCCCCCCCCCATCTTCCGTATGTCGAATGGGTGCGGATTGTGTCCTTCATTTTTTACGTATAACCTTTTTTCCTGCTGCCAGGAGTATGCTCCAAAGGTGTATCCACTTATTGTGTCCATGGCAGGAGTTTTGAGGCCCAATAAAGCAATAAAGCACTGCAGACTAGTTTCTGATAACTAGTCTGCAGTGCTTTATTGGTCTCAGTCCAATTTAAAAATCAGTTTAAAAAAAACAAAAGAAAGAACATGACCAGAAAGCATGTGTTACAGAAAGGCAATAATATAACCATAAGGCAACCAATTTAAAATTTTAACATCTTTATTTAGTTTGTATGTTTTGATCAGCTCCTTCCATGTTGTAAGAACATTTTACCCAAGGATTTTTTACTTCCTCCAAATGACATAACCGACATAACAGACTCAGTAAGGCCCGTACAGGAACCCCCAGGACAATTAATCTAAATATTTTTCCATTGAGCTTCATATTCTAAGTCACACCAGCACAGCAACGCTTTGTTCTGAGCTGAAATAAAGTAATTTTTCTGACAAGGCAAACCCCAAACTCCTTTTACTTTTGATAGTTGTAAAGTTTTGGATCGGATACGAGGTTTTTCCCTTGCAATACACATTTTATTTCGCTCATTAAACTGCTTAAATGGAAGAGTCTGGACAAAACATTCATTTTTATAGTTTCAATCCTCTGACTTAGACTTGGACTGAGTCCATTTTTCAAGATTTTTTTTATAGTACAGTAGTAAAAAGAGGGATGTCATTTTTCTCCAGAATTGTTGATGGAATTCTTAATGGAAGACCACACCTAAATATCTGCCATTTCAATGGGTAGGTCTTTCTAAAGGTCATAAGGGGTAGCCAGAATGAGATAATTACATTTAATTTGTATCCAGACATTGGACCAGTTTCTTGTAAAAAATACATCACATTGGATATGGAAATGTCTGGTTTGGTCAAATACAGTAGAACATCATCTGCAGCAGGCCATTTAAAGTTCTGTCCCATCAATTGTAACACCGTGAATTGTTTTTGATGATCTAATAAATTGGGCCAATGGTTCCAAATACAATGCAAACAAGAGGGGGGACAAGGCGCAGCCCTGCCTGACCCCCCTTTCCAGAGTTAGCGGAGCTACTGTTGAGGCACGTCTGATGAGGCAAATTGGTTCAACTTTATATCACTTCTGCCTCTGCAGCAGCAGGTAAAGCCTCTGACGCTCAGACAGCTTTGTGTCTGCTCCACCAGCGCACCTCAAAGACCAGCGTGTGCAGCACCGGGGAAGTGAACGTGTGCGTGCACATTCACACTGCTTTTTTCACTTGAAGTCCATCGTCATGGAGATAAGTGCTGCGGTCAGTTGATCATGTCTCAAGTGGTTCATGGTGCACATTTGGGGAGATTAGGAAAAGCGAATTGTAGCCATCAGCAGAAATGCTGCACTTTGTTGTGTGCAGACAATTTGTGTTTTAAAGTCATTCACCTTCACCAGAATTGTTCTCGACATGTCTGAGCTCTGAGGAGCCTTATGGATTTCAATGTGCTGATGTTTATATCTGTGAGCAGTGGCTGAAGGAGTGGCCAGAATAGGGATTTTTTTCAGCGTGTCTTAGTTCCTCATGCAGATCTTCAGGGTGTCATTGTTCCTCAGGCAGATCTTCAGGGTGTCATTGTTCCTCAGGCAGATCTTCAGCGTGTCATTGTTCCTCACGCAGATCTTCAGCGTGTCATTGTTCCTCAGGCAGATCTTCAGGGTGTCATTGTTCCTCACACAGATCTTCAGCGTGTCATTGTTCCTCACACAAATCTTCAGCGTGTCATTTTTCCTCACACAGATCTTCAGCGTGTCATTGTTCCTCACGCAGATCTTCAGCGTGTCATTGTTCCTCACATAGATCTTCAGCGTGTCATTGTTCCTCACATAGATCTTCAGCGTGTCATTGTTCCTCACACAGATCTTGTGTTGATGATGGAGAGAGTGACCACTGCACAAAGCTTTTCTCCAGCTCGTCCAAAACCTCTCTCTGGGCTTCAGATCTGTGGTAGATTAGTTTTTGCTTCTCCTTAAATGTTTTCTCTGCTCGATGTCAATGGTTTGACCCTTCTCAAACACACTGACATCTCCATGACCACGGGATTTGTCTTTCCACATGGTTGTTTCAGAAATGAGATGCTATTAGCTGCATCGGTTATTCAGTAGGAGGAGAGGACCTACTGTATTAGCTTAGTTGAATCTAAGTGCAGATGATGTGCTGAGCCAGTTCTGATTATAATAATAAAATTGCACCCTTTTATTTTTACATCCACGTGGACAAGTGATGCATGGTAAATGTGTGAACAAGGATCAGGTGATTCAGCTCATTGTACCCTTCCTACCGTTTTGTTGCTTATTTGTTCAGTGTAAGCAAATGAAAGCAAGCTCCTCTGAAACAGGACAGTTGGAATACAACTTTACATTTCAAACCTTCATTCTAAATGATAAGGACATCATACTTTTGTTTCATTGACAAAGACAAACCTAGTTTGTTTCTAACCTTGACACGTTTCCTCAGCCGTGGCGTCTGACTGCTGTGCTGTGTCTCTTGACCAGTCGGACAGATCTGCTGCCCGGTGGTCTCTGGTGTGTCCAGAACTTATGTCGTCTTTATGAACGAACAAAAGTATAATTAAAAGCAGACATGATGAATTTCATCAAAGTGATAATGACATTATTTTTTATTGCTTGGCCATGTGTGAGAGAGCGCAGGGGAAAATGCATCATAAGGCCCATTTTCAGTTTAACAGAGTATGGTACTCATTTAGAAGTATGGTTCACAGCGTGCTCACAGGACTTTTTCTTTCCTTCATTTTGTCCACATCTTATGAAAGAAAGTTCTCAAGCTGCTTGAAATGCTCTACATAAAATAAAGCTTTCACCCTCTTATTTCCAGTCAAATCAGTCATTCTGGGAAGCATCAGGGTCAGTTTGGACTCCAACCCCACAAAAAATGACCCTAAAATAAAATGAGAAATGAAAAGGACTGTTATATGGATTCCGTCACATTTTTTGCTTTATTACAAGTCCCTAAAACTCATTTTTAGTGAATTTGAAACCGATGCTCATTTTAGTGTCAATCAGGCCATCCCTCCGGAAACCAGCTTTACCCATTAATATATTTAACAAAGAAAGTCTAGGCAGGATTTAAAATCTGAATTCCTCTGTGCAGAGCTTGTTCTTGTAATTCGAGTAAAACAGACATCAGGGTCCAAAACTACAGAGTCTCAGCTTCTCAAAGGCTCCAGCTTCAGTTTTAAATGGGGGCTTTTTTTCAGGAGTTTTAGGAAAAATAGGCCCCAAGCAAAAGGGTTCAATGTCATTTTGATGGGCGGACTGACCGGGTCTAGTACATGTGCTGCATTCAGAATTGTATTGTCCTGTTTCCGTGCAGATACAGTGAAGCCCTTGTTCTGGTCCAAGCCGGCCTACGAACTGGACCCCACGGACCCCGCCAACAACGGCTTCATCAACCAGGACTTTCTGGTGTGGATGAGACGAGCTGCTCTGCCCAACTTCAGGAAGCTGTACAGGCGCATCACAGAGGGGGACTACTCCAAGGGGCTGCCCGCGGGGAACTACAGCCTGGAGATCAACTACAGTATCCTTTATAGAAAAAGATTCAGTTGTAGTCATCTGGACTCTGTTTTAGAAAAAAAAACGTTTCGACTCTCATCCAAGAGTCATTCTCAATCTGTGGATCAAGTTTGAGAACTCCGGTTTATATCCTCCTCTGTGAAAGTCCCGCCCTGTAGGCGGGGCTCCTGATAAAGGATATAAAGATGACGGAGCAGGACTAAAAAAACCTCTAGCCTTCCGGTACTTCAGGCACAAAAACAACATTTGAAGTTGTCAGGGTTACTGTGGGCCACGTTACAGATGAAGTATTTAGTTTTGATAGTACTTCTTGACTGCTTGGTGCCCAGGATAAGGCCTTCTTTCACCTCAGTCTTTTGAGGAGGCAGGCAAATTCGCTGCTGTATAAGTAAATGAGCTAGTCAAATATTTTTCACGTGACGTCTTTATAGTTACCACTTTGTTTCACTAGATACAGGCACAAATGAAAGAGATAAAGAGATATTAAAGATGCACTTTCTTGTACAGTACATTTACTCTGGAAATCCATTAATCCACTGGCACGTGTCACCGGGTGTTTTAGATCCGATTCCTCTTGTGCTGTAAACACACCCCAAAAATCACATCTGATGATTCTGTTTATTCGATTTTTTAACCCCTTAACCCTTCGCCCCAGACTACCCCGTTCTGAGCTTTGACGGGAGGAAGAAGGTGGTCTTCAGTAACGTCTCCTGGATGGGGGGCAAGAATGAGTTTCTGGGCATTGCGTATTTGGTCATAGGCTCGCTGTGCATCGTTATGTCCGTGGTCATGCTCATTGTCTACGCCAAGTTCAAGTTCCCAGAAGAGGACTAGTCTACAGACACACTGTACTCCTGGATTAAAGCCATTTCAAAACATACGATTTTTATAGATTCAAACTTTAAAAGGGACAGATTATGCTAAATCAACTTTAATGTGCTTTTACCTGTTTACCCCCTTTTAACCCCCTATCCCCGCCCACATTCCTATATTTAGCTGTCATTAGCTGAGTTCTAAAATGACACGTAGCCACTTGTAAATGACAATCTGCTTCATGTGAGTGCAATGTTACTATGAAGAGGCGGGGCTTATCTCTATGAAAGGTACAAGAAGTCGTTTTTTTAAAGGTACTTAGTATTAGACTATAGTACGTCTCCTTTAAATATCATGTTAAAAAACAGTTGTTAATATGGTGTTTGAAGTATATTTTCATGTACGAGAAAGGCGGGAAAGTCAATCTAGATTTTTGCTGCATAAAAGTAATGAGTGAATAACTTTAATTTAGAATGTTAAATCATGATTTGAGACATTTTGAATTATTTTAGATTTACTTAATTGATGACATATTTTTCTTATTATAGGCTTTGTCATCTTCTGGAGTGAGAAAATATTTTGAAACCAACCAGAAAAGGCCCAAACATGTTACTGTGAAAATGATGAAGATTCATTTTCATTTTAACTTTGTGTAGTAGTTACTGAAATCTTTTAGGTTTTAAGCCATTTTGTTTGATCCACAATTGTGAAAGAAAGCTTGTTTGCTGTATAGGTGAATATTTAATGCACACGGGGAACTTGGGAAACCTCGATTTCTTTCTGAATACGGGTTCTTTCCCAGGTGCCACATCGTGCTACACTTTGGGCCATATGATAAATAAAGCCATGACAGGGCGTTTTATGATCTGTGTGTAAATGTTGTAAATGTATATAGCTCAGGGATTTCAAATGGTCATTTTACTCTCTATTTATTCAATAAAAGAGTGTGGGAAGTTTGTGTTTACTGTTTTTCTCGAGATGTTGCTTTAGTGCTGCGGGAGACTGAGGGCAAAGGTGCTCACGGGGGTCACAGGAAGAAACTCAAAACGGTCTATTGTTGTGAAAGAAAACAAATCAAACAAATACAACAATCAAAACCTGATTCAATATATCTGCCTCTTGAAAATACTGCCAATTTAATTTTTCAGTGGGTTGTTTTGGAAGCTGTGTTTTATTTTGCAAACCGACCAAAGTGGAACGCCACCACTGTCCATTCAGAAGATGGACCAACCACCAGGAGGAGCCAAAATCTAAAGAAACACAAGTCAATCCCTTAAATGATTTGAATGGTCATGAGCCAAGGAAAGCAGAAGATGAAGGCCAGTGTTCCCTCTGATTCTTCATGTGTCTGAGCAAACACAGAAACTCCCTGAGCGGCCCCCTGGACCACTGTGAGCAGCATCAGACGTGCGCACTGTGGTCACGCCAGTATCACATCTGTCCAAGTGCCATGCTTTAAGAAAAGAATCAAACGAGTTTAAGATTGGTTTGAATAGATTTTTGTATGAATTTGATCAATTTCATGATCGGCACCCTTTTTTTTTTCTTTTTTTTTGGTAGTACAGCATGTAACCAAGTACTTTTGAGTCCATGAATGGCCCATGTTTAGACAGCTCTGAGCTTGAGACCGGTCTTTAAAAAATCAAACTGAACTAATCCTACTGAAACTGCTCAGACGGAGAAATGTATGACGCCAAAAAGCTCATTCACAGTCTGCGCCGCGCTCACGCCTCTCGCATCTCATTCAGAAAGTTTCACCACGTTGTTCTACTCACATGGTCAAAGTGTCATATGATAATACATCCACCTGACGCAGAGCTCTGCTCCTCTCGTGCTCGGCCCTCTGTCACAGCGAGTGGTCGCGCGCTCACACACACACACTGCGCCCCCATCACCACTCGGCAGCGGCCCCTCGTGTCTGCAGCGGCCCACGCTGCTCTCCGGGCGCTCCCATTTGAGGCCATGCAGCATTTGACCATGGAGAAATGATGATTCGGTCAGGGCACAGAAAAGGGAGTGCCGTCGGGCCGAACGAAAATGGCGCAAATCAAAGCTTCAGGTTCAGAAAGAGATTTACAGAGAGAAGTTGTACATGTACAACCTCATTTTATGTAGAACTAGGGAAGGATATTTTTCTGAAATCATTGGAAGCTGCAGTAACAACTCGCGTGTCCTGTTACACAGTAAACAGATGAACAAACCCTCCAGCTCAGCTGCCGTTTGAACTCATTTCCACGTCCAAGTGTAATGAGTTTGCATTATTCTTTAATGACAAAGTTCAGGGCATTAAAAATGCTATAAATTCTACAATGCAAAAAATAACCCTCAAACCACCTACACACTTAGAGCTGCCTCACTTTGCACCTGTAACTGACAAAACTGAAAACTGTCCAGGAGATCATCACCAGCCTGAGTTCATCTACATGCTGCCTCCAAACTGCTGAAAGGAGTCGGAGGGCTGAGTTTCAAACAGGCTGAGCGGTGATTGGCAGCTGCTGAGCCCATCAGAGCAGAGCAGGGTGGTGGAGGTTGTGCAGGTGAGACTTGATACTCGACTCCAGAGACAGTCTGATCGTTTTTCTGGACTTTTATAAAGCATTTGATCATTATCCTTTTTTCTTCCACTGCAATTTTCTTCACCGTTTAAATCATTAGACTCGAACACACCGCGGTACAGTAGGGGGCGGTATGCGCCTGAAACGTTGGTTCTGACCTGCATATTAAATGAACGCAGAAGAAGACACAGAGCCCAGCCCAGTCCCAGCTTCATGCTAACACGAAGAAGAGAAGCCCCAGTCTGTCTCTGTCTCTGAGAACGACCCAAGCATTGGATTGACCCGGAGCTCAAGCACAAACCTTGCGGTGTCGCGGGCTCTTTCAACATGTCTGACGGCGGAGGCACGGAGGAGTCCGGGCCCATGGAGGTGTCCGCGGCGCTGACCGTGGCGGACATCTCGGTGCTGCAGAAACACATCCGTAAACTTGTGCCGCTGCTGCTGGAAGATGGCGGCGAGGCCCCGGGCTCTCTGGAGAGCGCCCTGGAGGAGAAGAGCTCTGTGGAGCAGATGAGGAAGTTCCTGGCAGATCCACAGATCCACACCATCCTGGTGGAGAGAAGCGCTCTCAAAGGTTTGTCCTGTTGGAACGCTCTGACACAGGTTTGGCTGCCTAATGGACAGTAGTTTGATTATAAACTCACTTAAACACGTCACCTGATGCCCACTATGACAATCCAACAGTGTTTATAATGTGGACCCTTATTCTGAAATGTGCTGACGCACTGCGCCACGCCCGCTGCTCTCGGGCCAGATGTGCACTTCTCTCAAGCCGCTCTGCCACTGCACCGGCGCTTGCAGAAGTCTGGCCTGGCCTGGCCTGGCCAGGCTAGGTTACGTACAGATACTGTTGCTATGGTTACACCTGGCTTTGGGAGCATGCTAACCGCTAACTGGGACTCGGGACAATTGCGTTGTGGGACAACGCACATATTCATCACGTGACTGAATTGTGACGACGCCCTGACGCAGACTGGGACTGTATTTAGCATTTTTGTATTGACTTTGACTCTAAACATCACATTAGGCTCGGGTTGTAACATTTCTGTGCCTCAGCAGTATTTAGTCAGGGTTCTATATATAGTCTTTATTGATCAACGAGCTTTCCGATTGGTTGAGCATGCTCCTGCACTGTACATGACCAATGACTAAATCAGCCTATGACATCATCAAATATTTGTAAGAATGGCTAATGTAGTTTTATGTTCCATGTGTTTGCCACTTAGTAAGAAACGGTGTAACTAACAGTAAGAATTGACTTGTGCGTTCTATTTAAATTCCTTCAGGGCAAAGTATTGCTTTTCCTAATAAAATCGAATAATAATTCTTAGAAGTGGCGAGCCGTGGCCCCTGGACCTAGGCCTTCACACTCTCATATTGCCAAATACAACTCTAGGGTCGCTTTGGCATTCTTACTCAAAGAGCCTCTCAGTCCCTGCTCTCACTGTTATCACACCTGGCTCTCACTTAGGTCACACTGTTATTACACTTAGGTCACACTGTTATTACACTTAGGTCACACTGTTATTGCACTTAGGTCACGCTGTTATTGCACTTGGGTCACGCTGTTATTACACTTGGGTCACGCTGTTATTGCACTTGGGTCACGCTGTTATTGTACTTGGGTCACGCTGTTATTGTACTTGGGTCACGCTGTTATTACACTTGGGTTACGCTGTTATTACACTTGGGTCACGCTGTTATTACACTTGGGTCACGCTGTTATTACACTTGGGTCACGCTGTTATTACACTTGGGAGCACGCTGTTATTACACTTGGGAGCACGCTGTTATTACACTTGGGAGCACGCTGTTATTACACTTGGGAGCACGCTGTTATTACACTTGGGAGCACGCGGGGCAGCGCTGTTATTACACTTGAGCAGCACGCTGTTATTACACTTGGGAGCAGCTGTTATTACCTTTACACTGGGAGCACGCTGTTATTACACTTGGGAGGCACGCTGTTATTACACTTGGGAGCACACTTGCTGTTATTACACTTGGGAGCACGCTGTTATTTACACTTGGGAGCACGCTGTTATTACACTGAGGAGCACTGTTATTATTACACTGGTATTACACTGGGAGCACGCTGTTATTACACTGGGAGCACGCTGTTATTACACTGGAGCACGCTGTTATACGCTGTTATTACTGGGAGCACGCTGTTATTAACTGAGAGCACGCTGTTATATCACACACTTGGGGCTAGCTCTCAACAAACTTTCAATGCAAACAGTCATGTGCC
The DNA here is from genome assembly GCA_015082035.1 of Chaenogobius annularis. Classification (NCBI taxonomy): domain Eukaryota; kingdom Metazoa; phylum Chordata; class Actinopteri; order Gobiiformes; family Gobiidae; genus Chaenogobius; species Chaenogobius annularis. Next base: position 135,584 of record BJKM01000829.1, read on the forward strand.
CTCTAAAGGCCCCTCCAGGCATTACACCAGAGAAGCACAGATCGTCCTCGCGATGACGTGGGCGGGACTAGCCACTGCCTTAGAGCTGATTTTCAGCCTGTCAATCGCTGTAAAGAGAGGATCTGATTGGGCGGTGCTAACTACACAGGGCCGTCTGCTTTCTGCCTGAAGGACAAGCGAATGCAGCTCTGAACCAAAACAAACACCAAAAATGATTGGACACTCTTCGTTTTCTGTACTCAAAACACTACTTTCTTATTGACATAATTCATACAAAGTAACAACAGTTATATCCATTTGAATTTAACATCGTATCACAATATCATTATACAATATGTATCACAATTTCAATATAATGTATTCTAAGGACGTAACTTTGGATAAAACCTTAGCTTACAAAGACCTTTTGTTAGCACTTGTAAACACTGTGCACTCACTGAGTCATGTGTCGCCCTGCTTCAATAACACCGTTATACTCACTTCCCTCAGGCCCATAGACCTGACCCTCATGTCCCCCTCCATGCTGGGCCTCTGCACATGATGCTCCAGTACCCGTCCAGGTCCGGTCCAGTGGCTCTGTGCCTGGAGCTCTGTCCCGTCTCAGCTTATGTTGTGTGGACTGTGACTCGTGGTGTGTGACTCGTGGTGTGTGACTCGTGGTGTGTGACTCGTGGTGTGTGACTCGTGGTGTGTGACTGTGTGTGTGAGGGCCGCGACTCGTGCGGCGCGGACCGCGACTCGTGCGGCGCGGACCGCGACTCGTGCGGCGCGGACCGCGACTCGTGCGGCGCGGACCGCGACTCGTGCGGCGCGGGCCGTGATCAGACCAGGCCAGAATGAGCTGTAATATGAAGGCATTTAACATGGGCACATTTTGTTTCCACAGAGGATGTTGGAGATGAAGGAGAGGAGGAGAAGGAGACCATCAACTATGTGGTCAGCATTGACATCCACTATGGACTCAAGTCCAACAGGTGATTCCCAACAACTGTGTGGTGTGTTTGGGCAAATGTCTGTTTCATAAAGTCGGATGATTCAACACACAAAGACTTCCAGCATTAACAGTTTAGAGAATAAGAAGGTGTTTTATGTGTAAGTTTGACTGCCAATGGTTTAACCAATCAAGAGCCTAGTTGATGGACAGCGCAGCTGAACAAAGTTCTTGCTTCTCCTGCAGTATGAATTGCTTTAAGAGAGTGTAACGGCGCTGCACTGTTTACATGAGTGGGAGAATTTAAAAAAATAAGTATTAAATTGGACTGTATGCACTTCTAACTTGTACGATTTATGCCCATGAAGCTTGTTTTATCATGATTATCTCGGCCATGCGGGAACAGTAGCACGACTTCAGTGCACTCGTTTTGAAGTTTATTAGTTACGATTCTGGCCTTTCCCAGAATGGACAAGACCACGCCCTCAAGGGTCTTCACTCCACCTCATATTTTGGCATGATCACACCTCACACCTCTTGTTTAGAATTCCACGCCCTGCGCTGTCATCAATAGTGCCGACGCAATATGTCAGGAAATTAGCTCGGCAACACCCATGTTAACGCTAAGACCGGGGGCAAAATACGAATCAAAGTCTGTTGAGAAGACCCTCATCATATACTGCTGTGCGGCGCCCCCCGTCCTGTGAACCGCTTCATTCTCATATTTGCACCTTTGCTAGAATCGTCTACATTTCTCTACTTAAATTCCGACTACAGATCTGCGTGGACTTGCTGCTTGTGGTTGTACTAGCTCCTCTTTCCTTTGTGTCCTCAGCCTGGCCCTGATCAAAAGAAGCGCTGTGGTGGATGCAGACAAGCCCATCTCCACTCAGGTGCGAGTGCTCACCCTCAGTGAGGACTCTCCGTACGAGACCCTGCACTCCTTCATCAGCAATGCAGTGGCTCCCTTCTTCAAGTCCTACATCCGCGAGTCTGGGAAGGCCGATAGGTACAGCACACATGTGTCTGATCACCAGCGGTGTCCACGGTCTGTTCCTTGTCCTTCTGCAAATCACTGTTTACACGTGACTCAAAGTATCCCAACTTTTACTCATTCATTGGATTTTTGAAAAACAAATGGTTGCTTACAACATTGAAAAGCGTTTTATTTTAATCAAGAAGTCCCTAAATGGAATAAGATTTAAAGGCGCTGTTGCCTACCTGATGTTGGCAGTCTTAAACAGCAGAACTAGTTCAGTTGAAACGTATTGCGGTGGTCCACGTGCATTTCTCACTTACCTAATGCATTTGAGCATTCCAGTAATTCACCACAATTTGGACAACTTTCAAAGGCCAGAGCCACTTTTGCCGTCATGGTAAAGCTATCAACAACTAGCACGCTAACGGTGATGAGGGAACTTCAGCACCTAGCAACAATAGGATTTCTTTGGCCCATTACAGGGCTGTTGGGGTAAACAAAGAGCGTTAGAGGGTGGGGCTTACCCAGAGTAGCATAAATATCTGACTAGATCCACTGATTGAGAATGGCTCTTGGCTGAGAGTCAAAACGTCTTGTTTTTCTAAAATGTTGACTGAATCTTTTGATTAATGTACAGTACAAAATATCAAATTTATAAAAGTGATCTAGAACGTAACTCTGAGCCTCTGATTATTTCTCGCCCTTCAGAGATGGGGACAAGATGGCTCCCTCAGTGGAGAAGAAGATCGCAGAGCTGGAGATGGGCCTGCTGCACCTCCAGCAGAACATCGAGATCCCGGAGATCAGCCTGCTCATCAACCCCATCATTGCCAACATCGCCAAGCAGTGCTACGAGCGTGGAGAGAAGCCCAAGGTCTCAGACTTTGGAGACAAGGTGGAGGACCCTACGTTCCTCAACCAGCTGCAGTCTGGAGTCAACCGCTGGATTCGTGAGATCCAGAAGGTCAGGCATTTGAATTCCTCAACTTCACTTTTAACTGGTCATTATTGGAGGAGGATAAACGGTCTGGCCCTGCCCTGTCTGCGCAGAAGAGGAAGAGGAGAGCCCTCAGAGCAGTGAGGCCCTGTGTTGTGCCATTTCTACAGCTTCAAAGCACAAACCAAAGAAAGAGTCTGTGAATGACACTCTAAGTGGATGTCATTTAGCCTGTTTGGGCTGTTTTATTTGATCATATTACACGTTCATCTCTACTTATAGTTTTTATAGCAACACCTTTGAAGTCAGGGCGCAACAAATATCAGTCTGGCATGAACATAAATGATACATTTATGGGCGTGGAAAGGCTCTTGCTGAAAAAGGCAAACGTCATGACTAGGGCTGCAGCTATCGATTATTTTAGTAATCGAGTAATCTATCGATTCTTTTCTTCGATTAATTGAGTAATCAGTGAAATTTTTTGTACATTCAGTAAACCATTTAAACGTATATTCAATAATTTTTTAGATAAACGTTATAGTTCATAGTAATAAACAAATGCAAAATAAGGAATTTCTGCTTAAAATAACACATTTAATTCTATTCTCTTGTACAGTGTCCTTGGGTGTTCTGAAAGGCGCTTTTAAATAAAATGTATTATTATTATTAATTTCATATGAATTTGTCCCCAAAACAGCTACATTTCACTTCAGTCCAAACTGTTCTGTTTGTATATAAAGAATATATATAAAGGACTTCATTAACTTGTCATAGACTGTAAACCGTTACAGTCGCTCTGTCACATCACTTAAAATAAGACATTTGTTAAACGTTATGTTGGGTGAGACCGGTGGTCCTGGTGTTTTGAGCTCTGCATTTTGCGTTTTGCCGTTTTGGCTCGTGTTCCGGTCACTTTGGCCTCCGCGTCGCAGACTTTCTGTTTCACAACAGATTATTCCAACATAACCGCGGTCCTCGTGCTGTTTCCATGTGCATTGGCTGTTTAAAAGTACGACTGTGACTGGGAAGCAGAGTTGTTGAGTGGGGGAGTGCGTTCCAAATAAAGACCCCTGCATTACAACCTGAATGAGTAAGTTGCCAGTAACCATTAGTGAACTGTGCCTTTTGTAGGTGACGAAGTTGGACCGGGACCCTGCCTCTGGGACAGCCCTGCAGGAGATCAGCTTCTGGCTCAACCTGGAGCGAGCTCTGAACAGGATCCAGGAGAAGAGGGAGAGTCCTGAGGTGCTGCTGACCCTGGAGATCCTCAAGCACGGCAAACGCTTCCACGCCACTGTCAGCTTCGACACAGACACTGGTGAGGAACAAGTCCGAATCACAACGTTTATTGCCATCGTCAGTGAACAGATTCACAAACTAGGAACTTGCTTTGGCATTAAGGTGCAACATACAACAATGAATAATAATTGTAACAAAATATGTCAAATAACGCATGCATAAGATGTAGAATTTAAAAATGACATAAAATGGACTTGGTCTGAATATATACACAATTTACAGTTGGTCAGAATAATGCAAAACATGAACAGTGCAATGGATGGTTATTGGTTTGAATAATTGTTAAAGTGGGAGGAGTTAAGTGTTCCTGAGTCCAACGGCAGAGGGAAAGAAACTGTTCTTGTGGCTAGAGGTTCTGGTCCGGATGGACCGTAGCCTATTATAAAAGTCACAGCGACAGGAGCTCACTGATGCTGATTTGATAATGCCACTGCTTGACACTATTACAGTCAGAGTTATTAAAAAAGGCATGAGTGAAATAAGTGATAAGTCATTAAAATGCACATACAAACGACACAATGCAAACTTTTAATACATGCACAGTGGCATTATTAAAACAAAATCAAAGGGTGAACAATTTCAGTTTTTATCTATACTATAGTCAATCTAGAAGCCTTCAGTCACCATAATTCAACCTTTTTTGGGTTAAAATCAATATTCAACAGAATACTTTTTTTAGTTTTACTGTTGCCGCTCTACTAGTTATGCTAATCATAAAGTCTCCATATTTCTTTGCTTGGCCTTAACACTATTCTGTACATTCTCATTTGGCTTTGCTTGCACTCTGACTTGAATTTCCTACTTTTCTTTCCACGTGGTGTAGGTCTGAAGCAGGCCGTGGAGACCGTGAACGACTACAACCCTCTGATGAAGGACTTCCCCCTCAATGACCTGCTGTCCGCCTCTGAGCTGGACAAGATCCGCCAGGCCCTCATGGCCATCTTCACCCACCTGAAGAAGATCCGCAACACTAAGTACCCCATCCAGAGGGCGCTGCGCCTGGTGGAGGCAATCTCCAGGGACCTGAGCTCCCAGCTGCTCAAGGTGTTAGGCACCAGGAAGCTCATGCACGTGGCCTACGAGGAGTTTGAGAAGGTCAGCCTCACACCAACTGCCATGAAAGAAAAGAGATATGCTAAATACACCATAAGTCAGCGTGTGGGAAACTCCTATAGTTAGATTGTTTTAAAAAGAAAACAGACCGGGTTTTCATCCTTTTAGCAAACTATTGGAAAAGGTTTGAGCAGCAGCATTTAGGCTCTCCTGAGCTCTGATTGGTCCTGCCCACAGAGAGGAGTTGCATCTGAAACCTTCCCTGCCCTTGTTTATAAATCTGACAGTTTCACTCTTAAACCTTGGGTTGTTAAGGCCTATTGAGGTCTGGCCATCTCTTCCCTCGGAGCTGTCGAGCACCTGTCTCATTAGATTGCTTATGATGGTATTGTAGACTGGGGAGGCGCTATCCTGGACCACTGTTCCTATGTGAGGATGGGGAAACTCCAGATTAAGAAAACAGTGCAATATTAGGTTGTTCACTAATTCTAACTGATTTAAATCCCACCTTTGCCAGCAGTTTGTCAGACGCCTAGTGGCTCCAGTCAAAGGGCACATCTTCCACACATGTTAAGTTTTTGTTCAAATATTAAAACCAAAGCCGAGCTCATTTCCCTGGTTCCTCCTGCCCCGTGTGCAGGTGATGGTGGCCTGTTTCGAGGTGTTCCAGACCTGGGAGGACGAGTACGAGAAGCTGCAGGTTCTTCTGAGGGACCTGGTGAAGAGGAAGCGTGAGGAGAACCTGAAGATGGTGTGGAGACTAAGCCCCGCCCACAGGAAGCTTCAGTCCCGCCTGGACCACATGAGGCGCTTTCGGAGGCAACACGAGCAGCTCCGGGCCGTGATCGTCAGAGTGCTCCGTCCACAGGTACACAAAAGACTAACATCTACATTTATGGTGCGTTCTCACCGCCGGACGCCCCAGAGCGACGGCTGAACAGTTGACTATATTATGCTATTTTTCCTGTTTCATCGTCTACCCTAAGGGCAGAGTTGATGATAATAAGAGGGCGTGTTACAGGTACAGAGTGCTTGCTGGAGGATGGGCTGAAACAGGGAAGCGTGCTGCGCACTCACCAAGATGACTCATCCTCACTCACCAGGATGACTCATCCTCACTCACCAGGATGAGTCATCCTGGTGAGTGAGGGGAAGGATAGAGACTGTTCTCCAGCTAAAGACTGCAGGAATCAATCAAAACCATTTTGGGCACATATACGAGGCAATGATAGCACTGTAAGAAGGTTAAAAGCTCTGAAAAGTCTATAGCCCCTTTTAATCAAATGGTTACTATGAATGGATGAACTTGTTACAGCCCTGCTGATTTCATGTCTACAGAAAATGAAAATGACTGCAAAACAGAAACGTTTGAACAGTTCTGACCATTGGTTATTGGAGGTGGTGCTCCAGAGTCCTCTGGTTAGTTCAGACCTCTGAGGTCTGTTCTCTACAGCTGGATTAGAGTGTATATTGTAACTTTTCCGGGTTCTCATGTGTGAAGTACATGCACAGATTCTTTCAGAAAATCCGAGGTTGTCAGAAGGAGTTGTGGACTTTGTAGTACGGGTTATCCATCATGTCTGGGTTTGTCTGCTTGAGTGAGAGAACCTGTTCCAGGGCGAAGTTCAACCAGCGTCAGAGTAGATTATGATTATTATTATTATTATTATTATTATTATTGTTGAAACCTGTTTTTTGGACCATTTCACGGCTCGCACTTTTTGTCAGATTTCCGTCATTCAAGGCTCTTTTTGTAAATATTTTTCGTGTGATTGTTGATGTTGCTTTTTGTATTCCTCGGTCTTGTTGTTTTTTGGGGATTTGTTGTCACATTTGCAATTTTTCATATTTTTTAGAGCAGGGCTATTCAACATCAGGCCAAATCCGGCCCTCCAAGCAATTTAATCCGGCCCACCACCCATTTTCCCAATATTTCAACAGCAACAAAAATCTTGTTTACTGGTTTAATTCTGGGTTGGAACTAGTTGAGACCTGGTTTGGTTATGGTTTAGTTCTTGTTTAATTCTGCTTTAGACCCGTTTTGATTCGAGGTCAGTCCTCGTTCAGACCTGGTTAGTACTTGTCTAGTCCTAGTTCTGGTAATTCTGGTTCAGTCCTGGAACAAAGCAATACTGGTAAAGGTCATTTGTCACAAAAATGTTATCAATAGTCATTGTAATGTATAACTCAATTGTTTAAAACAGTGTTGGGGAGATTTTGTGCGACCTAAACATTTGTTATTGTGGTGTGTTGTGCACCTCCGGCCCAGAGGCCTTGGCCCTCAAGAAACTTTAGTTGAATAGCCCTGTTTTAGAGTGACAGAATTGTTAGTTCTAGAACTACTTCTAGTACTTGTCGCGTATGCAGTGTTTTCGTCATGCAATGATCATGGCAACTGTACAGGATATGGCCATGCATTGCGCAGTCACTCCAATGACTTTATTCCACTTTCAGCCTTAGTTTTGTTCAGATTTTGGTTTGGACCTGCCCCTTTGAATTAGGATTTATTAAGTTTTTGACTAATACGTACGTTTTGTCCTAATACATACTTTGCCTACTTTGACCATCTCAGTACCTCAGCAGTACCTGCCGCAGGGCAGCTGTGGCTACATTAGTGGTACGCCACACCATCAAATGCCATCAAAACGTACCCACAATTTAATTTTGGAGGGTATTGGGAAGTGTGTGGTCAAATCACTTTATTCAGCAATAGATGAACACACTATGTTGACATAGATCCTGAGCATCCATCTTGACTCTGTCTTTAGGTGACCGCTGTGCCCCAACTCGCCCCCGGAGAGACCGTGGAGCCTCAGGACATGAAGGTGGCCGGCGTGCTCTTTGACGCAGCCGACGCCAATGCCATCGAAGAGGTGAACCTGGCCTATGAGAATGTAAAGGAGGTGGATGGGCTGGACGTGTCAAAGGAGGGAGTGGAGGCGTGGGAGGCCGCCATGAAGCGCTATGACGAGCGCATCGACCGCGTGGAGACCAGGATCACCGCCAGGCTCCGTGACCAGCTCGGGACCGCCAAGAACGCCAACGAGATGTTCCGGATCTTCTCCCGCTTCAACGCGCTCTTCGTCCGCCCACACATCCGCGGTGCCATCAGGGAATACCAGACCCAGCTCATCCAGCGCGTGAAGGACGACATAGAGTCTCTGCACGATAAGTTCAAAGTGCAGTATCCGCAGAGTCAGGCCTGTAAGATGAGCCACGTCCGAGATCTACCCCCCGTGTCCGGCTCCATCATCTGGGCCAAGCAGATCGACCGGCAGCTCACGGCCTACATGAAGAGGGTAGAGGACGTCCTGGGAAAGGGCTGGGAGAACCACGTGGAGGGGCTCAAGCTCAAGCAGGATGGCGACAGCTTCAGGGCCAAGCTCAACACTCAGGAGATCTTTGATGACTGGGCTCGAAAGGTGGGTACTAAATTCTACCATCCCTCTCCTGAACACATGGAGGAGTCATGCGGTGCAAAATCTTTGTTTGAAGCGTCTAGGTTTCTTTGATTAGTCTGCTAAGGCGCTGCAGCCATTAGCATCAGGTGCTACTAACTCCTATCTGCGGATGAGCTGGATTTTAGAGACATGTAGCTGCTGCTGCATTTAGTTTTATTCCTGTTGGAAATATATTAATATACCTAGATGTCTCAAAAAACCTTTTCAATTCTGTTGCTCAAAATATCAAATCACATCTAAATGTATTTGTACAGCACAATTTGTACAGCACAACTTTTTCGTATGTATATGTTTTTAAATAAAAGATATAGATATATTATATTTATTTTAACATAAACCAAGCTTAATTTAATAAAAGTATATGCAGTAATAGGGATGGGACAAGATTTTCTTTCCACTATTTCCAAGAAAGAATTACTTTATGGCCGGCAAGTTGCATCTATTTGAAAATAGGGTTGAAACGATAACCAGAGACAACAAAATCAAAGGGACATATTATGCAGAAACTTGAATGAGCTGTAACCTTCACAACAGTGTTTCCTCCTCATTAGTTTGCTCACAGTTGTATTTGGAGTTAATCCTATATTGTCCTGAAACTGAGACTCCAGTGCTCAGAAAACTCCTGTTTTCACTACCCCCTATCCCCGCCCACATCCTGTACTTACCTGTGATTATTTGAAGAATGAAGACACATGAAGAGTTCTAAAATGTTCCGTAGTCACTTTTCAAACCTAAAAACATGTAAATGACAATCTGCTGCTGTTACAGTGAAAGGTCACTATGAAGAGGCGGAAGAGCGTGTCACTATGAAGAGCGGGGTTCACTATAGAGCGGGCGTGTCACTATGAAGAGGCGGGCGTGTCACTATGAAGAGAGGCGGGGCTTGTCACTATCCGAAGAGGCGGGGCGTGTCACTATGAAGAGCGGCGGCGTGTCATATGAAGAGCGGGCGTGTCACTATAAGAGGCGGGCTGTCACTATAAGAGCGGGGCGTTCACTTTAAGAACGGGTCATATGAAGAGGCGGGGCGTGTCACTATGAAGAGACGGCGTGTCACTTGGAAGAGGCGGGGCGTGTCACTATGAAGAGGCGGGGCTTGTCATTATGAAGAACTTGGTGCTCAGTCAATGGACCAGTTCCATTACTAAGCCATTTTAGATAAATCTTTGCTGTTTTACAATAAACAAACAGCACAATGATGATCTACTTATGTTACAGTTTAATACCAAGTGCCTGAAAAAAGTATTTGAAGTGCATTTCTACTGACTCAAAGCGTTGTGTTAAAATTGATCAACTGGAAAAGTATAGCCATGTAGTTTGAAGAAGTTATGAAAGTTTAAATGCAAGCCAGAATCTTTTCCTCATCCAGGTGCAGCAGCGTAACCTGGGCGTGTCCGGTCGTATCTTCACCATCGAGACGTCCCGCGCCCGTGGTCGCTCCGGCATCATGCTCAAGCTCAAGGTCAACTTCCTCCCAGAGATCATCACTCTGTCCAAGGAAGTGCGCAACCTCAAGTGGCTGAGCTTCAGAGTGCCCCTGGCCATCGTCAACAAAGCCCACCAGGCCAACCAGCTGTACCCCTTTGCCATCTCTCTGATCGAGAGCGTGAGAACCTACGAGCGTACGTGCGAGAAGGTGGAGGAGCGGGCGTCCATCTCCCTGCTGGTGGCCGGCCTGAAGAAGGAGGTCCAGGCTCTGGTCACTGAAGGCATCACCCTGGTGTGGGAGTCTTACAAGCTGGACCCATATGTGCAGAGGCTGGCAGAGACCGTCTTCAATTTCCAGGAGAAGGTTTGTTATAACAAGCATGTATTACGGTAGAGGGCACACTACTGATTTGAATTAGAGAGAACAAGAGATGCTAAAAAGCAAATCTAAAGAGAAAAGAATCATTTTTCCCCAAACATTGACTTGATCTTGTTAAACCGCCATATTTCCAGTGAGGCTAACCTAAACATTGAGCCCACATGAGCAAAACAAGGGCATGTTAACATCAGCTGTTTCCCGTTTATCGCCGCACAGCACTTGGATCATGTTCAATTAAAATGATAATCAAAAGTATATTTCCCATAAGCACGAGCAATATTTCCCATAGCACAGCAAAAAAAAAAAAAAAGCTGAGGAGAAACGAGAAGTTGTTTCTGTTTGCTCTAGCCACATCTCACAGGCCCACACACTTGGAATTACGAAATGTCTTTTTGTGAATGGGCCTCAGGATGGAAAAATAAAATTCACGTACAATTTTAGATTTTATTTACTAATGAACCATGAGTCATGTTTGGGGGAGTTCAGTTTCTCACGAACAGACCCAGACCCAGGACCTGAACATGGAGACGCAGTCCACCAGTAACACAGCAAAAAGCGGTCTAGACCTTTACAAACCTTTTGTGCTAACCACTAATCAACTGCTTCAATTGCAATGATGGCTTTTCTAGCATCTAAATATTTGTGCCCTAATATCTGTGCTGCCTTCAGGTGGACGACCTGTTGCTGATTGAGGAGAAGATCGATCTGGAGGTGCGCTCCCTGGAGACGTGCATGTTCGACAACAAGACCTTCTCCGACATCCTCAACAGAGTCCAGAAGGCTGTAGACGACCTCAACCTGCACTCTTACTCCAACTTGCCAATCTGGGTCAACAAGCTAGACATCGAGGTCCGGCATCAGATTTGAATTCTACAAAAAAATATAAAAGGTGGATTTAAGTGGTGGTGTAATGGGTAATTTTTTTCTTTGTAGATTGAACGCATCCTGGGAGTGCGTCTACAAGCTGGTCTGAAGGCGTGGACTCAAGTGCTGCGAGGACAAGTGGAGGACAAAGCCGACGTAGACATGGACACAGAGGCTCCTCAAGTCAGCCACAAGCCTGGAGGAGAGCCCAAGATCAAGGTGTGCAATCTGGCCGCTCCCTTTTTAAGACCACGTTCACACGGCTTCACAGAACATAATTGAGAAGCATTGGGTCGAGTTGTCCCTAACCTGTGTGAATAGGCTGAATCAGACTTTTTGTAATGCGGCCCAAGCCACTTTGCAAACTTTCGATAGATATATTTTATATCAGATTGGGGAATATTGCAGCTGAAGGAGCAACATTCCATTGGAACCCAGGCAGACTAGGCGCCTCCTCCAGGTCAAGTACGAGTCAGGTTTGTGGAGATGTAAACGTGCACACAGTTGGTGAATAAAGTCGCACACAGTTAGTGAATAAAACATTCAAACTAAATAAACATAACTTTAACCTTTTAGCTGAAAAATAGACTAAAATTAGGATCAAATCTCTTTTTTGTGAAGTAGAGGGGACAAATGGTGCTTGCTCTTTAAGCTTGTCTGTGTCAACAGCTCGTCTCCTGGTTTTGTCCTGTTCTCTGCTCCACATCAGATACTTCAGACTGTTGGCTTCACACATGAAATCTGTTTTGAGTCACATTTTATTTGCAAGATGCACAGCCTCGCCTAAAGAAATCCGATTTGAGCGTCAAGACCTGCAGTGTGAACGTAGCCTAAATGCAAGCTAATGTTCTGACGTCAACGGGGCTGAGCCTGTTTTGTGTTTTCTAGAATGTGGTCCACGAGTTGAGGATCACCAACCAAGTGATCTACCTAAACCCGCCGATCGAAGACTGCCGGTACAAGCTCTACCAGGAGATGTTCACCTGGAAGATGGTCATCCTGTCTCTTCCCCGCATCCAGAGCCAGAGATATCAGGTCAGTGTTGGAAAGCTGTAGCCAATTTAGTTTCATTCATCTTCATTATGATTTTTATGTTCTAGGTTGGAGTCCACTATGAGCTCTCAGAGGAGGAAAAGTTTTACCGAAATGCCCTGACCCGAATGCCAGATGGGCCTGCCGCGCTGGAGGAGGCCTACAATGCTATGGAGGACATTGTGGATGAGGTGGAGAAGTATGTGAAGGTAAGTGTTGTCTATTGTATAATTTAATAAAAGCCAAAAAATAAACTCTCTTCTAAACTCTGTGCTTCAGGTGTGGCTGCAATACCAGTGCTTGTGGGACATGCAGGCAGAGAATATCTACAACCGTCTGGGTGAAGACCTGACCAAATGGCAGGCCCTGCTGGTCCAGATCCGCAAAGCTCGAGGGACCTTTGACAACGCGGAGACCAGGAAGGAGTTTGGGCCTGTGGTCATCGACTATGGCAAGGTAAGGCTTTTGACTTAAATAAGCCTATAGACTTCCCCATGTACCTTTCAGTAAAGCCGTGCCCATTCTGTTCAATAGGTCCAGTCTAAAGTGAACCTAAAGTACGACTCATGGCACAAGGAGGTGCTGAGCAAGTTTGGTCAGATGCTGGGTCAGAATATGCAGGACTTCCATGCTCAGATCTCCAAGGTAAGGCTCTGGATGCTGACCGTCTTAGTAGTAGGTAGTCTTTCAGACGTGTGTTGGTACAACTTGGCATTTTAACATTTTCTGTTTCCTTTCTAGTCGCGCCAAGATCTGGAGCAGCACTCTGTGGACACAGCGAGTACCTCAGACGCAGTCAACTTCATCACATATGTGCAGACCCTCAAGCGCAAACTCAAACAGTATGAGAAGAACGTGGATGTACGTCTTGTACTTTTTTTATGATCATTAGTGTTCTGTCCTTTAGTACCAGTTCATGTTGTACATTTACTTGTCATTCTGCTTCTGTAGATGTTCCGTAATGGTCAGCGCCTGCTGGAGAAGCAGAGGTTTCAGTTTCCTCCCTCGTGGTTGTACATTGACAACATTGAAGGTGAATGGGGCGCTTTCAGCGACATCATGAAGCGCAAAGACACGGCCATCCAGCAGCAGGTGGCCAACCTGCAGATGAAGATTGTCCAGGAGGATAAGGCTGTGGAGAACCGCACCACAGATTTGCTCAATGACTGGGAGAAGACCAAGCCTGTGGCTGTAAGAGCTTCAGTTGTACATTTCACAGCCTCAGTCAATATTCTGTCTGTATGTGGGAAAGTGAATCCTTTCACAGAGCTTGTTTCTCTGTCAGGGTAACCTACGTCCTGAGGAAGCTCTCCAATCTCTGACCATCTACGAAGGAAACTTCAGCCGTCTGAAAGTGGAGAGGGAGAAGTGTGCTCGGGCCAAAGAGGCTCTGGAGCTCACAGACACTGGCCTGCTCAGTGGGAGTGAGGAGAGGGTGCAGGTAACACTGGCACGACAACATCCAACAGACAAACGGTTCAAAACACAAACTGGTTTCATTCACATTAAGGGGCTGTACATGGTTTTGACTCATTTGAAACAAAACAGAAACAGAAAAACAGAAGTGGTTCATGTTAAACTTCATAGCTCCACATGTATGGCTCACTTCCCTAATGCGTCCCAAATATTCACCCAGATGACTTTTGAAGCACTTTTCATCACTCTGAGCCCAGAGCCAGTTTTAAAGCTAACAACCGTTACCATGCCAACGGTGCAGTTTATGCTTCTCGGAGGATAAAAACGCTCTGTCGATGCAGAGAAAGTGCTGCGGTCTCGATTTCACCCGAATAGACGCGTTTACATCTGCACTGTGTGAAAAAGTGATGAATGAACCAGTTCTGTTAGTCACCTTTCAAAAGAGTGAAAATCAGGTACAGCCCCTTTTTAACAGCAGTTTTTATGTAGCACATGTGTTGTTTTGACTTTTAGGTGGCTTTGGAGGAGCTCCATGATCTGAAGGAGGTGTGGTCAGAGCTTTCTAAAATCTGGGAACAAATTGACCAGATGAAAGAGCAGCCCTGGGTGTCTGTGCAACCTCGAAAGGTACATTAGAAATCAAATGAAAAATATGAAATAAACGTACATTCTACTTCATTCCGCTTCATTCATACATTTTTGTGTACTTTAGCTTCGTCAAAATTTGGACGCTCTCCTGAACCAACTGAAGAACTTCCAGGCACGACTCCGGCAGTACGCCTCCTACGAATACATTCAAAGGATGCTTAAAGGATACCTGAAGGTCTGGAAGTCCTGAACACACGTTAATCCTAATCTGATGTGGACCTAAATTTGACTCCCTTATGTCTGCGTAAAGGTCAACATGCTGGTGATCGAGCTGAAGTCTGAAGCTCTGAAGGACCGTCACTGGAAGCAGCTGATGAAGCGTCTCCACGTGAACTGGGTCCTGTCAGAGCTCACCCTGGGCCAGCTGTGGGACGTGGACCTGCAGAAGAATGAGATGGTGGTCAAGGACGTTCTGCTGGTGGCACAGGGAGAGATGGCCCTGGAGGAGTTCCTCAAACAGGTACAGAAAGTGGACAAATAAAGTTGAAAGTCATCTATTCTTGTTCTACATTATGAACATTTAGTACTAAAACGTAGGAATATGTGGATGTTTTTATATTGGTGGGTTTTACATTTCACTCCCACAAAGTTAACTTTGCTATTTGATTTCCTTAGTAAGGAAAGTGTGAGTAATGAATTGTATGATATTTGAACAAACTCCAATCCACAAATGTCATGTTTTGGCTGATCAGATCCGTGAAGTGTGGAACTCGTATGAGCTGGACCTGGTAAACTACCAGAACAAGTGTCGTCTGATTCGAGGCTGGGACGACCTCTTCAACAAGGTCAAGGAGCATATCAACAGTGTGTCCGCAATGAAGCTCTCGCCCTACTACAAGGTCTGCTCCAGCCTTCAGCATATAGTAGAAAACACAAATGTACAGTGACTTACAAGAATTGTCTCTGTAGGTGTTTGAGGAGGACGCCCTGAGCTGGGAGGACAAGCTGAACCGCATCATGGCGCTGTTCGACGTGTGGATCGATGTGCAGAGGCGCTGGGTCTATCTGGAGGGTATCTTCACCGGCAGCGCAGACATCAAGCACCTGCTCCCTGTGGAGACACAGCGGTTCCAGAGGTAACCAAAAGCAGTAGCATTTGTAGCAGCACTTCGCTATATCAGGCTGTATTATCTTGTCAATGTCTGATATCGTCAGCTCTCTGAAGCTGAGCAGGGCAGGACCTGGTTAGTACTTGTATGGGAGACCACTGGAACACCAGGTGCCACAGTGTGGCGCTAGAGGAAATGTTGTGCCCTTAGGCAAGACACTTCATCCACACTGTCTAGTAAAGCGCTGTGAGTGCCTGGAAGGTGGAAAAGTGTTACATAAATACTGTAATAACAAAAAATGAATCATTTGACTGTTTATAGGGTAGAGCTTTTCGGACAAAAAGTAAAACTTTCTCTTTGTTCCTTTTTTTAGCATCAGCACAGAATTTCTTGCACTCATGAAGAAGGTGACCAAGTCTCCTTTGGTAATGGACGTGCTGAACATTCAGGGAGTGCAGAGGTCCCTTGAGCGCCTGGCTGATCTCCTCGGGAAAATCCAGAAAGCTCTGGGAGAGTACCTGGAACGGGAGAGGTCCTCCTTCCCTAGGTACTTAAAGAGGAACACAATTTATTCGTTGTTCAACATTTTTTTCTTATTTAAAGCTCCTTTTCTCTCTAGGTTCTACTTTGTGGGAGACGAAGATCTTCTTGAGATCATCGGAAACAGCAAAAATGTGGCCAAACTGCAGAAACACTTCAAGAAGATGTTTGCTGGTGTGTCCAGCATTCTGCTAAATGAGGACAACACAGAGGTGCTGGGGATCTCCTCCAGAGAGGGAGAGGAGATTCTTTACAAGACCCCAGTCTCCATCACAGAGCACCCCAAGATCAATGAGTGGCTGACCCTGGTGGAGAAGGAGATGAGGGTGACACTGGCCAAGCTGCTTGCAGAGTCTGTCACTGAGGTTGCAGGCTTCAACCAGGGCACAGCAGTGGACCTGAGCCAGTACATCAACTGGATCGACCGCTATCAGGTCTGAAACACTGCTAAAGACCTAGAATAGAACACCCGATGTATGAGGAGTGTAACACTAACTCCTCCTCCCACAGGCCCAGCTGGTGGTGCTGTCCACACAGATCGCCTGGTCTGAGAACATAGAGTCTGCCCTGACTACCATTTCTGGAGGAGAAGACATGAAGCCCATGCAGGCAGTACTGTTTAATGTGGAGGCCACTCTGAACGTGCTGGCCGACACAGTGCTGATGGAGCAGCCGCCTCTGCGCAGGAGGAAGCTGGAGCACCTGGTCTGTACTGTGTGGCCTGGGGTGTGGTGTGTGGTGTGGGTTGACTTTCTAACATAGGGCTGTTTTCTCAGATCACAGAGCTGGTGCACCAGCGTGACGTGACTAGGACTCTCATCAAGAACAAGATCGACAACCCCAAGTCCTTTGAGTGGCTCAGCCAGATGCGCTTCTACTTCGACCCCAAACAGACTGACGTCCTTCAGCAACTGTCCATCCAGATGGCCAACGCCAAGTTCAACTACGGCTTTGAGTACCTGGGCGTCCAGGACAAACTGGTGCAGACTCCTCTGACTGACCGCTGCTACCTGACAATGACCCAGGCACTGGAGGCTCGCCTGGGAGGCTCACCATTCGGTAAGTATGAAGTGGTTCTGTAGGTAAACTGTAGGATGGGAATAAAGCAGGATAATTTTTTGTGTGTAGGCCCTGCTGGCACAGGAAAGACTGAGTCTGTCAAAGCTCTTGGTCACCAGCTTGGCCGCTTTGTCCTGGTCTTCAACTGCGATGAGACTTTTGATTTCCAGGTTTGTCCATGCGTTCCCTTTCTTTCAAAACCCTGAGCATTATGAATTTGCTGTAAACCCTGGTCCTTGTGTGCAGGCCATGGGTCGTATCTTCGTGGGTCTGTGCCAGGTCGGCGCGTGGGGCTGTTTTGACGAGTTCAACCGTCTGGAAGAGAGGATGCTGTCGGCTGTGTCTCAGCAAGTGCAGTTCATCCAAGTGGCTCTGAGGGAGCACAGCAACCCCAACCGGGACAGGAGTAAGTCCTCAGTCCTGCAGGAAACTGTCACGTGAGTTGCATGCTCCCATGTTCTAAACCTTCTGCCCCTCAGGTGTCCCAGTGACCACAGAGTTGCTGAACAAGCAGGTAAAGGTGAGCCCCGACATGGCCATCTTCATCACCATGAACCCTGGCTACGCAGGCCGCTCCAACCTCCCCGACAACCTCAAGAAGCTCTTCAGGAGTCTGGCCATGACCAAGCCCGACCGCCAGCTCATCGCCCAGGTCATGCTCTACTCCCAGGGCTTCCGCACCGCCGAGATCCTGGCCAAGAAAATTGTGCCCTTCTTCAAGTAGGATTTTACTTAACCATTCCCATATGAAATGTCCTTGTTCTTATTCTCCTTTGACTCTAGGCTGTGTGACGAGCAGCTGTCCTCCCAGAGCCACTACGATTTTGGGCTCCGGGCCCTGAAGAGCGTGCTGATCAGCGCGGGTAATGTCAAACGCGAGCGCATCCAGAGAATCAAGAGGGAGAAACTGGAGCGCGGAGAGGTTGTGGACGAGAACGAGATCGCGGAGAACCTGCCAGAGCAGGAGGTACAGTTCCTCTGGTGCACCTTCGGGATCTCGATACAGAACCATATTGTATGAGACATTCTATTTTCATATTTCCCCTGATCAGATCTTGATCCAGAGTGTGTGTGAGACCATGGTGCCTAAGCTGGTGGCAGAGGATATCCCCCTGCTGTTCAGCCTGCTGTCAGACGTGTTCCCTGGAGTGCAATACCACCGCGGAGAGATGACTGCTCTGAGGGAGGAGCTCAAGAAGGTGTGCTGCGAGATGTACATGACCTACGGAGACGGCGACGATGTGGGCAGCATGTGGGTGGAGAAGGTATGTACTGCAATATTGGAAAAGACAAGCAATACAGTATTACGCGAACGCGACTGACTTGAGTCAAATACAACCGGGTAGGGCTGCAGCTATCGATTATTTTAGTAATCGAGTAATCTATCGATTCTTTTCTTCGATTAATCGAGTAATCGTTTATTTTTTTGAACATTCAGTAAACCATTTAAACACATTTTAAATCATTTTTTAGATAAACGTTATAGCTCATAGTAATAAACAAATACAAAATAAGGAATTTCTTCTTAAAATAACACGTATAAATTTGTCCCCAAAACAGCCACATTTCACTTCAGTCCAAACTGTTCTGTTTGTATATAAAGAATATATATAAAGGACTTTATTAACTTGTCATAGACTGTAAACAGTTACAGTAGCTCTGTCACATCACTGAAAATAAGACATTTGTTAAACGTTATGTTGGGTGGGACCGGTGGTCCTGGCGTTTTGAGCATTTTGCGCATTTTGCGTTTTGCCGTTTTGGCTCGTGTTCCGGTCACTTTTGGCTCCGCGTCTCGGACTTTCTGTTTCACAACAGATTATTCCAACATAACCGCGGTCCTCGTGCTGTTTCCATGTGCATTGGCTGTTTAAAAGTACGACTGTGACTGGAAAGCAGAGTTGTTGAGTGGGGGAGCGCGGGGGTCCGCGGGGGCGTGGCGAAGGCGCGGGGGCTGGGGTGGGCGGAGCTAGATGCAGTGTTTAGAGTTGCAGCTCGGGATTCTTATAATAGATCCATGGCTCTTTCACTCAAAACTCTTCCCAGTCGCACTCGTGAGTTTCAAACGCGCCGCTCTCTTCCTGTCGCGCCCTCGTCAGAGCGGAACAAGCTCCGTGTGAAACTAAAGCGCCACAAGTCGTTCCGTGCGCTCCGCGCGCCACAGATTCACCTGTTTTTGATTCAATATGTAAATTAAACGAATCATCGAAGCAATATAATAATAATCGAAGCTTTTTTGTCATCGAATTATTCGAATGATTCGATTTATTCGAGTAATCGTTGCAGCTCTACAACCGAGTAGTGTCATTGTGAGAAGAACCATTAGAACATGGTATAAAGCTCGTAAAGGTCTATTTTACACCATGTTATGATTCTAGCCCAGAGTTGTGTTGTGCGTTTAAACTCACTATAGACATACTGCAAATCAAGTTAAGGTTAGCGCTGTTGTGTTTGGTAAATGTGTCCAGGTGCTGCAGCTGTACCAGATCACTCAGATCAACCACGGGCTGATGATGGTGGGGCCCTCAGGCAGTGGGAAGACCATGGCCTGGAGGGTGCTGCTGAAAGCCCTGGAGAGGCTGGAGGGTGTAGAAGGGGTGGCTCACATCATTGACCCCAAAGCCATCAGCAAAGACCACCTGTACGGGACCCTGGACCCCAACACGCGCGAGTGGACCGACGGCCTCTTCACGCACATCCTCAGAAAGTCCGTGTCTTTTGTACCCATTCATTTTATTATCAAGCTGTCCTCTGTACCTTCTCAAAGTTCTATCCTCATCTGTCATGTTGACGCTAAACCGACTCTTATTCAGTCAAATATGTTCTGCATTTGGCCAAATGGTGTTATAGGAACCTTTTGGCTACAGCTACACATCTGTACCCTCTGCTCGTACTATTGGTGCATTAAAACATGAGTGCCCAAAATGGAAAAAGAAAATCTGTTATGCTTTAAACTAAAGCTCGCAGTAGACAATTTAAGTTATTTGTTTATGAGAACTTGGAAGACATTTAAAAGTATTTCTCACTTAGTTATTGAAAAGGGTTAAATAAGCATCATATGACTGCTCTTACAGCCATTTTGAACATGGTTTAGTAACACGTGTCTTTTGTTAATGGCATGTTAACATTTTCAAGGTCTTTTACGCCATCCCCAAACGCGTATAAAAATAATTAGTGCTCATTCACATCTTATTAGTTGTTTATCTTATTTGAAAGCGTTACCAGAAGATCTTACGAACAATGAACTTGGCAACTACTAATCTTTACCAATAAACGTCTTCAGGATCATTGACAATGTCCGAGGGGAGCTTCAGAAGAGGCAGTGGATCATCTTTGACGGTGATGTAGATCCAGAGTGGGTGGAGAATCTCAACTCTGTGCTGGACGACAACAAGCTGCTGACCCTGCCCAACGGAGAGCGCCTCAGCCTGCCACCGAACGTGCGTCCTCAGGATGTGAAAGCCAGTCATAAAGTAGATTCAAAAGGATGTCTTAAATGTCTGTCTGCTTCCTCCAGGTGCGCGTGATGTTTGAGGTGCAGGACCTGAAGTATGCCACCCTGGCCACCGTGTCACGCTGTGGGATGGTGTGGTTCAGCGAGGACGTCCTGAGCACAGACATGATCTTTAACCATTTCCTGGCCCGTCTCCGCAGCATCCCGCTGGATGAAGGAGAGGACGAGGCCCAGCGCAATAGGAAGGGCACTGAGGATGAGGATGAGGCTGCCTCTCCCATGCTGCAGGTGAGGGGGATAGGTTCTCTATGCTGTGGCACAAGAGAACACCTTTGTCACCCGCTTGTTTTTGTCGGGGTTGAGACCACAAACCTGATATATTAATCCCGTCTCTTGAACAGAAAAGGATCGAACATGTATGACTAGTACATTGAAATGTATTTACTGACTACTGTTACATGGTCCAGTCAGAGTACTGTATTCTGAATACAGCACATTAAGGCCGCTGACTGGTCCGGGTGTGGTTCAGGACCCTCGCGGGTCACGCACAGATTGCCTGTTACACCAACTCTGGTCCACTGTGGCCCGGCCCACTGCTCCGAGCTGCTGTGACTTGTTGGTAAATGGATTGTTCTCAAATACATGATTTACATGGTTACATGTTTTAAATGGAACACAAGCCTACATTTGTTTCGAGTTTGTTGGTCATCTTTCCAACTTTCAGTGTCAGTATAACACACCAGGGCTTCTTGCCTTCTCAACTTCTCAAGACTGGACTATTTAGAGCAGGGGTCCCCAAACTTTTTCCTGTAAGGGCCACATAACTTTTCCCTTCTCTGATGGGGGGCCAGGGTCAGTTTGAACCAGAAAAAAGTGTGACGATCGCAGCGGTGCCTAAATTGTTTTCCAGAAAGCCACATATAACCAAATATGAATAACCCTTTCCAAGATCAAATAACCCTCTCTGGGTTCTTCACAGAAAAAAATAATTCAGGAAATATATAATAACACTATTCATTTCTTAGTTATATAATAACACTATTCATGAAATCAATAAAGATCAAATAACCCTCTCTGGGTTCTTCACAGAAAGAAAGTTTGTGTTGTGCCGTGCACAGTCTTGGGTAAAAGTTCAGCTTCAGTTGTTTCAGAATCTATGACTCATACGAGCATGAATAATGCGTCTCTTGTATTGTTCAGGGGGCCGGGTCAAATGTGGAGGCGGGCCGTATCCGGCCCCCGGGCCGTAGTTTGGGGACCACTGATTTAGAGCTTTTTCTCTTCTGATACTGATGACATGTAAATGTTATGTTGTAGATCCAGCGTGACTCGGTGGGCATCCTGCAGCCCTACTTCACCTCCACCGGTCTGGTGATCAAGGCCCTGGAGCACGCCTCAAAGATGGAGCACATTATGGACTTCACCCGCCTGCGCTGCCTGGGCTCCCTGTTCTCCATGCTGCACCAGGCCTGTCGCAACGTGGCCCAGTATAACAATAACCACCCCGACTTCCCCATGCCCATCGACCAGCTGGAGAGATACATGCAGGTTTGGACCCACACTAACCCATCGCTCACAAACGGGATCGACCAGTCGAACTCCTGAAGTCAGTGTTTTTTATATTCGGAAAATTCATCCGGTCGTCTTTTCAAAATGAATGTCCCTTTTCTTCTAATCAGACAGTGGTATACAAGTCAAGTAAATTGCTCATTTACCTGACATGTCAGGTATAATGTTAGGTGTAAGAATTCCGCTGCCTGGAGAGATGAAGGCGGAAGTCGTGCCCACACATGTGAGGTAAATGAGCATTCGCTTGTATTCCACTGTCTTATTAGAAGAAAGGTGAAAATTGAGGGGTTCTTTTGGTGGAAAATGAAATGTACGCATTTTCCTAAAAACATTAAAGGGTATATTGTAAAAGCAGGACTATGTGACAAAATGATTATTAGCTGCAGCCAGCGCGCAGTGGTCTCAAGTATTTTATTTCGTGTCAACCCATAAATAAGAGTTGATAGAAATGCTATGATTGGCTGCGCTTGGGTGGTTCACCCGGGTTGTCTGAATAAAGCTGTTAGAAAGCTATGCCTGCGCCTGATGAATGAATGAATGTGGACACGAGGAATGTGCCAAAGGGTTTGTGAGGGTTACTTGTAGTGTCACTGTGAACATCAGGTACAACTGCTCCATGAAAGACTGGCCCACCAGGAAGAAGTCAAGTGCCAAACCCAATGAGTTATATTATAGGCCTAGATTATAATTTATTACCCAATTTCTCCCATTTATTTATGGATTAAAAAAATCACAACATGCTGCTACTCTACTGCTTTAAACTTTTTAAGATCCAGTTGAGGAGTCAGAAGAGCGTTATTGCCGTCATCAGGAGATAAAATTCACAAACTAGTATAATATAATATATAATAATAAGGCTGTTTAAATATGCTGAGTTACAACACTTGGAAAGGTTTAGAGAAGCACAATACCTCCTTTTGAAATCATTTCCATGACGTCTGTGCAGAGATACTTGATCTATGCCGTCCTCTGGTCCTTCTCTGGCGATGGCCGTCTGAAGATGAGAGCTGAGCTTGGAGAGTACATCCGGCGCATTACCACCGTGCCCCTGCCCAGCGCACCCAATGTGCCCATCATCGACTACGAGGTACCGCAACAAGCCTTCAGACTGTCGGGTCTGCCGGTCTGTGAAACAAACATTCCCCTTGACACTGTCGTAGGTGTGCATCTCTGGAGAGTGGCAGTCTTGGCAGGGGAAGGTTCCGCAGATTGAGGTGGAGACCCATAAGGTGGCCTCGCCCGACGTGGTGGTTCCGACCCTGGACACTGTGCGTCACGAGGCCCTGCTCTACACTTGGCTGGCCGAGCACAAGCCCCTGGTTCTGTGCGGACCGCCCGGATCCGGAAAGACCATGACCCTGTTCAGCGCACTCCGAGCTCTGCCGGACATGGAGGTATGAAATGTAACATTTGTCCGGATGGTGGACTACAATTCATTTAACATCAAATGATCCTGTCTCATTCTGTCTGCAAGTCCATACTACTGCAGGCTTAGCAGCTTTTAAAGTCCATCTCCTTTGCAAGCGGGTCCAGACCAAGAGGCAGCAGCACAAAAGCACGACAATAACTCACGACATTTCACACACACTCAGCCAATCAGCATAAAGCATTTGCAAGTTCATTTAAAAGTCATTTGAAAGAGTGCAAGGAAACCAGCTGCTCAATACCAATACACAGTAATACTAAACATGCTCATTCAGCTCAAAATAAGCCTACATGCTTTGTTACTATGTGGTCTTATACTAGTTCTGACAAGGGTCAAGTCCATTCAAAAACTGGTCAGGAAAGGTCACATTTTGTCCTGTTCATGTGATTTATTATTTATTGTTCTTACTGATACTTGCTCAAATGAGTGTCCAGTTTCGATACTAGCTTTGGTATCAATTAGTATCTGATGATTGACACTTTTGATAACCCTGCCCTGTAGTTCTGACCTCTACAAAGAAAGACATGATACACTTGCATTAATTTAGCAGTTCACATTTCAGTCTTCTAAAATGTTAGAACACTATACTGCACTTTCAAAAGAATTGTACTATTGAAACCTAGCAAATCGAATGGTAATCACAATGCTTGTCTGAAAACTTGCTGTTCCTCTCAGGGCTGTCAGATCCACTGGCCCACAGGTTGTAAGTCCTGCTCCTGCCATTCTTTTTAGACTGTTAATTGTAGCTGCCGTAGCGCTCTTCACAGACCTTATGAAGTAACTGGTTTGTTGTGGTCATTTCCAGGTGGTGGGCCTGAACTTCTCCAGTGCCACCACCCCTGAGCTGCTCCTGAAGACTTTCGACCACTACTGCGAGTACCGCCGGACTCCCAATGGAGTGGTGCTGGCCCCGGTACAGCTGGGCAAGTGGCTGGTTCTGTTCTGTGACGAGATCAACCTGCCTGATATGGACAAGTACGGCACGCAGAGGGTCATCTCCTTCATTCGACAGGTGCACTTATTGTACTGGTCCGCTTTACACATGATCGTCAATAATTCCCTTTCGTTGTAAATATTCTCTCTTCAGTTGAAATGTGCAGAATAATCAGAAATGGTTTGTTCTTTATTGAAATTTTGATTTAACAAACTGCCACTGTCCTTGTTATAAAAGGTATTTTTTTTGTGGTTTTTATGTCTACGTTTCCGGAAATATTCTATATGCCAATAAAACCGAACACAGATGGAGCACTAAAATGAATAGTGCTCATGAGTCTAGTCACTGATAGAAATCATCAGATTAATCATTTACAAATGTTTTAAGTATTTCATGGAAAAGTACAACGTAATCAATTGGAAACCTGCCTCTGTTGGATTGATACGTGCCTTATCAAACTGGACAGGCTCTCGCTGAAAACAGTCGGGAAAAGGTGGAACGTCATGATGAATATTTGAATCTGATTGGTCAAAGTGAGCGTCACAGCAACAAGCAGTAAATCAAACAGTTGTTAAAGCCAGAGAAAATAGGCCAAAGTTCGTCTGTCGCGTTGGTTTAGGTTCGTCCTTTGGACTGCGGCACAAATCTACAATGCTGCGCTGTGATTGGTCAGGCCCACAGCGGCTCAAACCGAACGGCGTGAGTCGGACCAGAGTTTGTTAAACAATATGAGCTGTTTTTACGCGTGCACAAATATCCATGAATGAAACATTCTATTCAAACAAACAAAAACTAAATGTAGTTTTCAATAGTTGAAAAAAAGTTTTGGTATGACATCATACATGTTAAGTCCTAAATGTATTTATTCTTAGGCCTGTCGAGGTGAATGCACCTCTGTCATTGAAGACATGCTAACATGTTCACCTTTCATTCAGGTTAAAGAGCTGTACCTGATTTTCACTCTTTTGAAAGGTGACTAACAGAACTGGTTCATTCATCACTTTTTCACACAGTGCAGATGTAAACGCGTCTATTCGGGTGAAATCGAGACTCAGCACTTTCTCTGCATCGACAGAGCGTTTTATCCTCCGAGAAGCATAAACTGCACCGTTGCGCATACAGGTAACGGTTGTTAGCTTTAAAACTGGCTCTGGGCTCAGAGTGATGAAAAGTGCTTCAAAAGTCATCTGGGTGAATATTTGGGACGCATTAGGGAAGTGAGCCATACATGTCGGAGCCATTACTATTTAGTGCATCATAATTAAGAAAATGATGTGATTTATCAATAAACAATTAATCACAAATCTGACAAAAATGTATCATGATTAAAAAATGACCCTCATTTAATCGCGGTTAATCACGATTCCTTTAGGGTTTTTATAACCTAGTTCCTTCTTATTACACTCTGTAATGCTTGAAATGTGATTTTGCAGATGGTGGAACATGGAGGTTTCTACCGCACTTCAGACCAGACCTGGGTCAAGCTGGAGAGGATCCAGTTTGTGGGAGCCTGTAACCCCCCCACAGACCCTGGAAGAAAGCCCCTCACACACAGGTGTGGTGGCAGGCGTGCATCATGCAGTGTCCTCCTGTTATTGCTCTTCAACCAAACCACTCTCAAATGCTTCAATGTTGTGTTTCAGGTTCCTCCGTCACGTCCCTGTTGTGTACGTGGACTACCCTGGACCAGCTTCTCTCACTCAGATCTACGGCACGTTTAACAGGGCCATGCTGCGCCTCATCCCCTCACTGCGCACCTACGCTGACCCACTCACCGCCGCCATGGTGGAGTTCTACACCATGTCTCAGGTACTCGCGCTCTTTATCTCTTATGTAAAGGACTCTCTTTTAACCCTGCTCAAACATTGTTTACGCATCAAACATAGCTGGAGTTTTATTCAGTTTTATTCACTCTCTCTCTGAGCCTCACAAAACACTGAATGTGACATCATAGGTGGTGCTCAGATCTTCTGTGCGGTTTCTAATGGGGACATATTCAAAAGCAACTATAGTTATGAGGAAATATGGTTAAAAGCTTGTGTTTTAGAACTCTACCTGTCACTCAGCATGTAAATGACAATCTGCTGCTCGTTACAGTGAAATGTCACTGAAGAAGGCTTATCACTGTGAAGACTTCAGTTCAGCAGTTTTGAATGGGAACTCAATGGACCTGTTTCTAGTACTAAACCATTTTAGATCAGTATTGTGGTTGTTTACAGTAAACAAAATGTACAATGTTTTACTGGAAAAGGCATAATGTCTGCGTACATTAGCTTGCGTTTATCTCCCCTTGGTATTTATCTATCGAGACGGGGACAGTGCACAATATGCATGTGGGCAGCTGATGTGATTAAGTCTCACAGAGGGGAGGAGCCTATTGTACGTGTTTGCAGTGGACGGGGAAACCGGAGCGCTAACCGGAGTGGTAATTCCTTCTGATGGCTGTAAATGGAGCTCTAATTCAATTCCTGACGTGAGAATAGTCTGACTGCTTTGGCGTCTCATGTTGTCCAACTTAAAAGCACACACATTATTTTATCAAAGGCACAATAGCACGTTTGTAACTACTTTACAACAGGATATTTGTCCTTTAAACCACATGTATCAAACTCAAGGCCTGCGGGCCAGATGTGGCCTGCCAAACATTTCTAGTTTATATTTATTAATTTCCAATAGATTGCTAGAACTACAATTCCCACAATCCTTTGCAGCCGTGGCCCCTCCCCTGCACTGCGCTGCTGTGTGTGCTGAGGGCTGAGAGTGTCAATGTGAGTCGCGCACTTTACAGACTTGAACAGAGGTCTGAGCGAGGAAAAATAAGTTTGGTTTTGGGAAACGAGGAATAAAGAAACAAACTTCTTTGACAGCTCTGTGAGGAAAACATCCAAACCAGTGCAAAACCTGGACAGATCATGAGCCACAGGTGAAAACACAGGTCAGAGTGTAATAAAGTCTGAACATGACAGAGTGAAGCGGCTGTGAGCGCTCATTTCATTCACTACATGAATCATTTGTCACTAAAATAAGCTTAAACTATAATAATGGCGAGCTCATATTGAGGTTGTGCAGCAACATCAACATGTCTGTGACACCAACATTTAAGATCAGAATCATATCACAAGCCCATATTCCTGTTCCTGCTGCTGCATGAATATGGACTCACCTGCTGCAGATTTGTGCAACAGTGTCCACATAGAACTATTACTAGGCTATATCAAATGTGCTATATTTGTTATTGTTTGAGTTTTTACATTATGTTCGGCCCACGACCCAGCCTGAGTGTCGATATTCGGCCCGTGGCCCAAAATGAGTTTGACACCCCTGGTTCAAACCTACTGCTTTCAATTCAACCAGCTTGAACGTAAATTGTAATGAAAACGTTGCTTTGTCCCCCTGTAGGAGCGCTTCACCCAGGACACCCAGCCTCACTACATCTACTCACCCAGAGAGATGACCCGCTGGGTGAGGGGGATCTTTGAGGCCCTCAGACCCCTTGAGACGCTGCCTGTGGAGGGCCTCATCCGCATCTGGGCCCATGAGGCTCTGCGGCTCTTCCAGGACAGGTCTGCCACACTTTTAGCACATACACAGTTCAAATGACTGTACCAGACTGCTCACCTCTTTTTCAAACTAGAAACCTGGGATTTAAATGAGTCCTAAATCATACATATCTTAAGTTAAAGGTACTGTGTTTGATTTTTACTTGAAAATGTGACAGGGCGATAGGTTCATTTGAAACTCTTGGCAGCAGCAGGCATTTCTCACTTGCCTAATGCATTCTGATTTAGTAATCACTTTTCACATCTTTCAGAGGCCAGAGTGACCTTGGGCGTCACGGTAACGCTAGCAACAACCAACATTCTTCTGGCAGAGATTAAAACGCTCTCTCATTATACACAGGGTGAAAATGAGAGCGCTGTGAGCTGCTTTCACAGTACATCTGTCCTGAAGCAAAACGGACTTAACTAACGTGAAATCTGGTACACGACTCTAAACAGTTCAGCCTAGAATATTTATATTTTTTTCCCATTTCAAGATAAATTGCGTGAATGTGGAGTAATTAAGTTCAATAAAAGATGTTTACCGTACAAACATTTACGTCAGACCTGTTCAACTCCTCATACATCAGGTCATTCGAGATTTACTTATTTACCATTTTAAATGTGTTTTTTTTTCTTTCCTCCCATTATGTCTTCATTATCATTATTTATGTCTTCGTAAAATAAAATAAATAATACAAAATAAAATAGAATTACATGTGTGAATTTTCACTTTTAGAGTAAAAAGTGAAAAATGTTGATCTTTAAAAAAAATAAGAGTAAATTGTTCAGCGTAAAGACTAAAACTGTCATTACGTTGCTGTTTTATGGAAATTCCCTGGCAAAAAAAGTGCAGTTTACTCTTAGTCAAGCAATGTTTTCAAAAGCCAAATGTTTTTTTCTCCTTCACGTCATGGAAAATATCTGTAGAAGGTGTTAACAAAAGGAAAAATATGTTTTGTCAATTGTTTGAAATGGACATATCGATGTACTTGGGCCTCAAAACTCCTGCCATGGACGCATTAAATGGATACCTTTTGGAATGTACTTCTGGCGGCAGGAAAAATGGCCATCACAAAGAAATGATGACACAAACATCACCAACAATCAAGGACCGGACTGACATTGGAACAGACATCAGTAGGGCTGCAGCTATCGATTATTTTAGTAATCGAGTAATCTATCGATTCTATTCTTCTATTCTTCGAGTAATCGGTAAATATTTTTGAACATTCAGTAAATCATTTAAACACATTTTAAATTATTTTTTAGATAAACGTTATAGTTCATAGTAATAAACAAATACAAAATAAGGAATTTCTGCTTAAAATAACAAATTTTATTCTTAATTTCATATAAATTTGTCCCCAAAACGGCAACATTTCACTTCAGTCCAAACTGTTCTGTTTGTATAGAAAGAATATATATAAAGGACTTCATTAACTTGTCATAGACTGTAAACAGTTACTGTAGCTCTGTCACATCACTGAAAATAAGACATTTGTTAAATGTTATGTTGGGTGGGACCGGTGGTCCTGGCGTTTTGAGCATTTCGCGTTTTGCCGTTTTGGCTCGTGTTCCGGTCACTCGCAGACGTTCTGTTTCACAACAGATTATTTCCAACATAACCGCGGTCCTCGTGCTGTTTCCATGTGCATTGGCTGTTTAAAAGTACGACTGACTGGGAAGCAGAGTTGTTGTGTGGGGGAGCGCGGGGGTCCGCGGGGGCGTGGCGAAGGCGCGGGGGCTGGGGTGGGCGGAGCTAGATGCGGTGTTTAGAGTTGCAGCTCGGGATTCTTATAATAGATCCATGGCTCTTTCACTCAAAACTCTTCCCAGTCGCACTCGTGAGTTTAAAACGAGTTTAAAGTTGTTCCGTGCGCTCCGCGCGCCACAGATTCACGTGTTTTTGATTAAATATGTAAATTAAACGAATCATCGAAGCAATATAATAATAATCAAAGCTTTTTTGTAATCGAATTATTCGATTTATTCGAGTAATCGTTGCAGCTCTAGACATCAGACTTCATTTGGAAATGATTTATACTTTCTGCATGAGAAGACGTTGGCAGTATTTCTAGTCTGCATGTGGCTCATGCTGTGTTGACAGAAGACATCTGAGTGCGTTGCTATGAAATCCTGCTCATTTCCGCGGCTTTAGAAGGCAGGTCAAACGTAAACCTTCCTTTAGAGGGGCTTCTATGTCGACGAGCATGTGCTGTAGATTTTTGGGACGTTTTTCCCATTTATCCTTTACACTCTGTGTCGAGGTCCATGTTCTTTTTTGTTTGGTTTGTATGTATACATTTTAAACTCATTCATTCATTTTCTACCGCTTGTTCTCGTTAGGGGTTGCGTGTGACTGGAGGCTCTCCCATTGCCTTTGGGCCTTAGGCAGGGTGCACCCTGGACAGTGGCTAACTCGTCGCAGGGTTAACACAGAGACATAAACAAAAAGACAACCATTCACTCTCACATTCACTCGGGCCAATTGACCTAACACATGCATGTCTTTGGACGGTGGGAGGAAGCCGGAGAACCCGGAGAGAACCCACGGTAACACGGGGAGGACATGCAGACTCCACCCAGATAGATCATGTGGTTCACATCACATTTTAAACTTGGGAAGGAAAAAAAGTAAATATCTGTTTTTGCGATAGAACTTTTCAGATATATTGCAATACAAACGTAAAATAATAAGTGTAGAGAAATGGAACACTTTGGAGCACTATTTGTAGACTTTCGAGCCGTTTGACTTTGCCTTAATAGTGAACTGTTTTGTCTTCAGGCTGGTCGGGGATGAGGAGAGAAGATGGACTGATGAGAACATTGACATTGTGGCTCTCAAACACTTTCCCAACATTGACAAGGACAAAGCTCTGAACAGACCCATTCTCTACAGCAACTGGCTCTCCAAGGTCTGACTCTTCAATCATCCGACTTGATCTGAACGCTCTTCTGACATTGTTCCAGAGCACTTAACCCCGTCCGTCTCTGCAGGACTACGTGCCCGTGGAGCAGGAGGAGCTCAGGGACTACGTGAAGGCTCGTCTCAAGGTCTTCTATGAGGAGGAGCTGGACGTTCCTCTGGTGCTCTTCAACGAGGTGCTCGATCATGTCCTCCGGATCGACAGGTGAGAGAGAGGAGTTCACTAGTGTGTGTGAAACTGTGCTTCTGTTAAGTAATCGAGAGCTGATCTGGAGAGGTGGCATTCAAATGATAGGACGGGCAAAGAACTGTTAAGAGTTTCTCAAAACTGTTCTTTTGACCCTAACAATAAATGTGTGCGTGTGTGTGTATATGTATACACGTGTGTGCCTGTGTGTGTGTGTGTGTGTGTGTGTGTGTGTGTATATATGTATACGTGTGTGTGTGTGTGTGTGTGTGTGTTTATACAAGTGTGTATATGTATATATGCATATGTGCGGGTCAAATTTGCCCAATGATTCAGTTTTGTTAGATCTGCTGCTTTTACAATCCAAGTCTTACATGAGCTTGTATTTGTGTAGAATCTTCCGCCAGCCTCAGGGCCATCTCCTGCTGATCGGAGTGAGTGGAGCTGGAAAGACCACCCTCTCTCGCTTCGTGGCCTGGATGAACGGGCTGAGCGTTTATCAAATCAAGGTGAGCGCCACGGATCTGCAGGTACACTTAAGCCACGTTTCCACTGGGGCACTTTGGATTGGTACAGTCTCCATGTATAAGTGAACCGTACCGTTCTATTTAAGCAATCCAAAGTGGGCCCTGAAAGGTCGAGCTTCCAAAGAGGTCTGGAACACTTTTAAGTGAGATGATTGGATAAGAGAGAACTCGGATGAAAACAAGACAATAAAAAGCAGATAGAGCACTTTATCACAAGATAAAACCAGAGTTTGGTGACATGATTATTTCAGTTTCTGTTTCCACTGATGCTAACTCATATGTTGGCATCAACTGTTTCCTGCTTAACAACACAACACTCAGAAAAGTGAAAGAAATGTTCCTGTTTAATCTAGCTTTAGCCACGTCCCTCACACACACAAACTTGGGAATACTAAATGTCTTTTTGTGAATTGCTCAGAACGACCTGATGATTTAGAATCAGAATCAGAAGGCCATTGCCAATGAACAAAATCACAAACATAGGAATTTATCTTGGCGTTAAGGTGCAACATAAAACACTGAGCAATAATTAAAACAACGTAGGGCATGCATTAAGAAACAATTTGAAATTACTATAGTATAGAATAAAAATACACATTACTATGTACACAGGATTAGTTAAATTTACAGTTGTAGTGCAGAAAGTGATGAATAGTTGCATTTAAAGTGGCAGGTGTTTAAGAAGTGTTCATGAGTCCAACGGCAGAGGGAATGAAACTATTCTTGTGGCGGGAGGTTCTGGTCCGGATGGACCGTAGCCTCCTGCCTGAGGGGAGTGGCTCAAATAGACCATGTTCCAGGGTGAGAAGGGTCAGCTGTGTGGGACCTGCTCGTTCCCAGAGCCCTGGAGACGTACAGGTCCTTCAGAGGATGGAAGTCTGCTGCCGGATCACCTTCTCAGCAGAACGCACGATGCGCCGTAGTCTCTGTTTGTCCTGGCTGTAGCTCCAGCAGAGGGCGCTGTAGTCTCTGTTTGTCCCTGGCTGCTGTGGCTCCAGCGTACCACACGGTGATGGAGGAGGTGAGGATGGACTCAATGATGGCCGTGTAAAACTGCACCATCATCTGCACTGGCAGCTTGGCTTTCCTCAGCTGCCGCAGAAAGTACATCCTCTGCTGGGCCTTCTTGATGAGGGAGCTGATGGAGGGCTCCCACTTGAGGTCCTGGGTGATGGTGGTGCCGAGGAAGCGGAAGGAGTCCACGGTGGTGATGGGGAGATCTGTCATGATGAGGGGGGCTGTCATGATGAGGGGGGGCTGTGACTTTCCGGAAGTCCACGATCATCTCCACTGTCTTCTGGGCGTTGAACTTCCAGGTTGTTCCCGCTTGCACCAGGACACCAAGCCGGTCCACCTCCTCCTGTAGACAGACTCATCCCCGTCCGAGATGAGCCCGATGAGGGTGGTGTCGTCCGCAAACTTGATCAGTTTTACGGAGTCGTGGCTGGAGGTGCAGCAGTTTGTGTACAGGGAGAAGAGCAGAGGAGAAAGTACACAGCCCTGTGGAGCTCCTGTGCTGATAGTCCGAGTGTCTGAGCCATTCTTCCCCATTCTCCCAGCCGCATGCACTGCCTCCGATCCGTCAGGAAGTCAGTGATCCACCTGCAGGTGGAGTCGGGCACGTTGAGATGGGAGAGCTTGTCTTGGAGCAGAGCAGGGAGGATGGTGTTGAAAGCAGAGCTGAAGTCCACAAACAGGATCCTGGTGTAGGTTCCTGGGGAGTCCAGATGCTGCAGGATGAAGTGGAGTGCCAGGTTGACGGTGTCGTCTACAGACCTGTTGGCTCTGTAGGCAAACTGCAGGGGGTCCAGCAGGGAGGAGGTGAAGGACTTGAGGGGGGGCAAGACCAGGCGTTCAAATTACTTCATGACTACAGACGTCAACGCCACTGGCCTGTAGTCATTAAGTCCAGTGATCTGGGGCTTCTTGGGGACAGGGACAATGATGGCAGACTTGAAGCAGGCTGGGACATGGCATGACCCCAGGGAGGTGTTCAAAATGTCTGTGAAGACGGGGGTTAACTCTCCTGCGCAATGTCGGGAGAGACACCGTCTGGTCCAGCAGCTTTTCGGGGATTGGATTTCCGAAATAGCCTGTGAACATCCTGTTCCTGAACTGAGAGGGTGGTCGAGGAGGTGGGGGGGACCAGGTTTGGGTTGGCGGAGGTGGCCACCGTGGAGGAGGGGGAGGGGGTTAAAAGTATCATTTAGGTTTTATTTTTTAGAAAACGTGTTATGTTTGGGTGAGGTCAGTTGTGAGCCGGGCCCTGAACATGGGGCTATACTCCACCATTAAAGGACGAAGAGCGCTCTAAAGAGAACCGCTCGGAGGGCCAGGGCCAGTTGAAACATGCCTTTTTAATAACCAAAAGCTTAACATGTATTGATTATTGGACATTTTTGGTTCTTTTAGGTGCATAGGAAATACACTGGTGAGGACTTTGATGAGGACTTGCGAACAGTGCTGCGTCGCTCTGGCTGTAAGAATGAGAAGATCGCCTTCATCATGGATGAGTCTAATGTGCTGGACTCAGGCTTCCTGGAGAGGATGAACACGCTCCTGGCCAACGGAGAGGTAACGCATGCTTTCAACTTTTGCTCTAGAGCAGGGGTCAGCAAACATTTGGCTTCTGAAGCCGCTTTGGACAGTTCCTCTGAATGTTCAGCTAGATGCAGGCATTCAATTCTCACATTGCAGTCTTTAAAATGGAATCAAATTACAATATATTATAGTTTGAAGTTCTTATTATCAGGTGGGTGGTGTCATGAGGTGAACCCTGTGTTTTATCTGAAACACAAATAAATGATTATTGTGTTTTCTTTCTGTCATGACAGAAGCAATCTTTATTAAAAAAGAGAATCCTTCCTTAAATCGTAATGGAGGTTTAAGATTCAACCTTCCAGTTGTTTATAATAATAAAAAAAGTCTGCTGAAACCCTGGAGACACCCGGGGCATTCTGATGCTAAACAGGCACAAGGAGAGGGAGCCAAAAGTCAGGGAACAATAGAACAATAGGCCCATCCCAGTTAAGTTTCAATGGGCCATTATGAGGAGGTCCCGCCCTGTAGTAGGATATAAACAGGAGTTCTCAGACTTGTTTCACTGATTGAGAATAACTCTTGGATGAGAGTCGAAACGTATCGTTTTTTCTAAAACAGAGTCCAGATGACTACAACTGAATCTTTTTCTACATATTTGTATGTTGCTTGAAGGAATGTTCTAAATAAACCCATGGAAACACTCTAATAGTTAAACTATAATTCCTAGTCAATAGGAATTATTAAGGGCTCATGACAAAACTGTTGCTTATTCTTATTTAGACCAAACTTCATTTGGTCTAAATATCTATTTGGTCTAAATAATAACTGCGCCTGCTGCTGTGCTAGGTCCCTGGTCTGTTCGAGGGCGACGAGTATGCCACCCTGATGACCCAGTGTAAGGAGGGCGCTCAGAAGGAGGGGCTCATGCTGGACACTCACGAGGAGCTCTACAAGTGGTTCACCAGCCAGGTCATCAGGAACCTGCACGTGGTCTTCACCATGAACCCATCATCCGAGGGGCTGAAGGACCGGGCTGCCACCTCCCCCGCCCTCTTCAACAGGTCACCACTCACACTAACATCACACAGTAAACACTATTTTACTCATTTTCTTCCCAAAAGAATAATCATAAGCGGTGGAGGATCAAGTACTCAATATTGTTAAGTAAAAGTACAAATACAGGAGCCAAAACATTCCATAAAAATCTACGCAAGTTTTTCCATCTCAGATGTGGTGTCATGGACTATGTTCCATTCATCAGCTGCGGGAGGCGTTTTTTTTTGTTGCTACTAGGAGAATTGCTAGTAGCCTTTTGTCATTCTTTCTCCAGTTATTAACGTCTCCAAATTAGAAGCGTTCAAATGCACAAGGTATTTTAGAGCCATAAACGTAATTAATATGGCTTCATAAATGCCAAGACTACAATCTCAGACGACCCACAGAGTCACCAACTGCAATATCACTGCTATGATCAGTTTTTATTTTATTGTGACTTAGACTGTATTGTGTTTTTTATGTTTTTAACATTGTAAAGCACTTTGAATTGTGCTCTATAAATAACATGTGATTGATTGATGTTTTTCGTCCAACCAAACTCTCCTGTTGGATCCTTTGTGTTCCACTATAGCAGACTGATTTTTTACTTTTATACTTTCCACCAGTGATCATAAGAATTGTAAATGGGTAAATGGACAGTGAACTTAGGACTTATTTCCAGGTGTGTGTTGAACTGGTTTGGAGACTGGTCCACCGAGGCCCTGTACCAGGTGGGCAAAGAGTTCACCAGCAAAATGGACCTTGAGAAGCCCAACTACAAAGTGCCAGACTACATGCCCATTGTGTACGACAAACTGCCCCAGCCTCCCTCACACAGGGAGGCAATCGTCAACGGCTGCGTGTTCGTGCACCAGACGCTTCACCAGGTACAGAGCTTTCGACTCATTTTCCATCCAGTCGGCTTGCAGAATATCTGTTTACACTGTTTGCCCTCTCCAAACAGGCTAACAACAGGCTGGCTAAGCGAGGTGGGCACACCATGGCCATCACACCTCGTCACTACCTGGACTTCATCAACCAGTACGCCAACCTGTTCAACGAGAAGCGCAGCGAGCTGGAGGAGCAGCAGATGCACCTCAACGTGGGGCTGCGCAAGATCAAGGAAACAGTGGACCAGGTAAATGCCACCCTGCGTTCTTTCTCTGCTTCTTTAGGGGTCGTGTTTTAAAATATGAGGACTAAATAAGTGTGCGATAACCTATGTTTTCATATTTGCTGCATTGTGCTTAGATTTGGCTCCTATAAGTCCTATCTTTGCCTCATTGCTAGCTTAATCTCCAATGAATTCCTTTTGTGTGAAGGTGGAGGAGCTTCGCCGTGACCTGAGGATCAAGAGCCAAGAGCTGGAGGCCAAGAATGCTGCCGCCAACGACAAGCTCAAGAAGATGGTCAAGGACCAGCAGGAGGCAGAGAAGAAGAAGGTACACAGGATATGGGCAGGGCTTTTTAAGATAAAGTAGGTTGTTTTTACCTTGTAGAAAAAGTTTCAGTTGTAGTCATCTGGACTCTGATGAGAGTCAAAACGTTTTGTTTTTTCCAAAACAAAGAGTCATTCTCAATCTGTGAAACGAGTCTGAGAACTGAGACTTATATCCTACTCTGTGTAAACCTTGCCCACCGGGCGGGACCTCCTGATAATCGGCCATTGAAACAAACTGGGATGGGCCATCTACATCCTATTGTTCCGACTTTTGGCTCCCTCTCCTTGAGTGCCTGTTTAGCATCAGAATGCCTCGGGCGTCTCCAGGGTTTCAGCAGACCATTATAAACAATCGGAAGGTTAAAAGGTCTTAAACCTCCATTACGATTTAATGAAGGATTCTCTTTTTTAACAAAGATGGCCTCCTTAACTCCTCTTTCAAACCATCTTTTCTCCTGCTCAGAATCTCCACCTCACTGTCTTCAATAGAGTGGTTTGTGACTTTGAGATGAAGATGCACAGCGCTTTGGGGTCCTGAACTCGAGTGTCTTCTGTGTTGAATAAGCCTCTTGTGCAGTGACTGTTTAGTCTCCCCTATGTGGCGCTCTTTACAACTTTCTCTCACTGCATTGGATAGAATACACTACATTGCTCTGTTTTTGTGTCAGCATCTTGTCCTTAGGGTGAAGCAGTTTTTTTCTTAACATGTTGCCTGGTTTGAAATAAACCGGGACTTTGTGTTGTCTAGAAATACTTTGCAGTTTTTCTGACAGTCCTGAGACATAAGGGATAGAGAGACACCCCTTCTTCTTGGTTCTGTTTCCCTTTTGTCCCTTTTGTCCTGCTTTTTGGTTCTCTTCACTTTGTTCAGAGCCCAAGTCGGGTATCCACAGGCTGAGAGAGCATTCCGGACATGTTTTTCCTCTTTCCTCTTGCCCTCTGAGCTGGTGGGCACCTCTTGTGCTCTGTGTTGTAGTGTTCTGATCACTCCCAGCTTGTGCTGTAGTGGGTTGTTAGAGCCAAAGAGCAGGTCCTGGTCAGTGTGTGTGGGTTTCCTATATACTTCTATCTGGAGCTTCCCATCTTCTCTTGATAGTGGAACAATCAAGAAAGGCCAAGCGATTCTCCTTAGCATATTCTCTAGATATAGGGGTCAACTGCATTGATGTGCTCTGAGAAGGCTTCCAGCTCTTGTTTCTTTATTGAGGAAGGCGCTGACCTCCTTTTCAGGCATTGCTCCAAGTCTTTGGCATTAGCATTCAGGCATTGCTCCAAATCTTTTGTGACAATAGGATGTAGATTGCCCATCTCAGTTAGTTTCAATGGTCATTACCAGGAGGTCCCGCCCTGTCGGCAGGGCTTTCACAGAGTAGGATATAAACTTGAGTTCTCAGACTTGTTTCACCGATTGAGAATGGCTCTTGGATGAGAGTTGAAACGTATTGGTTTTTTTTATAAACAGATGACTACAACGGAATCTTTTTCTACAATGGAACACTCCTGGACGAATGAGGGATTACACAGACTTGTTTTTACCTTGACATGTATCGGGAAGAAGCTGTCTCATGTCGCAGCAGTCAAACAACTCTTCTGAAGGTGACAGCTTCTCACCGGAACATGTCACTGTAAAATCAACTTACTCCGGCATAAAAACGAACAAAACCAAAGTATTTAAAAATAAGGCGTGCGGAATTGTATGTATGGATTGCTTTTAGGTGTTTATGGTGTGGTTTTCAGCAGCTGAGTGGCTAGAACTCAAGCACCACGGAAAGAAGGTTGCAGATTTGACTCCTGGGTCGGCCTTTTCTGTGCAACTTTGCATGTTCACCCCTGTCGACCCAGAACATGCAGAACGGATAAAATCCTCCAGATAAGGTAGTCCTGACCAAGGCAAGCTTTAGAGAAGGGTCCCTGAGCGCTGAAGTTGCTCATTGCTCCTGACAGGTTGGCTCGGTGACATTGAAAAATGAGTCAAATGCAGGGAATGAATTTCCCTCCCGAGGGATTGATAAAGAACAGATATAGCTTTTATCTTTACATAATGCCCTCGTTTGTGGTTAAAGGTGATGAGTCAGGAGATCCAGGAGGCTGTTTACAAGCAGCAGGAGGTGATCAAGGACAAACAGCTGAACGTCAAAGAGGACCTGGACCAGGTGGAGCCAGCTGTCATCGAAGCCCAGAACGGTAACGTGCTTTCGCAGTCATGGCACCTTCTCTTTCCACTTGTTTTGAACTGCCGAGCACCTCTTTTGAGCAGATCAGCTTAAGCAACTTCAACCAGGATATGCTCTTTTGCACTTTGACCCGTTGCCTAAACATTTGTTTATTTCTCTGGTAGTGCCACATTACTAACAGCAGTGCTATTCAAGATGAACTCTATTTTCCTCTAAAAAATGTGCACAACACAGGAAATTGCTTTATAATGTTTATATACGAGATCCAAGTAATTTGCATGATGAAAAAGCAATACAGATTTGATCCTTTTTTAAGTTTTTTTTTTAGCTGGTCATCCAAACTGTATTTCTGCCTCACCATAACGCATTTCTATCGCCCACCGACTCGTAGCTGTAAAGTCCATTAAGAAGCAGCACTTGGTGGAGGTGCGTTCCATGGCCAACCCGCCGGCCGCAGTCAAACTGGCCCTGGAGTCCATCTGCCTGCTCTTGGGAGAGAGCACCACGGACTGGAAGCAGATCCGGTCCATCATCATGAGGGAGAACTTCATTCCTACCATCGTCAACTTCTCCGCCGATGAAATCAGGTGAAATCATAGCTTCCAAAATGTCACTAAACTTTTTTTTTTCTTTTTCCTTCTCAAAATCCTTCAACATGCTAGCGGTGAACTCGATAAAGCGTCAGCACCTAGTAGAAATGCGCTCCATGACCAATCCGCCGGCCCCGGTCAAACTGGCGCTGGAGTCCATCTGCCTCATGCTGGGCGAGGAGACGAGTGACTGGAAAAAAATCCGACAAGTTATAATCAGGGACAATTTCATCGGCAGCATAGTCAACTTTTCCTCAGATGAGATGAGGTAACCAGGGGTCGCATGTGTGGAAAAAGCCAAATTGAATGGACGGACAATCAGAACAAAGAATCATGACCTAAAAAACGCCACATGGATGTCAAACTTGATTTTGGTGAAAAGCACACTAGTTGATTTCTGATTGATCAGTTGAAATGCAGACTTTCCGAACCAATTCCATCATATGTGATTATGATTTCAGCTGATTTGCATACTTGTATTTGCACTGTTGAGCTTGTTGTTCTCTGTGTTAGTGATTCCATCCGTGAGAAGATGAAGAAGAACTACCTGTCCAACCCTGGCTACAACTACGACCAGATCAACAGAGCCTCACTGGCCTGTGGGCCCATGGTCAAATGGGCCATTGCTCAGGTGAGAAAGAAAGATGGCGTGCTACAGGCTTTCTATATACAGCACGTGTTTATTAAAAACAGCATTACACAAGGCCATAACTGTCCCTGCTTCTGCACCCTCCTTCTGGCGGGCATCCGGGATTCATAGAACCGTAGTTACATACGGAACCTTTGTCTACAGCAAACGGATCTTAGTTGTAGGATCTGAAAACCCAAAGTGAGACACTCATTTTGGTTTCTGAAACATTAGATTTAACCACATATGTGTTTTAATAAAAGTGTTTTTGTCTCAAAGCTAAAGGCTAACATACATGAACTTAAATATCAAACACACAAACTTTACAAAAACATGCTTCGTACTTTTATCAACCGGTTAGTTCAGTTTGTGCTGTTATTTGAACATTATTGATTACATTTATTGTATGTTAGCATTAGCTTAGCGACAAAAGCGCTTACTTTTATAAACATATAGATGTCTCCAGGTGAAGTCTTTACATGGTGTGTAAAGGTCTGAAGGAACTCGGCTCTCCGCTTTGGCTAAAATAAATCTATTCTGAATGAGGACAGACTGGGCTAATCTCCATAAGGAATGAATAGCGCAGGAAGTGGAGCTCCACATTTTTAAGGCAACAGAACTAGCCGCCCGCTTCTTGAAAAGGTCGTTTTATTCCCTGCGAAGCAAGAACTCTTCGGTTAACATGCTCCTGTTTATTTGCTCTCTCGCTCCCATTTCAAGTTTGAAAGTTGTGAAAAACACTTGTAAACTGAGTAATTAGAATGCTCAGAGGTACTCGTTCTGTTTTTCGTGTTTTAATTACAGTAAAAATCAGGTAACGTGTTTGAGAAGCAAATGTGAAAACAAATGTTATTTTATATTTTCTTCATGTTAATTGTGATATCCTCTTTCGTGTCCACACAGTCTTATAACAATAGCACTAGCAACGAACAAGCAAGAATAAGAAAAAATAAAATGAAACTGGGCAATCTTTTATTGGTTCAAAATGCATTTTTTTATATGTGGTAAATAATATTGTCAGGTTAAGTGGCTGGAAAGTAAAGCAGTTTTTTTTGTCCTCAGCTAAACTACGCTGACATGCTGAAGCGCGTGGAGCCACTGCGTAACGAGCTGCAGAAGCTGGAGGACGACGCCAAAGACAACAAGAGCAAGGCTGAGGAGGTGGAGCACATGATCAGGGAGCTGGAGGCTAGCATCGCCCGCTACAAGGAGGAGTACGCCGTGCTCATCTCTGAGGCTCAGGCCATCAAGGCGGACCTGGCTGCTGTGGAGGCCAAGGTACTGCCGCAAATGGCCACAAATATATTATTTGTTCTGATACAAGAAAACAATCAGTGACAATTTGGGCCTGAACCAAATTCACAACTATTTGAAACGATTGCATGTGCTCTGTCAAAATGAACCAAAACTGTTGAGGAAGAATAGACTCATTTCTGATTAGTGTTTTAAAAGCGGCTGTGGACTATAAGAGTGGCTTTGCTCCTGGTTATAGTTGTCGCTTCAGATCACATTTCATTGATTTGAGAA
Source organism: Chaenogobius annularis (assembly GCA_015082035.1). NCBI lineage: Eukaryota > Metazoa > Chordata > Actinopteri > Gobiiformes > Gobiidae > Chaenogobius > Chaenogobius annularis. The sequence goes on from BJKM01000829.1 coordinate 177,160, forward strand.
TTAATTGTAATTTTTTTCTATCACTTCTTTATAACAAACATTGTTGAATCAAACTCTTGTGAAGAATAACAAACTCCAGACTTGAAGTTTCAATACAAAATAGTCTTTTTTTTAACAAGATGACAAAACACCAACAATACCTGGACAGTTTCTGCAGAAAAAGCCACTGCTTTTTGGCTGTTACACATATCTCCACTTGGTTCATGAATATTGGCCTTGACACTCCCCTGGTCAGATAACCTATCCTATAGACTCCTTAGATATGGGCACGCGTTGGTCGCACCACTCTTGTAGCTTCATAAATATTCACCATCGCAGCTGCATGAACTCAATGACCCTGCTTCAACTACAGTTTGTATTGTGACCATGAGTTCAGCCTGCTCTGCTCCTGCGCTGTTCATGTCTGAGCTATAACTTTTGTGGTAGCCCCACGTGGTAATATAAAGACTTGCATACTCTTGCATTGAATTTTCTCTGTTAGAAACAAAATAATAACCATATAGGCCTGAAGTTTAGATTAGAATTGGATTTGAACAAATCCTTCTTTAAAATCCATCACAATCTTGTAGTTAATTACAAGATTGTCTCTGTGAGAGAAAGATGCATTTGGAGAAAAAAGCCTTTTGAAGTTACAATGTCCCAGAGAAATCTATGGCTGAAGTGGATTGAATGAGATATTCAAAGAATGCTGCTGGTCTTACGCCTGGTAACTCCTTTGTGCTGTTCCCAGGTGAACCGCAGCACTGCTTTGCTCAAGAGCCTGTCTGCAGAAAGGGAGCGCTGGGAGAAGACCAGTGAGACCTTTAAGAACCAGATGTCCACCATTGCTGGAGACTGCCTGCTCTCCGCTGCCTTCATCACATATGCCGGCTACTTTGAGCAGCAGATGAGGCAGAACCTGTTCACCACCTGGTCACACCACCTGCAGCAGGCCAACATCCAGGTAAGAAAAGTGTAGTCTGAACGTGATGCTTCAGACAGAAATACTGCAGCTATGGGTGCTGTTGAAATGGATAGGTTCTAAAAAGGAAAATAAAAACTAATGAAGGATGAGCTCTACCTATGCCAACATTAATGAGCATGTGCTTTTTCCAAAGATCTATAGTATACAGTATACTATAGACCCTTTAAAAGGCCCTGTCATCAGAATGTTCAAAGCTCCAGAAAGCAGTTGACTGGAGGACCTTGACTGGAAGTGAAGTGGACCTTAAGGCATTTTTAATAACTTCTGGACGTCAGCTCTAAATGCTATGATTTGAAGTCTTAAGTAAAAACTAAGCAATCATTTTGAATTTCCAGAGTAGAATTTCAGTTAAAAGAAGTCAGAAGAAGAGGTGCTGCTAAACTGCAGTGGCGATCAGTCTCGTAATCAGCATACATGTGGGACATCGTTTTAAAGGAAACGCTTAAACTTCTATTGCAGGCTTTTATGTAGTTCTAAGATGTTCACTCATCCAAAGCCCATTCTTTTGCCTCCTGGCCGTGGGGGCCAAAGTGAATTGCTCACGTCACATTGAATCGGAAACATTGACACCAGCCCCTAAACGTTTAAATGTCAACTTTATTATGACTATGACTTCATGCTCATAAATGTATGATCTTATTCTCGTTAAATGATGAGTTCGTGCTCGTTAAATGATGAGTTCATGCTCGTTAAATGATGATTCATGCTCGTTAAATGATGAGTTCATGCTCGTTAAATGATGAGTTCATGCTCGTTAAATGATGAGTTCATGCTCGTTAAATGATGAGTTCATGCTCGTTAAATGATGAGTTCATGCTCGTTAAATGATGAGTTCGTGCTCGTTAAATGATGAGTTCGTGCTCGTTAAATGATGAGTTCGTGCTCGTTAAATGTTCGTGCTCGTTAAATGATGAGTTCATGCTCGTTAAATGATGAGTTCATGCTCGTTGAATTATGAGTTTATTCTCGTAGTGTCCTGCAATATTTTTTATTTGGGCCTTATACTCCGTCATATCCCAGACGACTCAAATGGTCAGAAAGAGTAGGTGGTGATTGATGGAAGAAAGTGCAACACAATATATACACAGTCAATCCAAAAGCCTAAACTAAGCTCATAGTCAAAATAAGCGTCATGTGCCACAAACGCCACCTTTAAGAACAGCCCTGTGTTAAACCAGCCACGATAACACTCACCTGTCACTCCCAGACATAAATCAAAGCCACGTCTTTACTGAAGAAATGTCCTGTATTTCCCTGAAGTGGAGTTGGAATGCAAATACCCAGAAATTACTTCACTCATGGTGAACTAATTTGTGTTTTGGACCAAGATGGCGCCGCTGAGGGATACCCTGGCGTTTTGGTGCGCTTTGTGTTGTCTGAGTAAATCGTATGTCAGTGTGCTTTTACACCCGTGAAGAGCTCTTAAACATCAGAACATTAGATTCTGAGTGTGGAGCGGACCTTCCCGGACTCTTTGGTAGTTCGTGGCTGAGATTCCACTTGTTAAAATCTCCCAGGATAATACACTAAGTACAGACAGTTTATTAAAGTTCCGACCAGAGAGCAGAGCACGTTGGATCACTGTTACTCAACAGTCAGTAACGCATTTCGAGCTTTGGCTCGCGCTGCTCTCGTCTTTTCTGATCACGCCATGGTTCACCTGATCCCCACGTACAGACAGGCTGAAGCTCTCCAAACCTGCAGTGAGGACCTCTAAGAAGTGGACCAATGAGGCAGTGGAGGAGCGTGTTTGGACATCACAGACTGAGGTTTTCAGAGCTGCCACAGATGCCGCCCTGCTGGTAGATCACTGACTTCCTGACGGATCTGAGGCAGTGTGTGCGGATGGGGAAGAATGTCTCAGACACTCGGACTATCAGCACAGGAGCTCCACAGGGCTGTGTACTTTCCCCTCTGCTCTTCTCCCTGTACACAAACTGCTGCACCTCCAGCCACGACTCCGTAAAATGGATCAAGTTTGCGGACGACACCACCCTCATCGGGCTCATCTCGGACGGGGATGAGTCTGTCTACAGGAGGGAGGTGGACCGGCTGGTGTCCTGGTGCAGCGGCAACAACCTGGAGTTCAACGCCCAGAAGACAGTGGAGATGATCGTGGACTTCAGGAAAGTCACAGCCCCCCAGCCCCCCCTCATCATGACAGACTCCCCCATCACCACCGTGGACTCCTTCCGCTTCCTGGGCACCACCATCACCCAGGACCTCAAGTGGGAGCCCTCCATCAGCTCCCTCATCAAGAAGGCCCAGCAGAGGATGTACTTTCTGCGGCCGCTGAGGAAAGCCAAGCTGCCAGTGCAGATGATGGTGGCAGTTCTACACGGCCACGGCCATCATTGAGTCCATCCTCACCTCCTCCATCACCGTGTGGTACGCTGGAGCCACAGCCAGGGACAAACAGAGACTACAGCGCCTTCTGCTGGAGCCACAGCCAGGGACAAACAGAGACTACAGCGCCCTCTGCTGGAGCCACAGCCAGGGACAAACAGAGACTACAGCGCCCTCTGCTGGAGCCACAGCCAGGGACAAACAGAGACTACAGCGCATCGTGCGTTCTGCTGAGAAGGTGATCGGCTGCAGACTTCCATCTCTGCAGGACCTGTACGTCTCCAGGGCTCTGGGACGAGCAGGTCGGATCACAGCTGACCCTTCTCACCCTGGACATGGACTATTTGAGCCCCTCCCCTCAGGCAGGAGGCCACTCCCCTCAGGCAGGAGGCCACTCCCCTCAGGCAGGAGGCCACTCCCCTCAGGCAGGAGGCCACTCCCCTCAGGCAGGAGGCCACTCCCCTCAGGCAGGCGGCCACTCCCCTCAGGCAGGAGGCTACGGTCCACATGTGCAGTTAGCACAGACGTCTCTGACGTCTCTGGTTCCATGTAGTTTTCCAATGCTTTTTAGTCTGCACTGTATTAGAGTGGTCCTCGTAGCGCTTGCACAAACCCCTAAAACAAGCTGCAGTCCGCTCAGTTTGTAAAAGTACATGAGCGGAACATGAACGGGCCTCTGAACAAGGGAAGAGGGTGCGCAGCTGTGACTGATCCCAGATTCCTGCAGTACTGCTCAGCGGCCTGTAGTGGCCACTAAAATACATTGTGACTTCAGCCAAGCTTCAGCAGCAAAAGTTGGCTGTTTCTGAATAATTAAAATATAGTTGTGGCACATGGTTATTTTACACAAGACCCAAATGCATTGTTTAGAAATCCTTAGTCATTTCTTCATTATCTGCAAAAGGAGCAGTTACTAAACACATTTTATAACCTACGGCATAAGGCTCAGAATATTTAAAAGAAAACATGGCACATTAACTCATCTTGTCCACAAAGTTCCAATGAATATCATTTTGTGAGGAGAACTGTGATTTTGGAGAGATTTACGTCCCAGTTGCTTTACTTTTGCTTGTAAATTCCAGAAACAGAATGGTAGATATAAGCTTTAATGTTTTTGTGTCTGTCTTGTCTCCAGTTCCGCACGGACATTGCCAGAACCGAGTACCTGTCTAACGCAGACGAGAGGCTGCGCTGGCAGGCCAACTCTCTGCCCGCCGACGATCTATGCACGGAGAACGCCATCATGCTCAAGCGCTTCAACAGGTCTGTCCCCTGCTCTGTACAATGCAGACTTTATTAGGGCCTGGCTGATCTGTGATGATGGGGGTGACAACACAGTCTAATTATTACTATTAGTATTTGCACGCACAATTTGGCCAGAACGTGCATGCATGAACAGGTTATCAGTCAGTAGGGCACTCACTTTGTTCCAGCGCTTAATTCGGCTCATTTTGATCTGAAGAAATGAAAACCGGGCCATAATTCCTCAATCACAGCATTACATGAAAATATAAATGAAGAAAATACTTGTCTAAAATGAAAGCCCTAAATTCCTAATCTTGTCTTCTCGCCGGTCAGATACCCACTGATCATCGACCCATCGGGTCAGGCCACAGAGTTCATCATGAACGAGTACAAGGAGCGTAAGATCACCAGGACCAGCTTCCTGGACGACGCCTTCAGGAAGAACCTGGAGAGTGCCCTGCGTTTTGGAAACCCACTCCTGGTGCAGGACGGGAGAGCTACGACCCCCTCCTCAACCGTCGAACAGGAGTGCGCAGGGTGTGCGCACGCGCACCCTGGCGCTCAAGCGTGTGTTCACGGCTCGGGGCTACAAGAGAGCAGAGAATACAACTCACGAGGAAGGAGGGTGAGGCACAACGCCAAGGACGGAGTATGAGCGCACCCCCAGGGAAGGGGTAGCCGCACCGGCACCGAGGGAGAGTGTTACCGAATGCCGCACGGCACCCATAGCAATCACGTACTGCGAGACCAAGACACTCAGTCGTCGCCAGCCTTCGATGTCGCAGTCTTTCTTGCCTCCCACAAAGAGAGACGACCAACCGTAAGTGATCGCCAAACACACGCTCTGAGTCTAGTGCTGAGCAGCCTCATTCGCCATATCGTGAGCGCATATATTTGTAGATCGCTTAAACGACTCCGAGGGGGGAGCCGCGAGCGACTTGTTGATCAGCGAGGCGGAGCCGCTTACCTGTAGTGGAGAGATCGTCCCAAAAGGCGCACGCTGGAGTAGAGTCAGACGTACTTGATAAGCGCACGCTTCTGAATAATGTAGAGCGTTTTTATACATCATCAGACCAACGAGCAGTGATGATAGATGAAACACAAGTCCTTAAATAGGTAGAGGACGTAGTTGTGCGCGAGAATAATCAGCAGGCAGGGGGAGCGGTGAATCGACGCGCCGAACGCCCCAAAGGAGAGGAGTCATCGAAGGACGCCAGCGGGCCCTAAGGAGGTATGTGTAGAAGAAAATCGACTACGATTAACCCGAGCATGAGGAGGTAGAAGTATCGTACGTAACGACGGGATCAGGAGGCATGGGTTGAGCGGCATACGCGGTACTAGCACGAGCTCACGAGTAGTCAGCACAGCTCCTCTTTCATGCAAGCTAGTAAATATAGTGAGCGACATCTATAATACACCGGAACGACGAGTCCAGAGGTGAGCGCACGCCGAGGTTCAAGCGGAGCGAGCGCACGTGGCGGGAAGGGCGGGAGCGTGAGGTGATAGCGTCACGATCCGAAGCAGCTGCAGGTGAGCGCACGGCCCCCTAGAGCTGACGGCAGTCCCTCGCGTGCGAGTCCCGCACGCACAGAGGGGAGGCTACGCTGAAGCTGCCCTCCATCTCGCCACAGCATAGCCTGCGGGGCAGCTGTGTCATCGCCCCCACCCAGTCAGCCGTAGCGGAGGTGACCGGCGTCCACGGACCGAGGCAGGACCGTCGGTGCTGGCGCAACGTCGGTCGCTGCGCATGACCTCTGTGACCGCTCCTCAGGTGACCTGGACGCACGTCCCGACCATGCCCTCCTCGACAGCCGCTGCATCCCGATCGAGCAAGCCCGTCGCAACCTCCCTGCAGCTCACTCGTCGTACGCCTGTGCCCGGCCGTCTCCCCCGGAGCCGGTGTAGCGCGCTACGCACACACCGGAGATACTAGACCGCTTCGTCGGCTTCGGCCTGGTAGGCCACAGTCACTTCTGACTACTTCGCCACCTCACTAGGCTTACAAGAGCCTACAATCATATCCTATCGCGCCGTGCCGCCCGGACTTCTCTCGAGTTCACTACCACTAAGATGGCTGGCGGCCTTCCCTTCTATCCCACTACAAAGAGGCCCGCAGCTCCGCTTAATCGGCTGAGTCGCTAGAGAAACTCCTCCTCCTCCCCTCCTCGGCCTGAACGTTCACATCAACCTGCGCTTCGTCACAAATGGTGACTCCTCCCTCAGGTACGGCGCGCTGACTCCCTCCTCCTTCCTCGCTCGACCGCCTCGGCCGACCCACTGCCTCCGTCTGTTGCCGTACTACACCGGAGGCCACCGTAGACATCCGTCATCTTGAGCAGCCTCTCCGCTAGCCATACATCCCTCCAAGGTACTTTCACCTTGACATTTCTCCGTACTTCCCTTTCTATACTTGACAACGTAGTTCACTCGGACACACCCTTCGGCCTGACTTCCATCTCCCCCGAGCTCCCTCGGCTTTGACTCCCTCCTCCACTCTAACCTTGACGACGTCTGACATGTCCTGACGCTACCGTCGTGCGCCAGTCCTCGGCCTGCCTCCACTCGTCCCTGTGGACCCTGACTACGCTCCTCCTGCACTCCTCTGCCCTCCCGTCTCACTCTGGAGACCTTAGACGTTCTCAGTTACTCTTCGACAACCCCGTCCGCTCCTCGGCCTGTACTCTCTCCTCCTCAGTACTGACAACGTAGTACTGACAAACCTCTGTCTCCTCGCCTGACTCCTCCATGCCTTCTACTGAAACCGCTCTCCTCGGTGACTGACCTCAGACTCCCTCCTCCATGAGCTTCAGCATCCCTTCCTCAGGCCTAGCTCCCCACAGCTCTCCTAACAAATCCTCGTAGTCTCTCCTCGTTTCGTCCCCAGCCATGAAATGACTGCCGTACCACTTCCTCTGTTCCCGCGGCTCATTGGGACTACGTGCGGTCGGCGAACATCACCCGTACTCTCTCCATGCACCACCGATATGCGCCAGCCGTGCCTGCGGCCCATCCGTCCCTCACTCCTGTCATACGCTTGCAGCTCTTTAGCGCCTCCACGGCCCTAGCATCGCGTGCGGTTACCGCACGTCGCTGCGGGACCAGGCGAGAGGGCCTAACTGAGACTTCAGGCAAATAGCGAGAAGGATGGAGCCCTTAATTGACAAGACCACGTGCAGATGATGAGTTGGTGAGCGCTGAGGTCGTAGAAGAAAGGTGCCCACAGAAAATGAGGGGGAACAGATTCGGATCAGATTGAATGTTAGTGTGGCCGCAAGAAGGCGTCAAGAGTAGTAAGGCTGGTGGTTAACCTATGGTCCCAGAGAGGGCGCCTTCCCTGACCTAGCTGAGCCAGCTATGGGGAAGTTGCCGCCGGCCTCATCCACACTGAGGGTCTGGGGACTCCAGCACCTCAGATCAAGAGGGTGAGCGCAATTGACCGAAGTACACAATCCCATACGCTTCTACCACTCTTTTGCGACCACAACGAGCATTTATAGTCAAATTCTCTCTATGTGGCAGAGACCCTCGTGATACTAGAGAAGCGGACTGTATTCCTAGATCACGGCGGCCATCGTATCCTACAGTGCCCGGTGCCTCCCGATAGTCGTGTGCAGGGTGCGTCTCAGGTGCGAGGACATAACAGCAGATAGCGCTGGCGCGACCAGTTCTGTCCTCAAGAGCTGTGGACGTTGCGAGGGTCGTGTGTCGAAGGTGGTGATGAAGGCAGGGAAGTGCAAGGCAGCGTTATCACAGATTTCAATCCGTCTTACCACGATAACTGTACGGATCTTGTAAGAGGCTTGATCGAAGCATTCTCACAGAGTGCTATTAACTATTCTGCTACTCTCGAAGAGCCTTTCCCCGAATCTGCGAATGTGTGTTGCTGAAATAAGGGCCGAACTCACTTATTGAACACATCGCCAGCCCGTAACCCTTAAAGTTGATGATCACGGCACCAATGCACTATGGCATGTGTCTGAGATGCTGTTCTTTGCCACAAGCAGAGAGAAGTACAACCACGAGTACAACTGGTGATATACAGACCCGCAAGTGAGTTCGATGGCTCATGTGCATGGTCATTTTATCTATCCTTGGCCTTAGCAGTTGACTCTCAGAATCCTAGTAACGAGACACATCGTGAGAATATTACTCTGTTCGACGCTTAAGACAACTATCTAGACCGAAGAAAGCGATGAAATCCAAATTAAAGTTGATGGTTTTGTTTCCGAATTAGATATGACGTACAAATGATATCAGCATATGGGATACCAAATTCTGCAGCATGTTCCATTAGTTTATATGTTCCACTACTAGTCATATGTTCGACATAGCAGTTGTGGTCATATGGGACGCAACTGGGCAGTCAGTTGGAATTCACAGGGCAATGTCGTCTAGTGTTACAAGTTATGCGGCTACGTCGAAAGAATCGACAATAGCAATGTTTTGGATATTTCTATTAGATAAGATAGCATAATCCTAAAAAGTAATGTAAAACAACATCGACGGACGTTTCCCACAACAGTTTTCGTGGTTCTTGGTGCATATATATAAGGAGCAGAGAGCTATCTAAATATACGAAGGTATGAGAGTTCAGATGATAGAGGCGTTTGATCGATATCAGCAAACTTTCGTGGACGAACTCCGTCGCGGCACCTCTCATAACTTTCTCAGCATGCACGAAGTTTGCCAAGTCTTAGCTTCTCATATGCGCCCCAGAAATCATCCAGCTGGCAAGTAACGAAGTGCCTTCGTACTGCTGCACGACCCGGCGACGATCTGAGGTGACATAAAGAGGTACAGCTATGATATCTCATAAACCTGACGTATATACCAGGGGCTTTGCAAAACAACCATGTCACCCCTGACACGCGCAGCAACCTGCAAGAATGGCCAATCTAGACGCCGAGCTCCTTGTGCGACCAGGAAGTGTGCGAGCGCGAGAGATCTGACAATCATACAATGACTCAAACAAGAGTGCGCTCTCTGGAGGGACCGAAAGTAAAAACGAAGCGTCGCGTACAGCTCACAGGAGAGCATCACCTACCTGTCTCGCTGTGTCGTCCAGCGGCACAGACAACGGAGCAGATGCGTAACGTAACTACCCCATGAAGAGAACTGACCCAAGCGTGCTTCAGCAGAGTACAGGGTCACCGAGTATGATGAACCTGTCCTAGAGGTGATCACGATAAAGCTCAAGGCCAACACAGATTACTATTCTTTGTGAAAGAGAAACCGAATATTCCAGCATATAGCGAAAACGAGATCGTGACTCCACAGGTCCACTCTACATTTTACAGTCAGCAAGAGAGAGAGCGAGGTATAATAACTTGAAAATACAATATGTGCTGATGTCCGCCGTGCTCCGGACGCTACCGTAGCGTGGGGACGTACTAATAGCGGGCCGCGAGAACAACAACAAAATACATCGATGTACAAAGCGCCCGGGCTGAGGGAGTACGGAGTTCGCTAATTCACAACAAACACGAACGACTTTACGCATGACACTTCTCGCCTCTCCTACTACCTATTGCCCCGCCGTGTATAATTAAATACAATAAATTGAGAAAAGCGTCTGGAGTCCTTTTCTAAGGCGAGAGGGATGATGTCAACGCTTGCCATCGCTTATATTTTCTTTACCGTTACCGTGTGGCACCCTGTCCTCTACGACCAATATAAACGCTACAGGCTACAAAAAATCTTAAAAAGGATATACTCACAAAAAAAATAATAACTTTAACTGAAGAAATGAAGACAATAGTCTCAAAGTAAAGATAATATAAAAATTGAAGACCTGATAACAGCTCTTACGTCTGGAATCCGTTAGTTGTTCAAAAGGTCTATACTGTACGCATCTTCTCTGTACCTAAAACCCCCGTCGTCGTTTCTCCCTTGTATCGCACAAGTCCCAGTCTTACACAAGAATCCAACGTTTGTATTATCTCTGGGTCTTAAGTAAAATCGTACAAACGAGTGCTAGTGCTTCTGGTTATTCCTCCCTTTCTACTCGACATGGACGACAACGTGTAGCTGCATGACTTATCCAGTACCACCAGTGAGCGTTCTGGAGTTGGCCATCCCATACGCCTGTGAGCCCATGTAACCATCGTGCTTTTTAGGGACCCTTGGACCACCAGAAGGTCCGCATTTATGAAGACGCGAAACGCTGCCATCTGTTTCTACTGCCATCGATAAGAGGTGCAGTAACTACCATTCACAGCCTCTTGCTATCTAGGTCAGGCGATAGGAAACCCTACATCCGAGTGACAATCATCAGACGACATTCACAACCGAATCATATTCGCTACTGAGAGATGCTACGCTCCACAGGAATATACTTTTTGAGATATACACAACTACTCATTCTGACATGCGAGCTCATCAAGAGCACTGCCCGTAACAGCGCGCGCGAGAGTGGTTGCCTCTTCTTTTGCCATATATAGAATCTCCTGGTCATGTGGACTCGTCTTGCATGCTCTGCTGTGTTCTGACATACCAGTACTGTGAGACCAAACGATCATCCTTCCATCTCAGCCATCTTTAGGCAGCACTGGGCTCACAGGAAGTCTAACTAAGATGTTTCACAGACACTCCAAGGGAACATTGACAAGTTTTTCGAGGATTACCAATGTGCTGTATTATACAGCTGCCACATAAATCGATTGATTATTGAATTTCTGACTTTAACACTGCAGAAGGAAATTATAGGGGCTTTTATGTAGAGAGCCCTTTGTGTCTACAACAAGTGGTGGACTTTGTGTAATGAGAGCTCATTGGTCCAATTCACGTCGAACTTCCCAAATGTTGGTTCTGTCCCTCGAATGGAATATGGTCATTTGGAGGGACCCTATCACCCCCCAGAGTTTGGGAGATCATCTGTAGTGGTCCCGAATACCCAGTAACTGAGGGGCTCCAGGTTGCTACCAAATATAACTCCCGTTTTCACTCTAACGCTCTCTTCCAATCCCACTGCCGACACAACTGTGTCGTCTTACCTGTGGATCATCTGTAAAGAATGAAGACACATGAAGAGGTCAAAATGTACCGTCATAGTCAGCATTTCTATATACATAAAACATGGAAATATGACAATCTGCTGCTTTTTACAGTGAAAAGGTGGACCTAGTTACAGAATGACGCTGGGGATATTTATTCACAGGAATTCAGTATAGACACATTACTATGATGAATATTTGCTTATTGGTTCACTACTCACAGGCTTATTTATCGTTCACATCATCACAATCAATATGCAACCTCAGATGCCATGACGATAAAGCTGCATTCTCGACTGCATTGAAGACGGCGATGAATCAGGGTTAGAACCTCTTAGAATCCTATACAGGGTCTGGCGAGGCTCTAATGTGAGTGGCTTCTATATTTGCAGACGGGCAGATGGCATATTGTGTCAATGCATGTTTCTGATACATTGTAAAGAGCTCTATACTGCGGCCCATCAAGGACTTATAAAATCCGAATAGTAACATGAGACGACGAGGAACCAATCTGAGGTGAGATAGCGTGGCACTCCACTTGTGTGTATGACGACCAACCCCAGTGTAAGAGATGGCCATCCTGACTCCTTTTTCATCATTGCCTAGAATTCCACGCTGCATTTCTTGAAGTTCCAATTAGAGAATATGTAAGATGTCACCAGTTTCTATTTGTATTTACTTCATTTCAGATGCATCAAGGTGTGATGAGACTGATACCAAGGTCACTAGCTTCTGTGTCGAGCAGCTATAAAATTTATAACTAAGAGATAAATTTTGGTTGACTTTTAACAGTTCTTACATGGTATATGCTCTACTGGTCCATGAGTGGCGAGGGACCTCTTTAGTCGAACACACCATACAGTTGTAGAACACCAATTTGGAATACAGAGGAGGTAATCATCTAATGATACCCGCGATAGCATTTGATGGCGTAGCTTCATATAACCAACGATCTATACTCTATCATACTCTCTCTTATCAAGGTTGACAGTGATGTATCTTATTACATCATATCTCAGTATTAAGTGTGCAAACGCACTATGTTACTTCTGCTTCTGATCTACACTTCAGCCCACACCTAAAACTAAAATCATCCTTAGATCCCGCGGTTCTTGTACCTACCTGATCCCGTCAGTCCTCGTTTGCCTTTGCCTGTTCTGTCCCTGGTTTCTGTGCGTCTCGGTTGCATGTCACAGCCGTTCATGTCTCCCCCGGAATTCTGAGATCCCGTTCTACTGACGAAACCTGGAGTCGGTGCTCGAGATATCCTGTTGTCCGGTCGCTGAATTCGCCGCGGTTCAGTACCGCCAGGGGTGCCAGCTCTCCCGTCCAGTCCCGGTTCTGGTCCGTCCATCCTGGTCGTCACCCGGTCAGTCCGGCTTCGTCCCCGGTTCATCCCGTCGAGTCCGTACAGTACCCGGTGCTTCCAGTCCCGGTCAGTTCTCCCAGAGTCCAGTCCCGGTTGAGCACGGTTCAGTCCCACTGTCTCCACAGTCCTGTTCAGTCCCGGTTCCAGTCCCGGTTCTGTCCTGGTTCGTCCTGTTCTGTCCCGGTTCAGTCCCGGTGCAGTCCCGGTTCTGGCCCGGTTCTCCCGGTTCAGTCCCGGTTCTGTCCTGGTTCTGTGGTTCTGTCCTGGTTCTGTCCCGGTTCAGTCCTGGTTTCCTTTCTGTTTCAGGGCATAAATCCGGACATAAAGTACGAGGTTCAGTACAGCAGTTACGTGAACGTGACAAACGAGGGTTTCGTGATTCTGAAACGAGTCGTCAAACCGAGTCCTTCGCGCTCCAGGTCGGTAACGACGGAAGGAAATCAAACAACAACAAGAGTAACAAGTTGTGTTGTTTTTGTGCGTTCCAGTTGCGCGCGGTGGACACCAGCACGGGAGAGTTTGGGACGGCTGCTCTGTCCGTCCAGGTCATCCCAGGTACTGCACGCACTGACCTTTAACACCGCTGACCTTTAACGCCGCTGACCTTTAACGCCGCTGACCTTTAACGCCGCTGACTTTAAGACCTTAACGCCGCTGACCTTTAACGCCGCTGACCTTTAACGCCGCTGACCTTTAACGCCGCTGACCTTTCAACGCCGCTGACCTTTAACGCCGCTGACCTTTTTAACGCCGCTGACGCTGACCTTTAACACCGCTGACCTTTAACACCGCTGACCCTTTAACACCGCTGACCTTTAACACCCACTGACCTTTAACACACACCACGCTGACCTTTGCCACATGACCTCCATCCATCCATCTTCTTCCCTTTATCCGGGGCCGCGGGGGCAGCAGTCTAAGCAGGGACTCCCAGACTTCCTTTTCCCCAGACACTTCCTCCTGCTCCCCCGGGGATCCCGAGGCCTTCCCAGGCCAGCCGAGAGACATAGTCCCTCCAGCGTGTCCTGGGTCTTCCCCGGGGCCTCCTCCCGGTGGGACATGCCCGAAACACCTCCCTAGGGAGGCGTCCAGGAGGCATCCGGAACAGATGCCTGAGCCACCTCAGCTGGCTCCTCTCAACGTGGAGGAGCAGCGGCTCTACTCCGAGCTCCTCCCGTGTGACTGAGCTCCTCACCCTATCTCTAAGGGAGCGCCCAGCCCCCTGAGGAGGAAACTCATTTCAACCGCTTGTATCCGCGATCTGTCCTTTCGGTCACTACCCAAAGCTCATGACCAAAGGTGAGGCAGGAACGTAGATTGACCGGTAAATCGAGAGCTTTGTCTTTCGACTCAGCTCCTTCTTCACCACAACAGTCCGATGCAGCGACCGCATCACTGCAGACGCTGCAATCCGAATCCAACTTCCACCTCACTCGTGAACAAGATCCCGAGATACTTAAACTCCTCCACTTGGGGCAAGGACTCCCCACCACCTGGAGATGGCAAGCCACCTTTTTCCGGTCGAGAACCATGGCCTCAGATTTGGAGGTGCTGATTCTCATCCCAGCTGCTTCACACTCGACTCAAACCGTCCCAGAGCATGTTGCAGGTCCAGGTTTGATGGAGCCATCAGGACAACATCATCTGCAAACAGCAGAGATGAGATCCTGTGCTCTCCAAACCGGACCCCCTCCGCCCCCTGACTGCGCCTAGAAATTCTGTCCATAAAAACAATGAACAGAACCGGTGACAAAGGGCAGCCCTGGCGGAGTCCAACACGCACTGGGAACAGATCTGACTTGCTGCCGACAATGCGAACACAGCTCCTGCTCCGGTCATACAGGGACCGGACAGCCCTGAGCAAAGGGCCCCGGACCCCGTACTCCCGCAGCACCCCCCAAAGGGCACCCGTGGGACACGGTCGAAAGCTTTCTCCAGATCCACAAAAGCACATGTGGACTGGTTGGGCAAACTCCCATGAACCCTCGAGCACCCGATGGAGAGTATAGAGCTGGTCCAGTGTTCCACGACCAGGACGAAAAACCACTCTGCTCCTCCTGAATCCGAGGTTCGACTATCGGTCGGATTCTCCTCTCCAGTACCCTGGAATAGACTTACCAGGGAGGCTGAGAAGTGTGATCCCTCTATAGTTGGAGCACACCCTCCGGTCCCCCTTCTTGAACAGAGGGACCACCACCCCGGTCTGCCAGTCCAGAGGCACCGACCCCGACCGCCACGCGATGTTGCAGAGGCGTGTCAACCAAGACAGTCCTGCAACATCCAGAGACTTTAGGTACTCTGGGGCGTATCTCATCCACCCCCGGAGCTCTGCCACCGAGGAGTTTGCCAAACAACCTCAGTGACTTCGGCTTGGGTGATGGATGAGTCAGCCTCCGAGTCCTCAGTCTCTACTTCCTCTTCGGAAGACGTGACAGTGGGATTTAGGAGGCCCCAAAGTACTCCTTCCACCCCGACGACGTCCCCAGTGGAGGTTTACCGCGCAGGCCCTCAAAGACTCTTTCCACGCCCGACGAAACGTTCCCCTCAGTAGCTTCCGAGTGCAAGTAATGGTGATTGGTGGAACCTTTCAATCGAGGGCCGCGGTTTGCCAGACGGGCCGACCGGATAGCCGCCATCCAGGGCCTCCCCGAACCCTCCCAGACCCGGGTTTTGCCTCTGCGACAGCAAACGAGCTGCGGGCACGCCTGGCCCGCCGATACCCGTTCAACGGCCTCAGGAGTCCCACAAGCCAAAGAGGCCTGATAGGCCTCCTTCTTTCGCCTGACGGCATCCCTTACTTCCGGTGTCCACCAACCGTGTTCGGGGGTTTGCCGCCGCGACAGGCACCTGAGACCTTGCGACCACAGCTCGAGCAGCCGCATTGACAATGGAGGTCCAGAGCAACATGGTCCACTCGGATCATGTCCCAGCCTCAATGTCCCCAGCCTCTCCCCGGGATTTGGAGAAGCCTCCCGGAGGTGTGGATTGAGACCCTGCTTGACAGCACTCCGCAAGACGTTCCCAACAGACCTCCACTATACGCTTTGGGCCGCCAAGTCCGTCCGGCTCCTAGCCCAAGTAACCAAGACCCCCAGTGTGTCCATTTTTGACCCTCCGCCCCTCTCTTTACCGAGTGCCAAGACACCGCGCGCCGGAGGAGATGACACGACAACAAGTGATCATTTGACCTCCGGCTGGGTTCAGAGCACGTGCCACTGGTGACCCCCGCTTGAACATGATGTTCGTTTATGGACAGTCTGACTACACAGGTCCATAACTGAAACAGCTCGTTAGACCGGCAGGCCGTTCCCCAATCACCCCTTCTCCAGGTGTCACTGTCGTCGCCCACTTGGGCGTTGAAGTTCCCCCAGTAGAACACAGAGTCCCCGGTCGTTTTGCATTCCAGTACCCCTCCCAGGGACTCCAAGAAAAAAAGGGGCGGGTTCAGCACCGTTGTTCGGCCCGTAGCCGACACCACAGTGAGAGACCTGTCCCCAATCCCGAAGGCGAAGGACGCGACCCTCTCGTTCACTGGGGTAAACTCCAACCACCATGGCGGCTATGCTGAACAATGAGCAGCCCACGCCAGCCCGCCGCCTCTCCCTACCTTTCTTACCAAACTTAGGTTTGCTTTCCGTGTAAAGAATGAACGTTTCAGCTTTGAGCTTCACAAAAGGTATAATTTGTTGTAAAGTTTGGAAATTGTGGGATAAACAGACTGTGTTAGTACAACTTAACATTTGACACACACACCTACACACCTACGCCTCCAACATACACACACACGTACACACAACACGTAAACAACACACACAATATACATACACCACATTACACACACACCGTCATTACACACACACACACATAGACAACGCACACATACACACACATTACACCAAGCACACACATATACAGACACACACACAAAACAACAACACCATAACACACATACACACACCACACACATACACACACACACACGTACGTACACACACACATCACATACACAAAGAACCAACACAACACACACACAAAACTGTGATAGAGATAAACAAAATGAATGTGTGTTTTGTTTTGTTGGCAGCGGTTGCATCCCGTCCCGGCCATGTGGGGGGTACCGTCCGGGGACATGGCTCTGCTGCGGTCTGGGATGGCGCTCTGCTTCTGTTGTGTCTCTCGTCATCGGGTTCTTCCTGCCAGGTCGTGACGGCGGTGGCTCGGAAAGATCTGCCACGTCTGCGACAGAGTCGCACCGGCGGGCACGGAGCGGGCACCGGGCGGCACCGGGCGGGCACGGGCGGGCACCGGGCGGGCACCGGTGCGGGCGTGGTTAAACAGTCAGACGGCAAAGGGCGGACCACCCAAGTGCAGCCAGCATCAGGCACTGCTTACAGCAGACGAGCGTTTCCAATTTAGAGAAGCAAAAACACAAAATTCACTCATTTACAACAAATCAACCAGAAGCTCATTGGCGAGTGCCCGTGGTCAAAACGCACTCTGGACCCGCCTCGCGTTTCAAGCCGTTCTCTTTACGTTGTGTGCGGTATTTGACCCTGTTCCCCTTTTCGCCCCCGCCAGGCTTCTCGGGCCCTCGGTCTCACCTCACCGAGACTCGCTTTTTGAGTTCACCAAGACGGTCTCCAGACCGAGCCGACTCCAGGGGCGCTGGGGAGGCTTGTTCCCCCAAGGCAAGGTGCTTCCTCTGGCAACCGCAGCCCGCCTGTCCACCGTGTGGGACCTTCTCCAACCACAATCCACCGCACGAGCCCATGAGCCGCCGCAACGAGAGCTCAGGTCAGTGCGGTTGGGGTCATTGGGGTCGTGCGCGGTTGGGGTTCATTGGGTCAGTGCGGTTGGGTATTTCGGGTCGGTGCGGTTGAGGGTCATCGGTCAGCGTTGCGGTTGGGGTAATCGGGTCGGTGCGGTTGGCGGGTAATTCGGTCAGTGCGGTGGGTCATCGGGTCAGTGCGGTTGGGTCATTCGGTGTGGTGCGGTTGAGGTCATTCGGCGTTGGTGCGGTTGGGTCATTCGGGGTCAGTGCGAGGGTCATTCGGGTTCAGTGCGGCTTGGTATGGGGTCATTCGGGTCGTGCGGTTGGGGGCATTCGGTCGTGCGTGTGGGGTCATTGGGGTCGGTGCCGTTGGGGTTTATTGTAAGTCCGCGTGCGTCATTGGGTCAATCCTTCGGGGTCATCGGTCAATGCGCTTGGGGTATTCGGTCAGTGGGCTTGTCATTCGGTAGTGCGTGCCATTGAGTCTTACATTTGGCGGTTCCACTTCCTGCGACTAAAATCTCAATCCCAAAGCCCAGCAGCTTCAGCCAATCAGACTCAGCGCTGGTGGAACTGCAGACACACTTCTTAGGCGCGTTCAGGGGATCTGCCGGTGTCCACGGTTACGCCACGTTCGACTTTACCCCGCCTTGCTCCGACGTCACGAAAGTCAGAAAGTGAAAGGCTGCTGATGGAGTTTAGGTGTCAACAGATGAAGACCAGAGGGCCGAGTACACAACCTTGGGGGGTCCAACACAAACTGAGATTCACGTTGTGCAAATACGGTCACACATTTTGTAAACGTCTACATAAAAACAAAACGTTTCCTTTTAAGTCCTCTTGACACGTTAGCATCTCTGCGCTACCGACTTTAGCCCTGCAACTCAACGGTTTCTTTCTGTCCCTTGTGGCGTGTTTAGGAACGGCTCTGAGTCCGGCCTGACCCGACCGAAGAGGAAGGAGGGGCAAAAGTCGGTTTGGTTCAAAGAGAGCGAGAACTCGTCGGAGATCGAGGTGGAAATCATCCCCGACACCGCCATCTTGGACGACCCGGAGGAGACGCGGGAAGAGGAGGAGCCAAAGCAGGAAGAGGAGGCGGTGCGAGATCCCAAAGCTCCAAAGAAGGACGAGATCCGGGAAACGGAGACGGACCTGACAGAAAAGAAGGCGGAGTAGAAGAGCCGTGTGACGGTTGAAGTGACTTTACTTCAAACACATTTACGTCCAGATTCAGCCAAATCGGCTTTTTACACTCGTTCTTATTCAGGAAGTGCTCCTCCGCGTTTTTAACGTCCACACACCGTCACCAGACTCGGATGACTTCAGAGTCGGTCACGATTACCACTGATGGGAAGTAACAACGTCCAAAAGTAAAAGTACTGTGCGCAAGTCAAATCTGTACTTCATACTTACTCTGGACACGTACGCAAGCGGAGCAGGTCTGTACTTTCTACTCCACTGCAATTTGGAACTGGACTGAAAAGTACAAGTATTTTTTCTTCTGGTTTTAGCTTGTGTATGGCGCCATCTTGCCTACATTTTTAGAGTTCCAAGTTGTGGCTTTGAGCAACCAAAATTAGGCTACAACGAGAACAAATTTGCAGGAAAAAGGCTTCTGTTGATCAATAACCAATAATCAGGACAATTCTTTATCGAGATTTAATTTGAAGCTTTAAAAGTGGTTCAAATCTGTTTGAGTGACTTGTACTTTTTACTCTTTTTGTTTTTATGATGATTAAGAACGAGCTGAATACTTTTCCAGAGGACTCTTTGTAAAGGGAGGAAGCTAACGCTAACGTCAAAGCTAACAAAACAACCAAGTCAGATTTATAGAAAAGACGACCGGATTGTTTTTATGTGAAGATCCTTTAGTTTGTGTTGTAATTTTAATTATGATTAGCCTCCGAAATTAGCATTAGCCGCAAACTCCGAAGTGCCAAAGGCTTGATTTGCTCTATTTGCGTGACTCGGGACGCATTTTGTCCAGGGTCGGCAGCAGCATTTATGTCCCAAATCGGAACCCGAATCCAAACCCTTATTTTACCCAGGTTGTGAAATAATTGTCTAAAATAAACAGTAAATAAAAAATTGAAAAATTCTAGCATTCCGCATCCTAAAGCCCTGATCTTAACCCTGATTTTAACCAAATAAATTAAACATATAAACTCAACCCTAATTTTGTCTGAAATATGATAAATATACGATCAAAAATATTTGCTATAAAAGTGAAAAATAACAGAATGCAAAGTTCCGCCATTGGACGAAATGCCAAAGGTGCATTTCTGTCAAACAGCCAACAGACGGCGCTATTCTCCATTTTAGTTTCAACTCAAAGCCGCGCGTGTCCTGCCAAATTACACGTTCTGTGACTGCAGAATCCAACCCACAGCCTTTTCTAAACACGCTTTAGTTTCTGGACGGGGTTAGTGTGTCTCGATAACATTTGCACTATATTTATTTATTCATTTCATTTAAGATCAGACTTGAATTTAGTTTTTAAAATGTTTGAATATTGAGGCTCTGAATGTTTCAAATGTGACGACTTTAACCGGCCTCTCATGCGTTTCCTCTTCCAAAAACTCACCTGGGGTCTCGTTCTCCTCCCCCTCACACGATGACATCATCAGGTGGTATTCCAGGACGCGCTCCTCTGTGTTTTTAAAGCCCATCCAGGACTCGCCGGACTCGTTCTGACCGTGTTCTCTAAACATCTCTGCTATTTTAGCCCGATTTTAACCTGCCGGGGTGCGCCTCGCAGCTCCTTGCGCCCCCTGCTGGTGTGTACACATGTGAACGAGTCCAAAATAATCGTTTCAGAACGCGCGAGTCAAAAGCAAAGATGCGCAAAAGTCAGTGAACAATTAAATAAGGCAGCTTAGAAACGCACCATGATATACCTCTCAGCTGTGAGGCGAAGAGGTCTAGGCTTCGACTCAGTCTCCATGCGAGATATCAGTATCCAAGGGCTATACATGTCTCTACTCGTGTATTTTTAGTAGACGACCAACAAAGAGCGTTAAAAAGGACTACATATATTTGTATGTGTTTAGTTTATTTCAGTTCGGATTGGAGTTTTACTTGGAGCAGTGTGCAGCTAAGAGGAAACGGTGATTCTGATTCCATTCCTGCTCTGCCCCATTCATATTCTTTTCTTTCAGCTCAAGCATGTTTTAGAGTCAGTGTTTGGACCATAAAATAATAATAATGAAATGACTGAATGTGTTATTATCAATTAGTTGCGACTAACCAGTGAACTAGACTGAGGTGATATTTCACACTCAGAGCAGTTCAATAGACAAAACTAACAGATGCTCCTTACTGTGAACCGTTGCAGTGTAGTTTGCTCCTCCCCTCACACAGATATATACTGAAGCTACTTGTAAACTATTAGAATTCTTTTCCAGTCGATAAAATCATTTTCATTTGGCTACATAATGTGTACTTTAAGCCTGGAGCCCTTGGCATGTTTTTCCATACGTACATAGATCCTTTTCCATTATACAACACTGTTGACGCGACTCTGGCCGTCTGCACACTGTATCGGCTGTGCTTTTGTGTCCACAGCTCTTATTGGTCAGGCCGTGCACCAGATCCTCCTGATCCAAGCCTTCCGACCAGACCGCCTCCTGGCCATGTCCCACCTGTTTGTGTCCAAGGTGCTGGGGGACACCTTCATGAGCATTATTGAACAGCAGCTGGACCTGGCCAACATCGTGGACAGTGAGGTTCGTCATATTACTGTTACTGGATATGTGGTTAGTATATTGTATAAAATGGTTCTTTGTTCGAATACATTAAGTAATCCTGCACTACATTTTGAACTGAAGTCATGTCCGCGCCCATGGCTCTTTTACTGCAGTTTTTTGAAACCATAATTATGTTTGGAATGGCCCTGGCCCTCAGACTGGCCCTCAGACTGGCCCTCAGACTGGCCCTCAGACTGGCCCTCAGACTGGCCCTCAGACTGGCCCTCAGACTGGCCCTCAGACTG
>BJKM01000830.1:0-198683 GCA_015082035.1 Chaenogobius annularis
CTTGACTTGATTTTTTCTTTTCAGAAGAGACATAAACCGAAACATATCTGTGACTCTATGGGCATTGTTAGTTCTATTTGTTGACACACACACATGATTGCCACACAATGACATTTCCCCGTTTCATCTTTGAGATTCACAAGGGGACAAATTAAAGGTGCCAGTTCAGTTACAAACATGTCAAAAACTGAAATCACATCTTGCCCATCGGACGTCCCTCCACAGCTTTTCAAAGTGGGCATTTATTGGGGCGTCAACTCATGAATAGTAGACTTGTCTCTGGAGCTGTGCCATCCATTTGTAAACAGGCTGTCATTGAACTAGGGCTTGAATTTAATGTTGTTTTTAATTATCGGCCGCTGATCTTTAAACTTTTATATTTAGGGTTCTGGATCAATTCCACCTTAGTTTTTTAAATGCACATGGTATTTTAGATAGCTTCCTGTCAGACATGATGCCCTGTACAGCACTGAGTCAGCACGTTTTAAGATTTTGAATGAGCTCTTTTTAGTAACTGATTCTGGTAACATCTGAGTGCTTTTCAACGCTGCTTTTGACACAGTCGACCATGCATCGCTTCTAAATTGCCCGGAACACTGTGTGGGTGTCGGGGGGGGGGGGCATTAAATTCTTGGTCCTGTCCTGTTTACCTTGAAACATTTAGAAAACACAACATCTCTTTGCCAAAAATTGGCAATGGTGATATCAAGATTTGGGTTGCCCAATATTTTCTTTGTTTAAACTGCAATAGTTTTGTCCCACAGATCCTCATGTCCGTCCCTCTTCCACCAATCTTCTAATCTAGAAGTGATTTAAAAGTAAACAAACCGTTCAGTAAAATGTTAAATCAGGCTTTTATCATTCCCATCCTTTATCCAAAATTAACTGCACACGTGGTGCCGGAAAGAGTGAGCAGAGTTTTAAACATGTTGGCTGAGCTCTGATCAGCTGCTGCTCATGGCATGGCAGCTGAGCAAGTGTAGATGAGCAGAGAGCGAGGATAGGCTGAGCAGGCAGTGGAGGCTTGTGCAGGTGACAGAAAGAGTCTTCCAGTCTGAACTTATGCAAAGCTCCTTTTAGAGGGAGGGGGATTCAGTATGTTTTGGAGATATACTAAATGAAAACATAGAGTATATTGTTTGTAATTAAAACTTTGAAAAAGATTGCATAAATGGTCATAAGTGTCATCTTCCAAACAAGCACATACGTGAGAATATCATTATTGAGCTAATCATAAAATTATTGAAATATTAATTTGGATCAATATCGCCCACTCCTACCTCCATTACCCTTAATGCAACATGGATTTTTGCCTTTCTAGTGCAAAGTGGTAAATAAAGATACTGAAAGCATTTGAAAGCATTTCATGATGATTTGTCAAACTTTCCTTTCTTAAATCCTCACAAATGAACACGTCTGTTCAGCTACATCTAAAAGCCCTGATATAAACATTTCCAACCACAACCATTCTGATCAGAATCCTCCCAAAGCCATCAGAGACCCTAGCTTAGTCTAATGGTCTTGTACTTTTATTATGGTGCCAGGTTGAATGTAGATTTCCTGTGTGTCTGAGAAAATCTTGGGATCTGATGGATTCACCTGCTGCTTCGCTCATAAGTCACACTATACGCACAGAAATCAGCCTCCGAGCAGAGCGCACTTGTTTTGACGACAGTTGTATTCCTGCTTCAGCATATCTTTGCATCTGGCGCCCGGCTCTGTGATAAAGTAAGAGCTACTTGCTACAATGTACTCTGGTTGCATTGTGACTTTTATACTTATGTTTGTATTCAGAAGTGATATTTGTTGGCAGCACAATTTGTGGTTTTATGTGGGAAATATGATGATGAATACATGAAATATAATCTACAATCCATTGAGAAACAAGATGATGTGAAATGTTATACATATAAAGTTACTAAATAAATAAACAAACTAAATGCTTTCTGATTCACCATTTGCAATTTATAATGGTAAAATAGACATTTCAAACAAGCAAGCATGATTTTTTTGTGTGTTTTTTAAACTGTTTTTGGAGACTAACTTGTTTTATTCTGCGCTTCAGCTCATACCTCCTGCTTTGTAGTCTCATCAGCTGTCTGGAGTAGGATTTTGAAAGAATATTTCTCATTCATATTCCAGGTCAGCAGGCTCCTCTCCGCAGAGCCCAATGTATTTGTGAAAAATGGATGAGAGAGGAAGGTGACCAAAGAGGGCCTGCTGGATAATGATGAGCCAAAAAGCAGGTGAAAAGTTTCTGTCCATGGCAGAAACAAAAAGACCAGATATGGAGGGGGAAAAAATGGGTTAGTTGTCACAAGACTGTTGTCATTAATCCCTTGAGTAAAGGAGGTTTATCACCTTTGTAGTGTTTGTTTTAAATCATCTTTTTTCTATTTTGGTACAATAGATTTTGTAGGAAACAACAGCTGTATGTTAATGTGTACATATTTTGCAAAGTTTACGCACTTTTACCCATGCGGTTTTCCCTTCTCATTTACGCACTTGAAGTCATATTAAGAGAAGGGGGAATTTACTATGGTTTGGGGGCAAAATACTGGCTAAATTGACCCAAACAATCAAAAAAAGTACTTTTTACTGTACGTTTTGAACAATTCTGCAATCATAACCAAAATAACATTTTGATGTTATACAGACCTAGCCCTGTCCCAAGCCTGGTTAAAGGTGTGGTGGCTCATCGAAACTACGTCAAATACAAAATTCGGAATAATTCCCTTTATTTTTATGTAGTTTTTGCCCTGCATACTGTATATGCTCCGAAAAATCCCGGGTTTCTCTTCCCTCCAGACACGCCGACTGCTCTTTATTTCCTTTGTGCTCTTTATTTCCTTTGTGCTCCAATTTTCTCTTTTATTTCTTAATTGGTGACGCAGTGAACTTTGACCCAGATATTCTCATGCATGTTGTTTAGAACGCTGTCATATTCATCATATGGGACACAATAATCTGTCACGGTGTACTTCCTCATTATCTGTAAACTGGTACAAAACCTGTCATCATGCCATTTACATCAGACCCAAATACAGTTAACCACAGTTAAACTGTAAGCAGAAGACTCAGAATCAAGACAATACAACGAGCCGTACGGTTTTACCTGTTTCTCTGTATGCACCAAATAAAGACTTTGAGAACGATCCTCACCACCTCTTCTCAGTCTGTCATAGACTTAAAACTTCAACAATGCATGTTGGATTCAGCTGTATTGTGAAACCATTTTGGCACAATTGAAAAACATCTGCTGGTTTCGATTGCGAACTGTAGCTGTCCAAAGTCATTTTGGATCAATGTTGCTATGATATGTCCTCTTTATGTGAGTCAGTTGTTTGATGGTCCAGTTAAGTGTCTACACAAACTAAGATTCCCTGCCGTTATGTCCTTGGGTAAGATTCTTCACTTACTTTCCATCGAGTGTTGCTGTTAAGAAAGAGTTTTGATTTTGCATAATGTTTGAAAATACTAAATATTTGTCCATTTTGATTTTTGGTAATAGAGAAATATGTCTCTTTTCAGATTTGTGCCATCTTTTTGTAAACTTATTGTCCTGAACGTCCATGTGATATGAATTATATCTTGGCGCCTATGCGGTTCCAAAAGTGGACATCAAAGCGCAGTAAAGTCTTTCCTTCTTGTTAGCTTCAAAGTACAGTTTCTCGTGAGCCTAACATCAGTAAACAACAATAAAAACAGTTTTCTTTTATTTAATTTACCAAATGCATCCCATAAATATTCCTCAAGCCTATTGAGCTGAACCAAAAATGACCAAGTTCCCGCAGAAAACATAAAGCCAACCATCCAGAGCGAGAAAATACAATGCTGTTATCGAGAGTCCCGGCCTAAAAGTCACTCAGAATGACATCGAATGTAATTTTGTGCGCCCTCAGCATCACATAGAAATCGACCTAGACATCTGACAGTCTGGAGTTATGGCATGTATTAGATCTCACACTACCTTTAACATATGTAAGATGGAAATTGATAAACATCGCCATCACAAACAAAATGCAATTTTGTTTACAATTCTGCTATCGAATGTGTTGCCAGTAGAAGTTTGTGTTGACATTATGCAGCCGCCTTAGCCCCCACCAAATAAAGAACTGATGTGACCTCTGTCGTGAGGAACAGCACTTATTTGTAACATGCCACACAGAAATCGTCAGTGTTACTATGATAACTGGTTCTCTCTAGATGAACCTGGCAAACACTGTACACATTCAATTATATATGAGCTTTGTCTTTTTGTTGTCTCACTTCTCATGGCCTGCTTAGCATGCCTTACTCACCAGCATTTTGTAAATAACAAATCCGGCCAAACCTTATCAGAGCGCCTCACATCATCGATAACAGGGACCACATACACCGGTACTTTTATGTCTTCATGTCACAACAGATTTAGAGCGCACAGCGCACAACTCTACTGCTATGTTACCGCAACACCACGTCTGGGAATTTCCCCTGCTCTCTCCCCATGAGCGAGCGCCACAACAACATCACAGCTCCGCACTTTGCAAATACCTCAACATAGCAAAGAGGCCACAAGCGCGAACATCAATATGACGTAAAAGATATTATGAAAGCAACGAGTTCTGGTTGTGAAGATGCTTTGAGTTAAGTTCCAGAACTCTAGCAGCGGTTTGTCTTGCTGACTGACCTATTCCAGAGAATGAAGTAACACGAGCCATTTATCTTAACTCTTGTTAGATGTCATCACTAACAATAGGCGACAATACGTTTTATATACAATTTAACTTTGCTAGAAAGCGACTCAGAGTGAAAGACCTCAGGCGTAAGCAACAACAAAACTTTTAGGCTACAACAATACATGCAGAACGGAATAATACAATAGAAAGCAATGAAGTGTTTTGTGACTATAAAGTCCACAATTTAAAAAAACTTCAATTTTGACTGAATCTAAAGCAGGTATCATCCCATAGCAACCATTTCTGAGTTGAACACCCAAAATTTCATTAATTTTGTATTTCTTTAATAGGTCACTATTGGGCTCAAACCGGTTCATCACTACCGACATGATTCTGTACTGTTCGGACCATTAGATGCGAGCTTAGGTTTTCCATCCAAATATTCATCTGCAATCACCTGTTGCGGCGTCCGAATAATCCAATCAAGTTCAAGCACAAGTCTGCTATCGGCCACTCACAAAAGCACATGCCATCTGATCTCACTGAGAGAATGTTCTGAAGTATGTTTAACTTTCTATTATGTATTGACTCACCACGGGCTTGCGAGCTCTAGCCATGAAATGTCAATAGAAGAGGGCCAAGTCCTCCTATCTGAATAAACGACAATCTACAACTACATTATAACTTGATGCATTCAGTCTCTGTATTGTGTCACGAATAATTTTTCAGTTGTGGATATCGTGTTAGATTTCCAAGACACATGCGACACTCCATTTTGTCTCCATCAATTGCTGTACACCTCCGCTCTACTGCTCCCCATATGTTTGCTGTACGCGTACTCACCAAAACTCAGAGCGTTCCACATCGCCAATATTCTTTGATGTTTCTAATTTCATACATCTGTGAGCTATCACACGAAACACAACTATAACACGACATCCTGTTCAGAAAGCTTTATTTAAGAGGAATCTCTCTTTGCCCAATTTTAGTACTTACTTCTCACTATGAACAGCCATGTGTCAGGCCATAACTACAATTCCTGATTAGTGCAGGTAGTTATTTGATGAAGATGTCAGTACAAAATTCAATCACGCGTGTTCACCCTGAAACTCATGATAAAGACTATTATTTCTCAAAATCTCCAGGAAACACTTGTTTAAGAATGTATTCACCGCTTATAGATAAAGTCCGAAAGTGAATAAAAATATATAATAGACGCGAAAAACACAAACTATTTATAGACAGTTCAGCCCCGCTAAAGTCTTCGAGTTCACCTAACATTTGATAGAGCAGTCCCTTAAAATGAAAGCAGCAATCATATCTATCCAGGTCATACTTGTCCATCAAATGTGCGCAAGAAGTTCAGTCCCATCATATATATCATAAGGCTTGTTTCACTATCTTATAGACTTCTCATTAGTCGACAATCTAGTAACCGCATTCTTGCTTGGAGACGTTTAATCCAGCAGAGTTTTCTGTGGTTTTAATTAAGAGCTGCTATATGCTTTGCCCTGGATGACAAGGAGAATACCACTAAGCCAATGTTACAGGTTCCACGGTTCCTCAACATCTAGACTAGAACGAAGAGCGAATATGTCATGAGCGATCCAATTATCACAATAGCAATAATAAAGACCTCCTAATAAAAACTCGCCCACTTTCGCACGTCGAGCATCAACTACTGATCAACTGTTTTCCCTCTGGTGCTCTATCTACACCGCATCATCTGTTGTCATACAATTTATCAAACAAACGAAAAGTATATGGAAAACAAGAGGGGTCGTCAGTCTCCTACGTCAGAGATTCGTCTGCATCGTTAGGCTTCCCCATATGTCCTATACTTAACCCATCATACTGATCTTACGGTATGTGAGTCGACGAAAATGACCTCCTATGTGTGGAGAAAGTATTTCGTCGCGCAGCGAATACAACAACCATGCAATTATTAGATAGCACACTCGCAAGTATCTAAGCCATATGCAGTGTACTATATCTGTATACAAATAAATATCGCAAGCAGATGTGTCCGTAGCACCTCTCTATCTATAGGAGAGATAGTTTCCTTATATTGCACCAGTATATTAGATTGGAATATAAAATACTATAAAAAAGTATACATATCACCAATTTGAAACTATTCAGTCACGTCAAACCGTATTTCACTAAAATGCACAGATGAACACTAGATAGGTCAAAAGAACCCGTGAGTCACACAATGGTGAATAATTTCTTTCGAGTTCCACATGCTAGTATTTGTTTGAGTCTTTACGCTCCTTTCTACTTTTTATTGTGAGTTGTCATTAGTACTCTACTCAGCGAAATCTTGTTTATGCTTGATATTTTGTTTCTGTGTATTTTCCATTGTTCTTTAAATTAAAAAATTAAATTAAAAAAACTAGTGTCGCCTATATCTTTACAGAACGCAAATTTCTAGTTTAACAATGACATCCATTATTACGAAATAACAAGAGAGAGAAGCACATCAGACAAAATATAGTAGTCTACACTCCCTCAAGACTTCTCCTAAGCTTAGAGATATTTTATGGTGATGCGTGCTTTTGAATTATGTTGATGAGTATCTTTCATCCCAGACATAAAGTTGGACAATATTCTATGAATCACACGCATAAAGTGTGTTCTCTTTAAATCGATTGACAAGAGGCCCAGAAATATACTCTAGAGTCTCGTAACCAACCGCTCGCGTCTGCGAGAAGAGTCCCTAGTGCAAACCCAGAAAGTAAGTGCAATCTTTTGTCATTGCTAGTCTAGTCAAAAGTCAAGCTCCATATCACTTACCAAAACAAATTACAAGGCGGCGACACACTCTGTCAATTCTCTAAACTATGCTCCCACTATCTGACGTAACATTGCCTCTTTCTTCATGATAGTCTTCAAGCTCTTCTAGCTAAAAGTACTCAGAGCCACTGCCAGCTCTCCTACCTAGCTCAACCACCCCACCCCCCTACCATGAAAAGTTGCGCAAGGAACAGCTTAACCGGCCCTACAACCTCAAAGAGCTGCTCAGTCCACAATAGATAACAGCATAATAAAATCTAGTTCTCAGAAGGTAGCGTGTCTGAAACAATAACATGAAAATTGTAATAGTGTCTCAAAGTGACTAAATACAGTATGAGCAACAAGTCGAATATAAGCCTAGCTACGACAACGTTGAATGGACAACACAGCTGCGTGGGAGACTCGAGCAAAGTTCTGCACAGGTATTGCTCTTGTGTCTATTACTAACAGTTCATGACATATAACGAGGACTAATATGGGCCTAGAAATTATACAAATATAACTACACCTCTCATTTAAAATAAAATTGTTTAACGAGAGAATTAGCAAGCCTATCGAAACTTATAACGAAGCACTGCCTAGAAGGTTTAAGGTTTAAGGAACTATATCATAACGAGCTGACTGTCCTGGTGTTGCTGTGCTACGCTTCGCATACATTATCGTCCCTATCTTCTCCGAGAGTCACTTAGCCGCTACCTTCGGTCTTCTCTGCGCTGCGGCCGCGCACGCTGTATGTTTCTGCTGAGAGCTTTTCCCATACAATGGTCACCTAACTAAATTCTCTCTAAAAAATGCTGCAGCACAGTGCGATACCAAAAAACACCCGCTCCTGAAGACATCTTAGATAACATCAGACAAACTGCCCAGGACAGTGAAATTAGCACTAAGCAAACAACCGGTACAATGCCATTTCTCGTCTTGATAAGGTTTGGATGTAATATTGTATCCCTTCTCAAATAAATAAATGAACTTAAAAGAAACTAATAATTAGTTGTGGCTAATTAGTGGCACATAATCCTAAAAGACATGACTCACATCTACAGACAGACAACCGAATTAACACAAGCATATGTGTCTTACGAGACATGTCTCACCAGCACTCGATGGTGATAATGTCACTGTTTCTGCTCTGATCTGTTCACTAGAGCACTGAGCCTGTACTCAGCTCGTCATACTGCAGTGAAGAAATATCGTTTCTACAGCCCGCTCTAAAGCTCATTGCGCGTCCATTCGGGCGCCAAACAGGCTTACTATCATTAGAGATTCTCTCAACAGCTAGCTAGGAAGGTTAGAATCAACACTAGCCCCTGTGGTCATGGAACAACAAGGATTCTAGCAACAAGCTATTCGCACCTATGTATTATGTCACTGACTACAACAAACACGAGTCACATTCTTCTGTCATGCGGATAGGTATTATGCGATCGCGATATGACTCAGGATGCGCGGGAGCATTGTGCATTATGGGTGCATCTAATAGCGACCATCTAACACATGCGCGTTCCCTTGTGGCTCAGAGTAGAATTTCGACTCGGCATTTAGAACTCTCCAGAAACAATCCCTTGTAGTTTAGGAACAAGAGAAGACACGAATTGGCGAACTATCTCAAGAGTAAACCTAACACACGCGAGAACGCGAAGAAGCATAGGAAGGACAGACATCACACTGACACTGACCTTGTGCTGCGTTCTCTTGTGTTCACGCAGGCGTACACATAATTGGAGCCATCCTCTATATCTCCTCGCTTAAGAACAACAAGCCAGTCTAACATGTATGACAATTGGCTCTGTAGCAACTGTACGGTATTTGCACCAGGTAAGCAACGCCGAGACACTTGTAATAGAACTCGTGAGTCGTGGTTCAACTAAACTAGCACATTTCAAACATATAACACTGACATAAAAGATGAATTACGTCTTTGGCAGATATCTGTAATTGTTCTATAAGCCACTGACTCAGATTTATTATTAATTGACACAATAATCAATACTCAACAGCGACATAGTCTAGATAGATAACTATAGATGAAAATTGTGTGTGTAATGAAGATTTATTCGTCCGATATTTAGAATTTATCTAAACCCAAACGGTTTGAACGAATTGATACATAACAAGTATACTTGCGATTATGCTCTCAGTTATGGTGTCTCATAAAGACGGTATTTTTATGTTCGTTTCTTGCTGACCAGCGCAGCACTACGTCCTCGGTAAAGTATATTTAAAAGGTAAAAACTAAAAAGGTATTATCATACTCCAAGAAACTCAACAAACGCATATCTCATATCACAATGTTCGCTATTCATTCGATGGTTTCCTAATTGTTACTGTGGTATCGAGTTTTAAAAACATTCTTTACATAAATAAAAGATTGTTCTGTTTAGAAGTCCACGCTGGAAGGTTGCTGCTTCGGAGTATATATTTTATGCACAGAAATGTTTTACTTTAAAGCTGTACTTCTGCACACAAATTTAAAAAACACACTTTGGACTTGCACCTAAAATAGAAATGCAATGCTCTGTTGGTTTGGAACACTGTCGTCTCAAAAGAGTGGCTTTCCTCCGGACAGGAAACTGCTGATGCTAGGTGCACTTGCTTTGTTAGCACAACTTTTATGTCGCAGTGAAGTGTGCAGTCTTTTTTTCTGCAGGTCGTAGGCTTTGCTCTTGGGGGTTTGTGAGAATTTTCAAAGATTCTCCTAATGTCTGTGGTCTGCATTTTTTGTCCATCTCATCCATCCTCCATTTTTTCTTATCCGGTTCCCCTTCATTTGTATTAAAACGTCGGCGGTGACGGAGCCGTATCCCCAGTGCCTTTGGGCCCTTAGGCGGCTACGCCGACAGTGGCCAAACTCGTCAGCAAAGGGCTGCAACATGAAACATATAGACACACAGGCCACATACGATGCAAAATAATTTTGCGTGTCTCCCGCTTAAAAAAAAATTCGCTTAGCAGGGCGCAGCATGTATTTAAACGGAAGGACCACAGACGTATTGTTCTGACTAATACTCTATAAACACTGATTCGCAACTAACTATACCACTCAAGAACACACTAATTCTAAAAGTCATGAGTGACAAAATATACTGAGCTCCTTGAGTGGCAATCGTCTCATTGCATCCAGAGTTGAAGAGTAGGCTGCGTATACTATGAAGACGAGACTATAGACTGACCTTAATTTGATCTAACCAGAGTCACGATTGTAATAGTTATGGGCAGCACTTGGAGTGCTAGAGTGCTCCGACAGAAATCATGCCGCAGCTCTACAGCGCTTCAGCATTAGAACCACGCAGGACGCAACAACATCTATGTTGATCAACACAAACAAAGAGGCCTAGATGTAAACCGTAGGTACAATTAGTGAGTCGCCTCACACCGAGCAGGCATGGCGTCAGCTAGCAAGAGAAGCGTGTCTGTCGTCAACTGTCTTAAGTGCCGACAGGCGCGCTCATAGAGTATCGATCTACTTCTCAACCAACAGCCTGCGTCCTCTAGAGAGAATCTGAAACTTACCGAGCCCTCACCAAGGCTTGCGAATAAAACAATAGTCGTGTCATTATGCATCAAAGACCACCCTTAGACTCTGAACTCGCGTGACTTCGCTAAATGCATGACCATAACTCTTTTAATCTCTCTGCTCTCTATGACGCGACGTTCTATTCGAATAATGAAAGTAAGAGTAACAAATTAGAGAAATCAATGAACCTACCACTTAAGGTCTGAATGCAGTACAGGAGACAACTGCGCGAGAGAGCATGGTCTCATACACTATGCATGCTATATGTGTGCTTAATGAGCG
This sequence comes from Chaenogobius annularis, assembly GCA_015082035.1. Classification (NCBI taxonomy): domain Eukaryota; kingdom Metazoa; phylum Chordata; class Actinopteri; order Gobiiformes; family Gobiidae; genus Chaenogobius; species Chaenogobius annularis. Next base: position 11,251 of record BJKM01000830.1, read on the forward strand.
AATCACGACAGCACACTACGGCGTATGATGGAATTTAACTTCATTTAAGTGAATAATTGAGAAAGCGTCTGCATTATTGAACGTACAGATCTCGCCTTCATAGTTTCAAGAATGCGGGTTCCTGTCCAACAGGACCAGATTCCAAGAGTGTATCATCTGCTTCGATAACAACCAGTATATATCACTATAACCAGACCATTCCGTGTGGTATACGGCTTATCTGTAACTGACAAGCAGACTTGTGCTTAATTCAACTTTATTGAGAGCGCAATAAATTCTACTGTACGCGACCAGTAAGCATTACCCTAACAAGTCCAGTGATCAACTTGGATGTCAGAGAACTGTAAGAGAAGCAATAAGCCAGATTCATATTGTTCTGACTTTATTATAAAATGTCCCATGATACTGCACACTCCGTCTCGCGAGAGGTACATTCCTGCAGGGCGTGTATGTGCCCGACGAGTTGTCTCTCTATCTGCAACCCCTACGCGCTGAGCGCGGTGCGCCGTGCTGCGCCGGGCGAGCTGGGCTGGCCTAGACACGATTATGTGTGCTAGTATGCGCACGCGCTGCGAGGAGTCAGAATAGAAGTATAAATGACACTACATACGAGTAATATTAGCTCATCTGTACAAGCCAGCAGATACTCAGCTCATCTCTCACAGTTACTCTACGTACCCGCGTACCACTAGTGTATATGCCGTGTGAAATTAGTACAGCTAGACATCAGTATCGCACAACTTGCGAGAGATGTGTTGCATATAACCAACTGCTACATCGCACATTGACTCGTTACGACCACCCGCTCCTGCATTTAGAACCTGCTTCTCAAGGAAAGCAGTATCAACCCTGCACAATCTAACACGCGACGAGTATTAGTTTAACTCAAGTCTAGTTGGCGTCAGTACATGTACTGTTTACTAATAACAGTGAGCTCCAGTATATTCATACCTTATCCTCAGTAGTTCATCTACGGCACATGCGGAGTTACTAATATTCCATGCTAGTTTACTATTTAATCGGCTCGTTACCTAATCCTGAGCCAGTCCTATCTCGAGCAAGAAGACGAGTCTAAGAGACTATCTATGTGAATTTTCACCAAATTGATCCAAGATGAAGCACCATGAACTTTGATACATTATTCCCTGTATCAGGTATTAATATGAGGAGCCAAATAATATCACTGTACGAATATCGACATTACTCGTACCAGAACTCAACTGCATGCATCTCTCATCAATGTGAGACGTTTTATTCTGACATGAAAATATTCCTATATCACGATGAATATATCCCCCGTGAATAACATTGACATTTTCCTATAATTATCTGCATTGTATAATAAGCACATCGCTCTACTGCAATCAATAACACCTAGCGTAACAAAGTGTAGTGGAGCGAGACATGCTTGAGAAACTAAGAATAGTGCAATCAAAAACTCCTTGTTAGAGCATTGTAATGCACAGAGAGTAGATACAGCTCCAGATACCATGCAGAACTGCATCAGACGCTCGCGAGTACAAACTAGAATTCTATTATTATTAGTATCTCCCATTACGACTGCTCAACGACACACTCTACCTCAACTGAACTCTCCCTTTGCCATGTGAGTCACGATCTATCAGCTGAACATCTCTTCTGATTCTTCTCCATGAGCACACGCCTGAATAGCGAAAAGCATCACGGGCCTTACACCCGGCCACTCTGCTCGTATCTAGGTACGCCTCTGCCTGTACCAATGATTCGCAATCGACTGGCATAAGACGGTCGTTGTACGCACCATACTTGACTCTGATCTATTTATCAAAGAGAGGACAAAAAGATAGTCTTACTATGAGCAATTTCGTCAGCCGCCCACATACTAGTGTGATACACGCTGCACTGGTATTGCAGTACATTGCCCTAAGTATGACCTACGCGCGCGTGCCATCCTACCGCATTATCAGATACAGTCGCGAATCTCGAGCCGCATGACACTGATATCTAAACATCTGACATTGTCATGGAGCACAGTGTGTGTTGACCAAAATGGGCTCTCGCACAGATGTGGCATGTGAACTCACCGACTCCCAGCAAAAACAGAGTCGCGCAGGAGTCCTCTCAATTGTATTGAGTCTCTGAGTAACTCATCAACTCACATCTTATCGCTCAGTAGAGCCATCGATTCTAAACAGTGATGCACTTCATTCCAGATCTGATAGTTTGCTCGCATTCGATGTCCCCTCGCCCCCGCACACCAACACATGCCATTTGATCCACACACACGATCACTACTCTATTCCTTACAGGTCACCAGCACCACATCCTGCAAAATCAATGTACTGCCGGACCCTAATCACCACCAGGACACCAGAGGAAAGATATGGCAGACAGCAATTAATCAGCGTTAAAAGCAGAATGTGTGAAATGAAATTACGTTCTTGCTCACCCCCCCCCGCCCTGGTCCCAATCACCACATGAACGAACCAACTATATAAAAATCATCAGATTTCATATGCCGACCGAATAACCCCTATGCGACACCACAGTTCATGCCCCAACTTATTGACGCGAGCGAATAGTAAAAAGCAACCAATCGCTTAAGGACCGCATCCATAGTTGACAACCAGCGGCCATATATAGAGCTCACTGCGTTGATGATTAGAGCCACCTCTTGCGTGTCTAGTAGCTATGAAGGCCCTATCTATTGAGTTGCCATGTGACATCGAAGATCCGCGTGTCGGTCAATTCTGGATGAGTCCGACAAGACACTCCGACAGGCACCCGCGACATATATGAAGTGCGTCTGAGCGAACGCATTACTAACTTAGCCATTTAACTCGTTAGGCCATGTTGAGAGTCATTGCATTGATATTAACATAGAGTAACTCGACATCTTTCTACCCTATGGGAAAGATTTGATCTGTGCATTCACTGCTTACATTCACCATCTTAAAATCACATCACTGTATAACTGTGCGACACTGACCGTGCAGACAGAGGCCGACAACCAGCGAGCTTTTCACGAACTGTCTGCGAGTGTCTTTTGATACCGCACTCTGAGCGCGAGTCCAGTTCTGAGCTCACCATGCTGTCCTGCCTGTTCTCCCGGCGAGCTACTAGCCTCCTCTTGCTGATATCACACTTCTCAGACACGATCCCAGATTGTGTCATACTGGTTCCCTAGGACTTCTATTCCCAGGAGTCCAGGGGCGAGCAAACACTCACGAGATCCGCTTGAACGCTGTTGTAGATGACTACGTCTAAGTCCCATAGTGATGCCACACATGGGGCGGCCAAAGCAGTGCTGCAAGAGAAAAGAACCCCGTGTTGCAATATCTGTCAACGCCGGTCGACAATGCCAAGGCATTACGGTGTTATCGCAAGTTCCTATTGATCTCTCGCGCAATCGTAACAGAGCTTAACGTCGGTTCTGGTCACTGTATGTGCGGCGTGGATGCCTGTTATGGCCATTCTTTTTCTCTGTGTAGCATCATCTTACATATCACAAGAGAGATGGGAGCGGCCTACTCTCAGATCTGTCCCTAGAGCATAAAGGAATGCAAGAATAGGGAGATCTAGAGCAAACACCAGCTTGTATCAGGTGAAAGTTTAACAAGAGAAGCATGCAAAAGCGACGAACCGCTTGGCCTTTTGTAGTCTGTTCCAATAATCAGAAGGTAGAAGGAACACTAGAGATGAGTCAAACAAAGACCACGCTGCAAATGCATAGTGGATTGATTCGAAGTTCACTTCCTATCTTAGGTTAAAGTTCCATTCGTCTGCAGCGACGATAAGTCACGAGTATGCCCGACGCGCGATCTGGACGAGCAGTAAGTACATAAACTGCGTCTTGTCGGCTTCCTAGTCTTATCCTCGACCATCTCTCGTCTACAAAGCAGGCGAGGTGCTCTTGTTAGAGGAGCAGCCGGGATGGTGAGTGCTCACGATGTAGAAAAACACTTCTTACAATCCAACTTGCGGATGTGCAGTCCTCTAGCATAAGTAGGTTGCCCACCAGCAAGCTACACCACTGTTTTGTGAGCGGCAGAGCTGAGTGATTAGAAAGATTGTAATTCTTTGGATTTGGTTAAAGGTCACCATTATGACTTTAAAAAACATGAATGTGAAATCTGTGTATGAAGATGAAGACATGTCGTTCACCTACTTGCACGTCGTCCTTACCGCCTGGTTTAGTCCTTGAGCTAGACTTCGATTGTATTGTCTCAGTTCTAGTCATAGTCGCTTGCTCTATCTACCTCGCAATGCAAGGAACCTATTTATCTTTGTGTGATACTCCGATCTTAAGTTGCCTTCAAGAGCATGGCTCGAGACGAGATATTGAACCTATTAGACGCAAATGTCACTTTCACTTCTAAGATTGAGTCCTTCGAGTACACACAACTTTTAATGTAACATAGTGCACAAAGCTGATTGGAGGCCTCCCTACTGCAAAATAACTCAAAAGGGAGACTTAGGCTAGAAAATCGTTGAGTCGCTTGCAACGTACAATGTACTGCAGTGTGACTAGACAGACATAATGGTCATGTTTAATGGAACTGTAGCGGTGCTAAATAATCTTAATAATGAGCATGTCCAATAAATCGATTCGGAGTCCCTTGCAATAATGGCATGCCAGACTTTAAAGCTAAATGAAGCAGCTTCTATGGTATTTTTGTCGCTTCATCTCACTGGCATTTCAGACCTCATCATTATTCCCTCTACTATGTTATGTCCAACGCAAGGCCCGATATAATCTACGGAAACGACTCCTGGTCTAGGAATTTGACCATCGAAACCAATATAGAGCGTTGTTTATTTCGTACGACAATAGATTAATATGCCTGATCTGATTTCGTCTTGAACATTCTAGAGTTTCCATATCCTTAGCGATTTTCTAAGTACGATTCACAGCGACATTATGAATGCTCATCTGTGTTAGGAAGAATTCAGGCTGCTTTTTAAATCACTATCTGAGGCCTCAGGCTGAACTGGAAAACAGCCAGAATGCTGAGACCCTCCTCCAGTTTTATTTCAAAAGAATGTGTGAGACAGGTGTGACACAAGCTCTTGTGTCCAGCTGAAGCTGAACCAGCACATTCTGTAACAGCCAGTGGAATTTGATTATATGATATTGAACGGAATTATATATTTGTAAGAGTTTTCTTTTTACTGCCTTTTAGCTTTTTTACCTTTTTTCCGGGCATAATGTACCGCATTCCAGATTAACATTACTTACAAAGTTTTTGTTAAAGTTTGGGTATACTTTTATTTTGGCAGCCATGCAACTAAGGCAATCCAGGTCAGGCCATATACCATATCAGGATTAGGGCCATATCAGCTGATAACGTTAATTCTACCACTGAAAATCATAAAAGTCTTGACGAGAACTACCCAGACGACTTAATGAGAAATCCAAAAGGTATTCCTGAATAGTATTTTTTTTCAATGCTTTCAGTATAAAGCATCTGGACTATTCATTACAAACACAAGTACCTAACAGAGATTGAATGCGTGCCTGTAGTGTATTGAACCTGGCCAAAAGCTCAAAATCATCACCAGCATCCGACCTTCTCTCTTCAACCACTGCAGTACATCAGTTTGGAGGGACACAGCCGACATGGTCTTTGCATGTCAAGACTTTATGCTAAGTGCTTAGATGTACAAATAAAGATGACATTTTGGCTCGGGCCCAGCGGATGCCTCTGTTTAAATCTTTCTGTCATCAAGCTTTCACCATTCTCCACCGTCCTTGAATAACATGTCCAACCCCCTGCCGGTTTAGATCAAGCTGCGACCCCTGACCTCCTGGGAGAGCAGAGATGAACAGCCTTTACACAAATCCTGCCACCCTCTGTCCACCAATGTTGCCCTACTTGCATTTGCACATACCGTGCCTGTCACTTGTTGTTTTTTGCGCCTGCAGGATGCGTTCGCCGTACCCAGCTGAAACGCCTCAGAAGTGAGGTAGACCTATACTCCTCGAGGCTTTCAGAGACAAAAACTGGTTCACCCTAAGGACAAGATGCCGACACAAAAACAGAGCAATGTAGTGTATTCTATCCAATGCAGTGAAGAAAGTTGTAAAAAAAAACCAAAAAAAACCCAGAGGACCCCAGAGCGCCGTGCATCTTCATCTCAAAGCCACAAACCACTCTATTGAAGACAGTGAGGTGGAGATTCTGAGCAGGAGAAAATATGGTTTGAAAGAGGAGTTAAGGAGGCCATCTTTGTTAAAAAGAGAATCCTTCCTTAAATCGTAATGGAGGTTTAAGATTCAACCTTCCAGTTCTTTATAATGGTCTGCTGAAACCATGGAGACGCCCGAGGCATTCTGATGCTAAAAAGGTACTTAGTCAGGAGGGAGCAAAAGTCAGTGTACAATAGGATGTTAATGGCCCATATCAGGAGGTCCCGCCCTGTGGGCAGGGCTTTCACAGAGTAGGATATAAACCCGAGTTCTCAGACTTGTTTCACAGATTGAGAATGACTCTTGGATGAGAGTTGAATTGTTGTTTTTTCTAAAACAGAGTCCAGATGACTACAACTGAATCTTTTTCTACAAATGTTTGGACATGTATTATGATTTAATTCTGCATTTTAAAAAGGGTCTATAAAATAAATAACTGCATAGGACAGGTTGGACTACACGTAGTGAACGTAGTGAAACATTTAGTTATATTCTTCCCCAGTTTGACCATTTGTGTGAGGTTTGTGTTACTTCAGTTTGGGCAACAGATGTAACATAGGTGTCATTCCACGACAATTACCAGCAATCATACCATAGACAAGAGCCATGATCCATAAATTACACAATAGTTATGTTTAGACAGTAATAAATTCCTAAAAACAAAATTATGGTAATAACTATCAGGAAAATGATAGAAAATGATGCATTTTTGATGGAATGTCGCTTATTGATGACATCAGAGAGAGAATCTGTTTTAGAACTCAGCTCTACTTCCAAGCAGAGAGAAGTATTATACAAACGCCTGTTATCCAGTCAAGAACATTCTGTCACTCACTCTGAAATAGTAACTCACCTTTTCTGGAAATACTTTGTCAGGTCCACTCAAATATCTACCCACAACTTTTCTTTTCATTTTCAAGACATGCTCTTTGTTTTTTACAACAATCTTAACAAAAACAGTACATTATAAACCTACTGATAATTCTGTAAAAATTCCATATCCATAAATCCAAATTCTTAAAACAGAAAATTGCTATTCATACATTTTCATAAGGAAATCAGCCAATACAAACAAACCATTCAACTCTCCTCTCAACCTAAAGCTATAAAAACCAAAGAACTACTCAATACCTGGTCTGTATAAAACTGTAACTTTACTCTGTACTCTCGGGCATCACCCCCTCCCCTCCCCCCTTCCTCTTCTTCACTTTTTTAAAATAAAAATCAGCTCTACTTCCTGTCATTTTAAACTTTTATTTGATAAGGGTTAGGTTTAAATATGGAATTACTAAGCATAAATTATTATTATTATTATTATTATTATTATTATTATTATTATTATTATTATTATTATTATTATTATTATTATTATTACACCATTTGTTTTATAATTTACTTAATTCAATTCACCTTTATTGGCATTGTACAAGCACAATGAAATTCGTTGAAGGTTGTTTGGTTTGTTTATGCATCCGTGACACATTTATCACAGGTTCTATCCCACCAAACTAAGTCATAATTAGAACAACATGAGAACCTGTCATCTGCTCTTTAAATAGCCCCTCACACCCACCTGCGCCATGCTCCGGGACATCCACGTCTCCAGCAGCAGCTCCAGCCGGGAGCCGTGGAACCTGGCCGTGGTCTTCACCGCTATGAACAAGTCAGCAGGGGACAGTTGCTCCCCGACCCGAGGAGGGGAACTGCTGCCCGCTGTCGTCGCCCTTCTCTCCCGGGTTAACTTCTGGAAGTACGCGGAGAAAACTTTCCCACCGGCGGCGGCAGCGAGTGTGGCTGCCGCTGCGAGCTCCGGTTCTTCTGCCAGCGGGAGACTGCTGCTGCTGCTCCGGTGTCCGCTCGAGAGCACCAGCATCCCGGTCAGCAGCAGGAGAGTGGCCGTGGTGGTGGGGCTAGAGGTGCGGTGTTTGCTCGCCATGTTTGGGTGCGTAGACGGGTTATGGTTCCGCACACTGGCGGTAGTTGTTCTGGGGAAACACAGCGCGTTCATAAGGCTCTGGGCTCACGTGTGTCTCCATCTCCATCCACCGGAGTTGTGTGGAAGTTTAGCCGCACAAATTTTGGGGGCAGAAGCGAGAAGGGGGGGCTTTATATTAGGGGCGGGACATTTGTTTTGTCCAATGAACACTCAGCATGGGCGGGTTTACAGAACGTGTTTAAATGAATCTGACTTTAGTTCAAAATTGTACTTCCAACCAGGAAGTACAAATATAAACTTTACAAAAATTTTCAAACTGTGGACAAATAGGCAAAATGTTTAGTAATATCTGAGATATAATTGTGTTCACTACGTTTCAGTGAAATGTGTCATGCAGACATGAATGTGTCTTAATCCTACTTTTCTTTGGATGCCACCTTCTTTATTTTCCTTTATTTTTCTTTTTTCCCCGTCCTGCCCGGTTTTGATTATGTTGTTTTATGTTCTAAAACTAAAAAAACTTAACTACATAGTGTTTTGTAACCAAAAAACAAACAAACAGAGAAACGAGCTGTGGTAATTTGGCAATTTTTTTTTTCTACTCTGGTTGTGGACTGTTCACACATGTCCCTGCTCTGGTAAAATGCCAGGTAAACTGCCAGGTCATGGTGCATGTGTGAAAGGGACTTATGGTAATATCTGTGGCCCGCTGTGAAGCTGCTCCTGGGCTGAGCCTCTGCAGTTATACATGATTGTTATGCTAATGTTGCTAACGTTTAAATGCAGCCAATGAGAACAAAAGCAGAAATTCACTCGCAAGCATCGATATCTTACACATTCAATAACACTGTCCAGGTTAATACATTAACTATCCTGGTTTATATTATTTGATTATTTAATTTACAACACATAAACTGTAATGCATTGTTTATTGTTTTTCTTGACAAATGCAACACAGAAAACTGAGGTCCGAAACCGAGGATGACTGGAATCAGGGCGGAATTTCTAGTGTCATTTTTGCATATGTTACATTCGATTTTCACTCACTGTTAGTTACAAAGTATAATTATATTATATGTATATTATATATTCCTTGTGTCTCAGCTATTCTCTTGAAGTCCTATGTGAGCCTTTTTTATGCTTTTTGAACTAACATACAGCAATGAATACATAGTAGTTGGATGAAAATATTGACCACTTCAAAAGGACTGCTTAAGTATATAGAAGCCTAATTTGAACCAACTACGCTCTGGTAAGAGGCCGATAGGGGCTTATTGTATGTGCTACTGTGACTAATATGGACTTTCAATTTGATCTTTTTATGGACATTAGATGTAGAAAAATCCCGTACAGAAGCAGATGATGAGAGCAGAGTTTAAGCATGTGAAGCAGCAGTGTGTTCTCTGAGGACAGGAGCTCGTGTGGTCAGCTCCTCACAGATGTTCTCCGCGTCGCGATTCAGAAGTCTGTGTTGTGCTGCCAGGGCTCACCAGTGTGACCACGCTTCCCCGAGGAATGTCTCCAAGCCAGGAACACTTCTCATCTGTGCAGAACCACTCAAGCATGTATTTAGGCCTGTACTTTGCATTCATCATTTATTACTTTTAAATAATGTAGATAGTATTGTGTAGCCTACAAAAACCACGGCGGAAGTTGCAAGAACGTTCTGGCCCAGAACTTATGGGCTCCAGGTATGTGAAGCTCCATTGTTCTACTAGGTCTCCACCCGCTTCATTGCTATAGGTTATACCATTCTAACAGAGAGGACAGTTGTGACCATCAGAGGCTTGTCAGTTTTGATTGTCATCCTCTGCAGGCGAGTCTTTGACACTTAAAAGCAGCTTCATCGTCCACAGACAGCCGCTCCCTGTACGGGCTCTCGAAGCATTCAAGAGCACGCATTTTGTGTCTGATCTTAAACCCTTAATGGAATAACCACACATTGAACGTGGTAGTTTAATGCGTAAACTCGCTCCTGAAACCAAATGCTCACGGCGCAGTCTGGAGTGATTTCTGTAAGTCCACTGGTCTCTCCGGATGGCGCAAATCAATTTCTGGGAACAAACAGAGTCTTTGGGGATGAAAATGATTTCTTTTAAAACTTGTTGGTAAAATCCACAGCAGCAGCAAACGCCATAGAAGCTTCTGTCCTCAAAATGACAGACACCAAAAAGTTTGTGACTTCTAAAAAGAGACAGCTTCACAAACAGGATTACTAAATTGTTTGAATGAAACCAAAGATACTGTATGTATGTCTCCGTGGAGATGTTATTGCTTTGCTTGGAATGTTTCTCTGTATGGGTGATTTCACATAAATAATGGCTTATCAGAAGTAAAAAATGTGTTTATCATTCTGCCTTTGGAGCGCAGGGTCACTATTTTCCGCACCAGACCCAGCATTTCCTGTCGCCCTCACACACACACACCCACACACGCACACACACACACACACACACACTGACTCTTGCGTGTGCTTTCATCAGTGCTTCGTCTGATTGAACATGAGATCTTTGTGGTTAGAGCAGAGAGTAGGACCTGGTGGAAGGCATGGAGAGGTCCTTCCTGTCCTCCCGTGGGTTTAAACCACAGAGGATCCAGACACCAGGAGGAGGGGGGCAGAGGAGGTAGATATTCAGTTCAGGCTTGTGGGGTCTGGTGGTGTCAGGGGTTTGTACTTCCATGGTATTCAGTTGCTTCAGAGGATGCGGTTTGAGCAGAAGGCCTCTCAGTGTGAGTCTAATTACCTGCATCACAGACCATCAGGAGACAGCATAGGCAGTTTACGTTTTTGAAATGTTATTTTTTTGCGATGGTTCTGCAAACATGTTTTTATATATAGACCTTGGACTATAGCCTGACTAGCACTTGTCGTTGCACGTCTAATTTTATTTGGTATTGGCCCATAGGCTTTACTGGACAGGACGAGAGGGAAGGACATTCAACAAATTGAATTCAAACACACGGACTTATGTAATACAACACATAATTATGACTCCATTCACTGAAATTAATACTTTTAATGATGCAAAGTTATAGAGCTTTTACCATGTTTTAATACTGTTTCCTCATCAAAAACACATCTGGAGTAGCATTTAGCTTCATTCACATTAGTTTGATGAACCCAGTTTAGAAAGGCCTCTCCCTCTGAGCATCTCTCAGCACCTCTGTTTTTAAATCCAGAAATCATCATCAACCTCGTTCTGAGCATTTCAGCCTCAAATCACGATCATTACAACTGCGTGGCTGCATTAGCATGTCAGAGAAAAGCTAGCATTTGTTTCTCTCACCTATGCAATTCCCTCTGCTGCCAGTACATGGAGCCAAAAGTCAATTCCTGACACGGGAAACGCCAGAGTAACATGTCATTTGTTTTTGTTTTTAGTTCTTGAACATCAGGTGCCAAGGTTAAGGTGTGTTTAAAGGCCAATACCAATACAAATAATGCACAGTATTTGTCCGTTGAAGCTCAAATACATTGGCCTCTTTGCAGAAGTGTTCTGAATTTTCTGGGCCCTTGTCAGCCCTGGGCCCTGATGATCCTCCTCTGCTGCCTCTCACACCAAAACTTGAACAGAGTTGTCCAATCAGCTTTATTTACTTCAGCGACGCATGGTAAATGGAGTTCATTGGTCATCCATCATTTAGAACAAAATTTAACTTCAGTTTAAAGATGACATATTCTGTACAAATGACTTTAAATGTTTATGTTTGTTTTCCCTTCTCATTATGAAGTTGTATTTGGAGTGATCCATTGTATGTTTGAGTCATCTTTATTCTCCTGGACGCCACTGGTCTCAAAACCCCTGTTCCCCCCAACCCCCAATACATGCCCACTGCTCTGCACTCACGCCGTTCTCCAATTGTTTTTTTCTTAAACGGTGATACAGCTCTTCATGGGCGGGGCCGTCAACATGGTCCAGGAGTGTGGCACTTTGATGTGATGATGTTTACAGTCAGTGACGTAGCAAAAAAGGGGCATTTAAAACGTCCAAAATATAAAATAGTGATCCATGGGAGTCATAGATTATGCATTAAAAAAAAATAAATTCTTTCACATTTAAAGTCCAGAAGTATTCCCTGACAATATTCAGTCATCTGTGACATTTAATTTTTGTTTTTTTGCCTTGTAAGCCGCCACATTTGTTTGGAAACAAATGAACCATGACTTGTCGAACCATCTGTCAATCACGCACATCTGAACACCAGGAAACACATGTAAGCTGACCAGGCTTACCAGTGTAATGATACTTCTTCTCTGTCTCTGCGCACGTCTTCGCCCCAAAGCCCTCAGCTCTGGTTCTTTTCCTCCGCTCACATGACATTTCTCCTCATCATTAGTAATCCTCAAAATGTAATTAAACTCACAGAAATAGTCCTTTTCTCTGCGCAGCTCCGCTTTGGCTCGAGTGGCCTGGAATGATCGGTCATGTGCTCTGACTGTACTCATGTGATTCCCATTAAAAAGCTGCTGTACTTTTTGGATGGGCACAGATCTAACAAACTCTGGGTGGTCTGAGGAATATGTGCAGTCATGTGCGTAAGCCATGCATTCCACTATTGGATTATTCATGTGGACTTTTAACATCAAAAGGCTGTGATTAAAAGCACTTATTTGGGAATTCGTACAACAAAGCTGGACATAGGGTTACAAGCAAAGTTGGATCATAGTAATCGATATTGTGCAAAACAAGTTATACTCTGGGTTTTTATCTGTGGAGCGCTTTGAGTTACTTTTAAACAAAATTTGACTTCTTGGAGTAGTTACACCATAATAAGTAATACACCATACTTTTACTTCTACTTACGTAATACATTTCCAGTCCAATCCAATCCAACTTTATTTATAGAGCACTGAGCAATGTAAAATCATTGAAAAAAACAGTTTTAAAAAAAAACTATAAAACTAAAGTCAACATTACTACTTGTGTTAAAAAGCCAGTTAAAAGCCGAGCAGCAGCATTTTGGATGAGCTGTAATCGGGCCACAGTGATGATTGGTTGAGCCCGACATAAAGTGCATCGCAGTAATCTAAATGATTTGTAATATTTGACAGTGTAACAGTATTCTTATTTGAGTCAATTGGGTGCATTATTGTCCAGCATTATGTTAGATTAAATAGACATTATATTTTAGACATTTTAAATCACAATATTGATAAAAAACTTCTTAATAACAGAAACTACAAGACTTCTGGTTGATAACTGCAGCAGTGATTTCCGTTTTTTTGTGCCAGAATGGCTATGTGATACTGATGTGTGTCACCGTTTAAGAAAAATAAATGAGTGCTAAGGAAGTTATTCTGTTGTAGTGGGCGTGTCTGGGTGGTCGGTGAACATGGGGAGAGTCAGAATAATGGCGTCTTGAATGCAAGAGAATAAAGATTACTCAGGAGGAATCACTCTAAATACTTAAGGAGGTTTAATGAGAAGGGAAAACAACACGTGAGGCTCAGAATCCAAACAAACGCCGGAGCAGAGAACAGAACAAATGAGACACAGAAAGACATGAAAGTTTGCAGTAGCAGGTCACAGACTGATTTAATTGTAATCTGGACATTTAGTGCAATTGCTGTGAGCGGGAACTGCACCAGCTCAGAGAAACACACAATATTACAACTCCAAAGTTAACACTAGAACTCCCAAGGCCGTCAATTTGACGGTTTTCAGAATGTCTAATTCCTCTGGTTCCGTTGCTCTTTCAGATTCATGGGCTCTTGACTTTTTCTTTCCCTTTGTGTATATCATCCCCATATTGCAATTCATCTGAAATAAAAACGTTAAAACGAGTTCTGAGTAATTCTTCCTCTAACTCCCACACCCATCAATTTGACGGCTCTATTAATAACATTGTCATTTCCCCCCGCGGATGACAGTGCCGCGCGAGCGTTTCGTCACCTTTAGTGTCTCTCACAGCAAAGCTAAAGGTAAAATGGATTTCAAGCGATTATCCGTACAAGAGGCCCTGGCAATGCTTCAAACATTGATGAGGTTTGTTCAGGAGGTCAAGGCGAGTCAGACGAGGACTCAAGGGTTTTGGGCAACACAGCCGAAACAGGAAGCGAGTCGGAGGACGACTGCGGAGGACACAAAAAGAAGCCGGCAAAATCTCCCTGGCAGGAGGTCTACTGTAAATGTTCAAGGTATTTATGACAAACGTTATTATACAGTTATGGCATTTTATGCTGTCGAGATCAATAAACTAAGCGCCTGTTGCTTATATTCAGCGGCATATTCTTGGCAACGGCGACAATATTCAAGGTATTTACGAATCCTGTGTTATAATAGTATTTGGCTGGCTTAAAAAAAAAAAAAAAAAAAAAGGTGGGTCCAGATCAATGAATGAATATGCGTATATTCTTTGTAACAGCGGCTTTGCTATCACAAACAACCCTCCTCCTCCTCCTCCTCCTCCTCCTCCTTCCGCTGAGGCTGGTCAACTTCGGCACTCTGAATAATGATAATATTCATAAAGAAGCTAATAGACCAATATTTAGCGTGTTAGAAGAATCATTCTTTTGATTACGTCATCGCCAGCGCGCAACCTTGTGCATTTTTGAAGTGTGCAATTGATTATAATCAGAGCAGATTCACTGCATCACGTCTACTTCACTTCAATAAATCTATGTTACCTTTTTAATGCCAGATCCTTGTTAGAGAACAACAGTTAAATTTTAGCAATGTAATTGGCTCCTGTGGGCATAATGTAGCCTACGTTTAAAGAATTGTAACGTCTTAAAGAGTTGATAAGTATCCGTTTATCATCGCATAAACTGCAATCTGGCATCTTCTAAATGTGATTAACTCTTAATGTTACGTTGATCATGGCGGACCATCTGTCTACATAAGCTCAGGGTTTAGCCATCAATGATCACCAATCCTACCTGAGAAAATAGATTTTTGCGAATGGAAAGAGATTACTGGATCTGTATGGCATAGTGGAGTGGGTGAATGATCTAAGCAAGTGGCCAAATATTCACTGGCCAGACATTTAATGGCATAAGTCGGTTATCTAAAGTTCGGGCGCAGGACCACACCCCTTTCACACCCCTTCCTGCAGCTACACTATTTAAGCCTCCAGTTAACACACATCTGTGTTTGGGACTTCGTGCACACACTCCATGGTGGCAGAAAGCTCACGCTTGAATACGCACTTGTTCCTTACGTTCAATGGATCAGCTCGACCTCATTCCCTCAGATGCATCGGCCCAACCCAGGCCTCACCTCGCCCAGCACAGGAGAGCCATACCGGGCCATCCTCCACCGGTCCCATCATTCCAGCCATTCTCCCAGGCACCGCTCTCGCTTGTGATCGGTTATCTCCTTTCCTCTTTCGCCATCTCCCACTTCGTCTTATTCACACCTGTCCGGTAGCCCACTCTCTGGGCTCCATGCACACTCAGATCACCCCCTGCAAGTTCTGAATTTAGATCCTCCTGCGGGTCCTCCCGGGTCTCGCCTATTTAGTGCGCTCATTGTTCCTCTCTACATTTGACCGTCCACGTGGGCGGTCAGGTGCGGAGGGGAGCGGTGGGCGCACTCCATGCTCGCTCGTCGTTCCTCTCTGCGTTTTGCCGTCCGTGTGGATTTCCATCGCACCGTCAACAAAACCTCGTTGTTCAAACTTCTCTTTGACTAGCTCGATTTGCCTGCTCACTCTCGTTCCTGCCACCTTCCTCCGCTCCCAGGAAGTGAAGTGCTCTTCACCACGCCCACCCTTGCAGGCCGCAGCGGTTCCTCCAGAAGAGCGATTTTTCGTCACCGTCTCGTTTCCCACGCATCGGGTTGCTTGTCACTTCTTCCCCAAAGCACGTCTCCGGAGCACCAGCGGTTGTTGCCAGACCAAGTAATTCAGTTATTTGCTAGACCCTCAGGGTTGTCCTAACAGTAGAAGCTGGCATCTCTCGAAGGAAATGTCCAAATAAAGGAATAAAATGAATAACAACAATAGAATTATACTTACAAAATATATATATATATAAAATATTAAAAAAAAACTGGCAACTTTGAGTTGCCAGTTCCCAATTCCCCCTCCCCTCGCTCTCCTTCGCTCCCCTCCCCTTTATCTCCTTTCTCTCCCCCTCTCTCCCTGATCACTAGTTTGCTAGATCTTTTCTCCTCGGACACAAGATTGCCACGTTCCAGTCCCTCTCCTTTCTCTCCCCTCCCCTCTCTCTCATTTTTCTTCCATTTCTCTCCCCTCTCCTCGATCACCAGTTTGCTAGATATTTTCTCCCCAGGCACCGGGATGCCAGGTCTCTATCTCCCCCGGGCTCGTCCTGAATGCTCTCTCAGCCTGTGGATACCCGACTTGGGCTCTGAACAAAGTGAAGAGAACCAAACAGCAGGACAAAAGGGACAAAAGGGAAAGAGAACCAAGAAGAAAGGCTGTGGCTGTTAAAATTCAAGTCTGAGTCCATTATTACCCCCAGATTTCTAACTTGATTTGTAGGTTTTAGAGGGAGACTCTGAAGGTGACTGCTAAAACTTTCTCTTTGCATCTGTGGGCCAAAGACGATGATTTCAGTGTTGTCTGAGTTCAGCTGGAGAAAGTTGTTTTACATCCACAAAAGGAATCCACAGTAAAGGAAGTGGAGTAGGAATATTTATAAAATCTTGTTTTACTGTAACTATAAATTCCAAAGTCTCCAAGTCAAAGACTTTTGAATGCATAGCCCTAGAGATGGGTTTGAGTAAAAATAATACTGGGAAAATGACAGTTGTAGGGTTTTATCGTCCTCCGTCTGCACCTGTCGGTGAGCTAGAGGACTTCTTTACCTTCCTTTCCACTTTTGATAATTCTGAGTTCCATGTTTTAGGTGACATGGTTGTCCAAAACTTCCAACAGTCTAAAAAAACTATTGTAGTAAGTTAAATCTCACACAACTTATTACTGCTCCCACCCGACCTGACCCTAAAGACCCACTTAGAGCAACATTATTGGACATTATCTTAAGCAACAAACCTCAGAATTACCATTGTAGTGGTGTCTTTCCTCTGGACTTTAGTGACCACTGTCCTGTTGGGTGTGTGCGGAACACAAAATGTATTAAATCCAAATCAAGTATAACAGTTAAAAGGTCATATAAGCATTTTAATGAACAAGCATTTCTGTCTGATCTGTTCTATAGTGACATTGGTTTTACCACTAGTATTCCAGAACCCAACACAGCACTGGACTTTTTCATCAAAACATTTAATGCTATTACTGATAATCACGCTCTGTCACGCTCGAGAACGTGACAGAGCCTGGTCAAAAGCCACGACAACCAAATCAGCAGCAGATTGGCAGCAGTTTTGTCATAAGCGCAATAAATATGTCTCTACTGTTCATAAAGCCAAAACATCTTACTACGTCAGAACATTCATGGAATCTCAGGGCAATTCTGCAAAATTTTGGAAAACCATTCAATCCTTATCGCAAAATTCTACTCCCTCTTTACCAAATGAAATTATTAAAGATTCAATCAGCTTGACGACAAAAAAGATATTGGTGATGTATTTAATTAACACTTTCTGGAAATATCTTTGATGCTGCTGCGACCCAAATACATGAAAATAGACATGATGATCAAGTATTTTCCCTTAAGCCCTTTACACAGTATGAAGTATTAAATATGTTGCTCTCTATAGATCCAAAAAGTCCACTGGAGCTGACACTCTCAAACTTAGGTTACTTTTGTTATCAGCCCCACTAATAGTAAATTGCTTAACTCATGTTTTTAATCTCACAATTCAAACTGAAAGTATCCCATTACTGTGGAAAACTGCTTTTGTCCTCCCTTTGCACAAACTAGGCCAGAAAAATTATTTGAATAATTTCTGTCCAATCTCAAAACTATCCTGCCTAGCAAAACTCTTAGCGAAGCTCATAAGTAAACAGGTGCGTGCGTTCTTAACCAAATATTCCATTTTAAACTACCAGTGCTACCAGTCTGGATTTAGACCAGGCTATAGCACTATCACAGCTGCTACCAAAGTTATAAATTATATTGCTCTTGCATTGGACAGCCATGAGGAATGTGCTGCTGTTTGATTCAGTAGATCATTGTATTCTCTTGGAGCATCCCAATGCTATTGGGTTCGATACCAATTCTAAAAAATGGTTTGCCGAATACCTCAGAAAGAGAGCTCAAGCTGTTTAAGCTGATGGCTTTCAATATGAATATTCTTCCCTTAATAAAGGAGGTCCTCAAGGCTCTGTCCTTGGACCACTGTTATATACAATTTATATGAATTCAATTGGGCATCATCTAAAACACAGTAGCATCCACTTATATGCAGATGATCAGAATCAGAATCAGAATCAGAAAGGTTTATTGCCATTGTCAATGAACAAACTTCACATGCATAGGAACTTGTCTCGGCATGAAGGTGCAACACAAAACGCTGAGCAATAATAAAACAACATATATTCAATCAAACAAAAGGGCATGCATTTAAGGGACAATTTAAAATTACATAGTATAAAATAAAAATAAAAATAGGCATTGCTATGTACACAAGTTTACAGTTAAGTTTAAAGTTGTAGTGCAGAAAGTGACAGTGCAGTGAGTGATGAATAGTGTACCGTATTTTGCGGCCCATAAGCCGCTACTTTTGTCAGATGTTTTGAGCCATGCGGCTTATTTAGAGGCTGCGGCTTTTCTGTGGTTTTTTTCTTTCACCGCTAGGGGCGAACTAACCGGAATTAGAATCAAAACTACAGAAAAGTTAAGCAAAGAAGCAGATGTTGCTTTTTTATTCAGCTAGCAAATAGAACACGGACGACAAATTACCAACTATAAATTATTTTCAAATTCTTGCCCCATCATTATGGTACCAAACGAAGAAGTTCGTATGAAGCAAGTTTTAAGCTGAAGGCCATCAATCTTGCTAGGAAACCGCGCGGCTGCACGCAAGCTTAACATCAATGAATGTACGGTGAGACGCCGCTGGAGGGGACAGCGGGAAGAGCTCATGCGATGCCAAAAGTCAAGGAAAGAGTTCTGCGGCCTATACAAAAGGTGCGGCCTATGTATTGTTTTATTATCGTTTTTTTAAAAAATAGAGCAAATGCGGCTTATATAGGGGAGGCGCTAAAAGTCCGGAAAATACGGTAGTTAAAGTGACAGGTTTAAAAGTGTTCATGAGTCCAACGGCAGAGGGAAAGAAACTATTCTTGTGGCGGGAGGTTCTGGTCCGGATGGACCGTAGCCTCCTGCCTGAGGGGAGTGGTTCAAATAGTCCATGTCCAGGGTGAGAAGGGTCAGCTGTGATCCGACCTGCTCGTCCCAGAGCCCTGGAGACGTACAGGTCCTGCAGCGATGGAAGTCTGCAGCCGATCACCTTCTCAGCAGAACGCACAATGCGCTGTAATCTCTGTTTGTCCCTGGCTGTGGCTCCAGCGTACCACACGGTGATGGAGGAGGTGAGGATGGACTAAATGATGGCCGTGTAAGAACTGCACCATCATCTGCACTGGCAGCTTGGCTTTCCTCAGCTGCCGCAGAAAGTACATCCTCTGCTGGGCCTTCTTGATGAGGGAGCTGATGGTGGGCTCCCACTTGAGGTCCTGGGTGATGGTGGTGCCCAGGAAGCGGAAGGAGTCCCACGGTGGTGATGGGGGAGTCTGTCATGATGACGGGGGGCTGGGGGGCTGTGGCTTTCCTGAAGTCCACGATCATCTCCACTGTCTTCTGGGCGTTGAACTCCAGGTTGTTGCCGCTGCACCAGGACACCAGCCGATCCACCTCCCTCCTGTAGACAGACTCATCCCCGCCCGAGATGAGCCCGATGAGGGTGGTGTCGTCCGGACACTTGATCAGTTTTACGGAGTCGTGGCTGGAGGTGCAGCAGTTTGCGTACATGGAGAAGAGCAGAGGAGAAAGTACACAGCCCTGTGGAGCTCCAGTGCTGATAGTCCGAGTGTCTGAGACATTCTTCCCCAGCCGCACGCACTGCCTCCGATCCGTCAGGAAGTCAGTGATCCACCTGCAGGTGGAGTCAGGCACGTTGAGCTGGGAGAGCTTGTCCTGGAGCAGAGCAGGGAGGATGGTGTTGAAGGCAGAGCTGAAGTCCACAAACAGGATCCTGGGGTAGGTTCCGGTGAGTCCAGATGCTGCAGAATGAAGTGGAGTGCCAGGTTGATGGCGTCGTCTACAGACCTGTTGGCTCTGTAGGGAACTGCAGGGGGTCCAGCAGGGAGGAGGTGAAGGACTTAAGGTGGGGCAAGACCAGGCGTTCAAATGACTTCATGACCACAGGCCTGTAGTCATTAAGTCCATCCGGGGCTTCTTGGGGACAGGGACAATGATGGCCGACTTGAAGCAGGCTGGGACATGGCATGACCCCAGGGAGGTGTTAAAAATGTCTTGTGAAGACGGGGTTTAACTCTCCTGCGCAATGTCTTAATGTAGCGGAGAGAGACGCCGTCTGGTCCAGCAGCTTTTCGGGGGTTGGATTTCCAAAATAGCCTGTGAACATCCTGTTCCTGAACTGAGAGAGTGGTGGGGGAGTGGGGGGGACCAGGTTTGGGTTGGCGGAGGTGGCCACTGTGGGGGAGGGGTGGTCACATCAAACCTGGAGTAGAAGGTGTTAAGTTGCTCAGCCAGTTTTCGATTGTCTGCAGCAGGGGGGGCTCGGGGCTTGTGGTTGGTGAGAAGCCGGAGCCCCCCCCACACGGAGGCAGGGTTGTTGTCAGAGAACTGCTGCTTCAGACGCGTATTGTATAGTAATCTCGCTCGAGAAACCTCTTTGCTAAATCCATGCAATTCTATATGCTAATGCACCTTCTTGTTCCCAAGTGATTCAAAATATTCAAGAGGGTTTTCACTCCATCCAACACAACTGTTTATTTGAAATTATTAATAGAATTCAAATAAAAACAAAATGTATGCTGTTTCCCAAAAGACACTCTATTAACCCAATGGTTATATGGTAATATGATTGAACAAGTACACCATTACAAATACTTGGGCATAAACTCTCCATCAACAAACACGTACAAGAGCTGACAAATAATCTTAAAACCAGATTGTCATTCTTCTTTAGAAATAAAGAATGTTTTCCTCTTCATTGTAGAAAACAGTTCATCCAAGCTACATTTCTTTCAGTTCTAAGATTATGGTGACATTATATATAAGCATTCTACGGCAACAGTGTTAAAACCTCTGAACTCGGGTTTTCCTTCAGCTCTATGGTTTATTACAGGAGAAGGAGACAGAACTCACCACTGTCAATTATATTCTAATGTAGAATGGCAATCGTTGGATGCACGAAGAGAACAGCACTGCCTTTTGTTTGTGTTTAAAGCTTTAGTTGGCATTTTGCCTGATTCTTTTTGAAGTTTATTGCACATTAGTTCAGGTATTCACAGTTTGAGGTCTCAGGACATTTTTATTTTTTTACAATCCCATTGTATCAACACAGAAACAGGAAAAAAGGCTTTCAGCAACTTTGCTCCCTCCCTGTGGAACAAAACCCAGAGACTTTTTAAATGTAATCATTTTATGCCTTTTAATGATTTTAAAGCACTGATCAAGGACTACCGGCAGTGCCGGTGCACTTTTATATCATTTGATCTCATATTGTATGTATAAATGTGTTTTTATGTATAGGTTGATTTTATTGAATGTTTTATTTGTTTTTAGTATCCTGTGTTTGTTTGTTGTTTATTTTGTGTTGTGTTTTAACAGGGTACCCATGAAAAAGAGAACTTTTCTCATTGGGTTTTCCCTGTATAAATAAAATAAAATGATATAAAATGAATGAAATGTTCTAAATAATAATAATAATAATAATAACAATAAGCCAACCGGGCACGAGACATGGTTATCAACAACAATCCCAGTGGCCCCCAGGAACCAGCCGCTGAAAAGGACCAAAAAAATCAATGTGAATCAATGTTCCACTCATCCAGGGAATATTAACCATGACGATGAACAACAGTATTGAGGGAAACATGTCCAAGACCATCAGTCATTCTGAGCACAAGCAAACCTCTTGGTCTGAAACCCCAGAGAATGACCTGGGACATATGTTGACCTATAACAAAGCAGAGAGCTCAGACCTAACTCAGTCAAGCATTTACAACAGTGTCAGAAAACGTCTGATGTCTGTCGCTAACTATATCCTTAACACTGTTGGTTGCTCTCCTAGAACCACGGGGCCCTAAGGTTGATCCGGGCAAGAAGGATGATTGTGTTTCATGTTGTCCTCGCTCCCACCTGTGCATGCTGTTGTTGTATAAGAGATAGACGGATTATATGGGCAGTTAGTTTGTTAAAGATAGATAGATAGATTGGTAGATAGATCAATCAAATCAATCAATCAATCAATCAAATATTAGGATTCATTATTACTTTATTAAAAAAATTCTAGTGGAGCCAAAATTTTAAAAGAAATATATACACCATATATAGTATGGAGGATGTCATGTGCCAAAATGCTTAAATGCACAGTAAATTAATTAAATATATGTGTAACTAATAAAAAATGTACAGTTAATTAAATGTACAGTAATTAATTATGTGTCTTTTACTGTATAAATAATTTAAAGAAACATTATAAGTTTAACATTAACAGCAACTGTGCACTGCTCCAAAGGTCACCAAAAATCTGCACTGCGCACAAAATAAATCCTGAATTGAAAAATAAACTAAACACATAAACATTTATACAATGTGATTCAGGGAGTGACAGGCAAAGGTGGACTGCCATACGAGGATTTTCCCCGTGGGCTGATGGGTAAATGTGCCGATACATGCCGAGCTGTAGATGAGACGAGCCCCGTCGGCCAAGGCCTGTACTTCCCGCTGGTGAAACTTTATGAATGAGGCTGAGCGCGATGTGAGAGGCGTGACTGCAGCGTAATATGACCTGCAACGGCCTGGACCGGGCCAGCCCTCACATACTAGGCCTTTTTGAAGCTGTATTCTGCATTAGTGTATGTTAAAGTGGTGGAGTACTGTACTGTTATGGGGTCATAGTGGGCTGCTCTGCCTTCAACTCCTGGGACACTAAAACAAAAATGAGTGGATTAGCAAGAGCAGCGACGCACAACAACAGAACACGCTTGTTTTAGCACTGTAGTTTATTTAAATCAAACTCACCACATTAGATTAGATTAGATTCAACTTTATTGTCATTACACATGTACAAGTACAAAGCAACGAAATGCAGTTTAGCATCCAACTAGAGTGCAATAATAGTAAGTACAATATACAGATAATAATAAAGAGGTGATAGCTAAAATAAGGAGCTGTAGTATATAAGTACAAATATACAGATTGATTGAGGTAAAGTGCATATTATATATATTGTGCATTAACTGTATGTAGACTATAAACAGGGACTATAGACATAAATTACAAAAGCAAATGGGCATATGATAAGTTAAGTAGTACAGATTGAGTGAACATTAAATAGTGCATAATAATAAACAGTAGCTGCCTAACATTACTAGACTAGTGCAATGTACAGTACGGTTTTCAGTGCAACCAGAATCCAAAGTGTTTTATTGCAGGAAGGTCCAGTAGTGCTGGTGACCCGTCTTTGGACAGTGGGGGGAGATGACTGGTTTGTGGGTGGTGGTGGTTGGGGAGTGGGGAGGGAGGGTTCATCGGCATGGGGCAGAGTTCAATAAGGACACAGCTCGGTGGAAGACACTGTTCCTCAGTCTGCTAGTCCTTGTCCGGTGGCTCCTGAAGCGCCTGCCTGAGGGCAGGAGGGAGAACAGTCTGTGTGCAGGGTGGGAGGCGTCCTTAAGAATACTGCGAGCTCGACGGAGACAGCGTTTTCTCTCTGGACTTCCTCAATGGAAGTGGAGTTCCTGTGATGCGTTGGGCAGTTTTTCACCACCCGCTGCAGTCCCTTGCACTCCACAACAGAGCAGCTCCCATACCAGACTGTGATACAGTTTGTCAGGATGCTCTCGATCACGCAGCGGTAGAAGTTCACCAGGATGGCTGAAGAAAGATGGTTTTTCTTCAGTGTCCTCAGGAAGAAGAGGCGCTGGTGAGCCTTCTTGACAAGGCTGGAGGTGTTGGTGGTCCAGGACTGGTCTTCCGAGATGTGGGTCCCCAGAAACTTTGAAGCTGGAGACACGCTCAACGTCCATCCCATTGATGTGGATGGGTGCATGCATGCTTCCTTTCTCCTTCCTGAAGTCCACGATGAGCTCCTTGGTTTTGCTGGTGTTTAGGAGCAGGTTATTTTCGGCGCACCATGTGGCCAGGTGCTGTACCTCTTCACTGTAGGCTGTCTCATCGTTGTTAGTGATGAGACCTATCACCGTGGTGTTCATCCGCGAACTTGATGATGGAGTTAGATCCATGCACGGGTCTGCAGTCGTAGGTGAAGAGGGAGTAGAGGAATGGGCTGAGCACACAGCCCTGTGGCACACCAGTGCTGAGTGAGACAGCGGTGGAGCAGGTGTGACCTGACCTAACATGTTGTGGTCTGTTAGTCAGAAAATCCAAAGTCCAATTACAGAGGGAGGTGTTTATGCCCAGGTCTCCAAGTTTAGTGATTAATTTGGAGGGGATGACGGTGTTGAAAGCTGAGCTGAAGTCAGCAAACCGCAATCGCGCATAGGTGTTCGGGGTTGTCCAGGTGTGTGAGCACAGAGTGCAGTGCTGTCGAGACTGCATCGTCTATGCTCCTATTGCTGCGGTAGGCAAACTGGTATGGGCCCAGTGTGGGTGGAAGGTAGTCCTTCAGGTGTGCCAGGACCAGCCGCTCAAAGCTCTTCATGATGATGGGTGTGAGTGCTACAGGGCGATAGTCATTGAGGCACGTCGGCTTGGAGTGTTTCGGCACTGGCACGATGGATGTGGTTTTGAAGCATGTCGGCACAGCTGCTTGGGCGAGGGACAGGTTGAAAATGTCCGTGAAGATCCCAGTGAGCTGCTCCGCACATGCCCTGAGCACACGTCCAGGAACGCCGTCAGGTCCAGCAGCCTTGCGTGCGTTGATCCGGCTCAGTGCTCTGTAGACAACCGTGGAGGAGAGCGTGGTGGTCTGGTGGTCTGCTGGGAGTGTTGTCTTGGTGGCGGTGTCTCTGTTTTCCCTCTCGAAGCGAGCATAGAAGTGGTTAAGCTCGTTCAGGAAGGAGATATCTGTGGCTGTGGGAGTGAGGTTGCTGGGTTTGTAGTCGGTGATGGCCTGGATGCCCTGCCACATGCGTCTGGGGTCGGAGTTGGAGAAGTGACCCTCTATTTTTTGCTTGTAGCAGTTCTTGGCCTTCTTGATGCCCTTCCTCAGGTTAGTCCTGGATGTGCTGTAGGCCTGCGCATCCCCTGATCACATCGCTGTTACCCTACATTTACTCCTCAGCTACAAAATAGTGGTTATAACGAAGGAGAAGGAGTTTTTCAAAATGTGCTCCTAAAAAGTTATTTCTCTTTGGCTTGAGATCAAGACTCCCAGTCACTACTGGCACAACGCGCCAAAACGAGTGTGTGGTGCTGTGGCTCTCTCTCGACTCTTTGGCTGAGAAACAAACCTGGCTCTGGATTGCGGTGAGGAGATGAGATCTAACCAAAACGAATGAGTTTTAAATCGCTCTACATCAAAACATCCGATCAGACCCATGCCATATTTCTTACGGTGTAGCCGTAGCGATGACAGAAACCTCCCATGTTATTCCAATGAGAAAATTGCCACATTTTGAAGTTTAAATACGTTTTCACTTTTTACTTTTACAAACTCCTCCTTAGGCGTTCTTCTTCCTCTATTTCCTCTCCCTGTCCTCTCCTTCCTCTCTTCTTCGCCTCTTCTCGCCCTCATTTCTCTTCCTCTCCTCCTCCTCCTCTTCCTCCATTTCTCTCCTCCCTCATCCTCTCCTCTTTTTTCTCCTCTTCCTCCTCGTCTCAGTGCTTTGTGCCAAGTCGATAGAAGTGAAGATCCAGAAGAGATCAGTGTTATATGTCGGTGTAATCCCTCATTCGTCCAGGAGTGTTCCATTGTAGAAAAAGATTCAGTTGTAGTCATCTGGACTCTGTTTTAGAAAAACAAAACGTTTCGACTCTCATCCAAGAGTCATTCTCAATCTGCAAATCGAGTCTGGGAACTCAGGTTTAAATCCTCTTCTGTGTAAACCCTGCCCACATGGCGGGACCTCCTGATAAAGGGAGTTTTTGGTTTTACTTGAGACTGCTCTTCTTTGTTTACTAACAGCCCTGAGATGGGCCATCTACATCCTATTGAACACTGACTTACACTGACACTGAGTATTCTGTGTACTCAGGAGTACTCAGAAGTACCTGATTAGCATCAAGAGTCATGTTTTATAATCTTATATGACGACAAAATAAATAGAACCAATTCTCAGTTAATGTACTTTATGAGTTCAGATTTATTCGTTCAATAAATAACATTTTGTCGTTGAATTATAAGATAAAATACAAAGTAAAAAATGAATAAAGTTTATTTTACTCATTTTACAAACGTAGATGCATGATTTGATTAAAAATCCACAAATGACAATCTTAACTTTAAAACCCATATTTTGACTAAATATTAGTTCTGTCTCCACCAAAGTCTGACACTTGGTAGAATGAGTCTATATAGTTTATAATATTTGCATCACTTTGTCGAGTCTCTGCGAAAGTGAATCTGACGAGACGGACTTCAACTGAAGACGACTGAGACTGATGAGGCACGACTGAACATCAGGAAAATCAGGCTGAAAGTCGTGTAGTGTGTCCTCAGCACAGTGTTGTGTTTGTGTGTAATGGTTGTGTTTTTCTGTAAGTGTTGTGTGTAAGGGTTGTGTTTGTGTGTAAGGGTTGTGTTTGTGTGTGAGGATGGTGTTTGTGTGTAAGGGTGGTGTTTGTGTGTAAGGGTTGTGTTTGTGTGTAAGGGTGGTGTTTGTGTGTAAGGGTTGTGTTTGCGTGTAATGGGTGTGTTTGCGTGTAAGGGTTGTGTTTGTGTGTAAGGGTTGTGTTTGTGTGTAAGGGTGGTGTTTGTGTGTAAGGGTGGTGTTTGTGTGTAATGAGTGTGTTTGTGTGTAAGGGTGGTGTTTGTGTGTAAGGGTGGTGTTTGTGTGTAAGGGTGGTGTTTGTGTGTAAGGGTGGTGTTTTTGTGTAATGAGTGTGTTTGTGTGTAAGGCTGGGGTTTTGTGTGTAAGGGTTGGTGTTGTGTGTGAAGGGTGGTGTTTGTGTGTAATGAGTGTGTTTGTGTGTAAGGGTTTGTTTGTGGTGTAATGGGTGTGTTGGGTGTGTAAGGGGTGGTGTTTGTGTGTAAGGGTGGTATTTGTGTGTAATGAGTGTGTTTTGTGTGTAAGGGTGGTGTTTGTGTGTAAGGGTGGTGTTTGTGTGTAAGAGTGGTGTTTGTGTGTAAGGTGGTGTTTTGTGTTAATGGGTGTGTTTTGTGTGTAAGGGTGGTGTTTGTGTGTGTGTAAGAGTGGTGTTTGTGTGTAAGGTGGTGTTTGTTGTTGTAAGGGTGGTGTTTGTGTGTAAGGGTGTGTTTGTGTGTAATGGGTGTGTTTGTGTGTAAGGGGTGGTGTTTGTGTGTAAGGGTGGTGTTTGTGTGTAAGGGTGGTGTTTGTGTTGTAAGGGTGGTGTTTGTGTGTAGGGTGGTGTTTGTGTGTGATGGTTGTGTTTGTGTTGTAGAGGGTGGTGTTTGTTGTGTAAGGGTGGTGTTTGTGTGTAATGGTGGTGTTTGTGTGTTAAGGGTGGTGTTTGTGTGTAAGGTGGTGTTTGTGTGTAAGGGTTGTGTTTTGGTGTGTAAGGGTGGTGTTTGTGTGTAAGGGTGGTGTTTGTGTGTAAGGTGTGTTGTTTGTGTGTAAGGGTGGTGTTTGTGTGTTAAGGTGGTGTTGTTTTAAGGGTGTGTTTTTTGTGTAATGAGTGTGTTTGTGTGTAAGGCTGGGGTTTGTGTGTAAGGTGTTGTTTTGTTGTAAGGGTGGTGTTTGTGTGTAAGGGTGGAGTTTGTGTGTAATGAGTGTGTTTGTGTGTAAGGTTGGTGTTTGTGTGTAATGGGTGTGTGGTGTGTAAGGGTGGTGTTTGTGTGTAGGTGGTATTTGTGTGTGTGATGGAGTGTGTTTTGTGTGTAAGAGTGGTGTTTGTGTGTAGGGTGGTGTTTGGTGTTGTAAGGGTGGTGTTTGTGTGTAATGGGTGTGCTTTGTGTGTTGGGTGTGTTTGTGTGTAAGGGTGGTGTTTGTGTGTAGGGTGGTGTTGTGTGTGTAAGGGTGGTGTTTTGTGTTGTAAGGGTGGTGTTTGTGTGTAAGGTGGTGTTTGTGTGTAATGGGTGTGTTGTGTGTAAGGGTGGTGTTTGTGTGTAAGGGTGGTGTGTGTGTGTAATGGGTTGTGTTTGTGTAATGGGTGTGTTAAGGGTGGTGTTTGTGTAAGGGTGGTGTTTGTGTGTAAGGTGGTGTTTGTGTGTAAGGTGTGTTGGGTGTGTGTGTTTGTGTGAAGGTGGTGTTTGTGTGTAAGGTGGTGTTTGTGTTTGTGTGTAAGGGTGGTGTTTGTGTGGTGAATGGGTGTGTTTGTGTGTAATGGGTGTGTTTGTGTGTAATGGGTGGTGTTTGTGTGTAAGGGTGGTGTTTTGTGTGTAAAGGTGGTGTTTGTGTGTAAGGGTAAGGTGTGGTGTTGTGCGTAAGGGTGGTGTTTGTGTGTAAGGTGGTGTTTGTGTGTAAGGGTGGTGTTTGTGTGTAAGGGTGGTGTTTTGTGCGTAGGAACCTCTGGAGAGCCCTAAAGTGCAGCACGCTCCAGAGAAACCAGGGCAAAAGCCGATGGTGGAAACGACGCGCAGTTTCCTCATGTCCGACAGATCTCTGCAACTCAAAGCCTTGCTGGACAAAAGAGGCGAAAGTAAACCGGGTCTATACCAGGTCTAAACCTAAACCAGGTCTAAACCAGGTCTAAACCAGGTCTTTCTCTGTCGTAGTTGTACAACATCACGGAGAACCAATCAGTGTCAATGTCCACGTCACAAAAACTCCACCAAGACGTTCAAGAGAGTGAAAATATCAGGTACAAAACGCCAGGAAATAAAGAAAACATACGGAATCTGAATGTGGTGGATTGGTGCCACTTTTATCTCCAGCAGCTCACAGAAGTGAGGAGCAGCAGCTCTCAGGACCTGCTCTCCAGGACCTGCTCTCTCAGACCTGCTCTCAGGACCTGCACTCAGGACCTGCTCCCGCTCTCAGGACCTGCTCTCGGACTGCTCTCATGGACCTGCTCTCAGGACCTGCTCAGCCTCTAGGACCTGCTCTCAGGACCTGCTCTCAGGACCTGCTCTCAGGACCTGCTCTCAGGACCCCTGCTATCAGGGACCTGCTCTCAGGACCTGCTCTCAGGACCTGCTCTCTGCAGGACCTCTCACACCTGCTCTCAGGACCTGCTCTCAGGACCTGCTCTCAGGACCTGCTCTCAGGACCTGCTCAGGACCTGGACCTGCTCTCAGGACTGCTCTCAGGACTGCTCTCTCAGGACCTGCTCTCAGGACTCTCTCAGGACCTGCTCTTAGGACCTGCTCTCAGGACCTGCTCTCAGGACCTGCTCTCAGGACCTGCTTGTGGCAGTGAGCTCCAACAGAGGGCGCCACACTCTCTGAGTGGAGCTTTCATTGAGTTCAACTTTGTCGCTCCTCGGGTCGAAATATCAGTGATGAGACGAACAGATGATTGTCCTTCTTAAAACAAACTGTATAATCCAGTTTAGATTAATGCCTGTTATTATGGCTTTGTTTGGAATGTTCCGCAGTGTAGCTTATCTCCATGGAGACGAGTTCTCTCTCTCGGCAGGTTAAATGACGTGAAACTGTTCAAAAATAATACTTGAGTGAAACCTCGTGTCACATGTGCTCCAGAGTGCGCTGTAATGTGGTGGTGGAGCAGCAGGGGGCGCGCCAAGAGCACAAGACAGGCTCCTGATTCTGAACTGATAAAATTATGGATATAAAGGTCATGTTATTACTTTGCTTTTCTTACTGTGAGCAGACTCGACTCTCCACAGAACTGACCTGTAACTTGGCCTGGTGGAATCGTCTGCTCGTTTCCAGAATTATGCTTTAGGTGAAATCAATAATCTTTATATAATTAAGTTCTGTGTGTTCATTAAATGCCCCCAAAAATAATTTAGCCGAATGTAAATTCCAGCAATTAATTGCTTTTTTAAAAAACATTAGAATTATTGCTCCAAAAATATTCATTAACTTAGATCAAATCCTTTTTTTGAGGATTTGAACTCTGTTTTGTTCCATTACACTGTTTTCAGCAGAAAATCTTAGGACATCATGTGTAAAAACAGTGAGATATGAAATGTAAAATGTAGTGTAAAGTACATTTTACAGGATAAAGTATCAAACACGCCATGAACAGGCCTGTTTTAGCACAGCACAGGCCTGAATAAGATTGAAAAGCTTGGACTTTCTCTCAAGCTGCTTGATATGCTGTACATAACCTGCACGTAACCCTCTTATTTCAGTCACATCAATCATTCTGGGACGCATCAGGGTCAGTTTGTACTCTAAACCCACAAGTAAAAAATTACCCTTAAATAAAATGAAAAATGAATAGGACTTTAATATGAATTCTGCCTGGACATTTTTGCTTTATTTAAAGTCCCTGAAACTCATTTTTTGTGAATTTACCTTCAGCTTTAAAAGAGACTTGTCAAAAGAGCAGAGCTCTGTCAGATTTACCATTGGCGATCCTGCTTGTATGTCAAATAATAGGATGTATTATTATCATTTTTCTCAATCTTTGAACCGCTGTGTGTTCTTAATAAAGAATGAATTGAATTGATGAACAGTATCTATAAGAGAAATGGTATTGATAAATCATTACAATTGAGTGACACAGAAATACAACTTCCAGCACGGAGGCTGCTCTATTTAACGGAGCTATTAATGTACAATAAAGTCAACAATACTGCATTAGAATCATATAACAGGCATAACATAATGTGATGTGATTATCATTTAAATTAGAGTTTTGTGACTCAAATAAGACTGTGATCCGTGCGCTCCTCACCTGTCTCCTTCTGCTCTAACGGTGTGATCCTCCTCTTCCTCGTGCAGAACTTGGAAATGATCTTGCTTTCACATTCAGTTGCATTATATTACCGTGAGAAAACACCACAGGATTAAAACAGCTTTTTGTTTTGGCTTCACGACTTCACTGTGACCCCAAATGTATTTGGAAATCCTGCAGTAGATCTGCTCACATTTTCTCTGATGTGTAAAGAAGAACGTAGAAAAGCTGAGGTATTTAAAACATTAAAAGAGTCACATAGGTCCACCAGGGGGCGCTCTTCTCTGATCCACCACAGACACAGAGCAACCTTCACCCCACAGTCCAAACCCAGGAAACAGCGGCTCAGTGAAGGAGGAGCTGGAGGTGTGGAGGTGGGACAGTTTTCCATCACAGTCGACCTCATAGAAGGACAGAGATCCAGCCTCAGAATCCAGGAAGACAGACACTCGACCTGAGGAGGAGGAGGAGAGCTCTGTTCTTCTGTTGTTGTGACAGAAATAGTAACGTCCATTATTGATCCTCAGCCTCCAGGACTGATCACTGCCTCCAAACACACACTCCTCTCTGTCTCCTCTCCGTCTGATTCCTCTGTAACTCACTGCTACAAAAATGCTCCACTTCCCGCTCCAGTCCACCTCCCAGTAATAGCGCCCCCTGAGGCCAGTGCAGCTCAGGACCTGAGGCTGGTCTGTAAATCTGTCCTCATGATCTGGACACTGCTGCTCCTCTGTCACGCTGGTCACTGTCCGTTTGTCCTCAGACAGTTTGAGTTTTCTGTGAGCTGTGTTTGGATCCAGAGAGAACTCACAGGAATCTGAGGGCACAAACACATGACATTTCTATGATTTTAGCTCTGTTAAACTGGTTTTAAATCATTTATTTAAGGGGTTGTATGGGATTTTTCATTAAATATAAAATATTGATTACATATTCAATATTCTGGTATTTATTATCAGAGTTGGGGGTAACAATGCGTTGGTAATCAAATTACTTTTTTAGAGTAGTTTTGGTTATTTCATCATCTCTATGTCGGTCTCATCTCCTCACCAGTTAACAAGTTTTAGGGGCTTGTTAACTGTTCAGTCCGATAGAGAGAGCCTAATGTGAGGCTGTGGCTTCTCTTATGAAGTGAATTTGAGTGTTGACTCTTTTACCCAAGCCCCCGATGTCTTTCCCCACAGCCACAATAAAAAAAAACGTAAGATAGTGACCTCAAATCTGATTATTTGACTGTTTATTATCTCAACTAGTAGCATTGCTCCGTTCGTGGTGTTCTGTTTTCATCCTTCTGCGGTGCTGCCGCAGCCGGACGTGATGTCATCGCGAGCGCTCGTAACGCAAGAGTACTCCGACGTGTTACTTTTATAACGCAGTAACATAAGGCGTTAGTTTTCCACAGCAGTAATGAGGTAACGTAACGAGTTACTTTTACAAGTCTGGGACCAAAAACACATCCCTAGTTGCCACGTAGGAGTGGAATGAAACACTTCTTCAGGTTAAGGCCTGTTTGTAGTTTGTAGGTTTGTAGGTTTCTCTCCTCATTATCTTTTCCCCGACTCCTCTTTTCTGCCATGGTGGTGCCACAGCAGGCTAGAAACCTGTCATGGTTTGAGTGTGTAAATACCAGCGAGTCAAAAGTACAATAGAATTTGTTTCCAGACTTCCGGTATGTTTTCATGCTGAACAGAATCACTTGCACCATTGCTGCAGAAACTAGCTTTAAAATCATCCTTTGACCCACCTAATGCCAAAAAAGAAGAACAAGGAAGACACAAGTCTGGTAACGCTACGGGACCAAGACAAACAAAGCTGCCGACCCATGGCTCCACTGGAAAACAGCACGCCTCCAAGCTAACAAGGCTAATATGGCTAGTGGGGCAGACGCTGCGGAGTTCTTCCCCTGCGGAGGTACGGGGTCCCGCCGGCCCAGATAAAGATTCTCACGGCTTCCTCCCATCGGAAGGAAGAGCGGAGATGATGATTCATCAGTTAGCGCTCATGATGTGCGCCAAGGTGACGCTGCAGACGTAGAACAATAATATGAAAAGTAAGATCTTGCATTTGGAGTCCAGATCATGTAGGAACCAACATCTACCGGAGGGAGAAGGAGAAGATATTGAAAGTTATCTGGAGAAGATTAAAAAAAAAACCACACTGCGGAAGTTCAATGTCAGCCTGCTTATTGACCCTTTGTTAAAGGAAAAAATGTCAAATGATATCAAGACTTATCTGGAGGAAAATGATACTGGGGAAATTGCCCCGCCCATTCTCTGGGACGGTTCTAAAGCAGTTTTGAGATTAATGCTGTGCCGTGGCTTCCTGTACAGGCCTTACAAACATTCAAACTGAACAAAGATGTTAAAATCTTAAAAGGGTTGGGGTTTGACCATGGTTTTGTACCAAATATGGCTTGGAGAAACAGGACTTTTATAGGTATAAACAAATAAGGAGTTACTATAACCAAAACATTAAACAAAGTAAAGACCATTATATTTATCAAGGCTTATAAATCAGAACTTTTAAGGGAATTATATCTACATTGTATCAATGCATTTCTAATCTGGACAGCTACTCTACTAAATATATTGAAAACAAATGGGAAAGAGAAGGTGGTCTTGTTTTAACAAGGGTTAGTGGGAAAAGGCCTATGGAGGATTACAAAATCACATGTCTGGAGAAAGTTTTGTTGGAAAAATTTGTCACTTTTTTTCATAAGACCATGTCAAAGTGCCAATTCTTCACAGGGAAATGCAGACTGTTGGGAGAAACTGTGGCAGCCAGGAGGCAAACCACTATCATGTGTTCTGGGACTGTCCTGTTGCTCAAAAATGTTGGACTGAAATAAAGGACAGCTGCAGAAGGTTTTTGACATTGGCACACTCCTGCCATGGACAGAATGAATGGATACCTTTGGAATGTGCTTTTGGCAACAGGAAAAAGGCCATAACAAAGAATTGGATGACGCAAAATCCCCCGATAATCAAAGACTGGACTCACATAATAACAGAAATGAAGAAATGGAAAAAATAACATTTGAATTTGGAAAAGACAGACTCTGGACGAACTGGGACTGTTTTTATACTTGTTTAAATGTGTAGTTGATGTCTGTTTGTATTTTTGTTTTGTGATTTGCTCTGTGGCTGTGTTCTGTTTGTTTCAAGGTTCCATTTAGGGCAATCTCAGATGTTAATTTATGTGACTTACAAGTCCATATTTGAGCACGCAGCTAGACGCGATTTTCATTAACCAATGCTTAATCTTAAAATAAATATTTTTTTCCCCCTTCTTTATATTCTAATACGCAAAAACATGTCTCGAGTCTTTTGCAGCACAAATCTCTCACTCAGATATTTCTTTTTTAACTGAGAAGAACTGAAGTCTGATAAAGTCACATACTGTTAATGTTTCTATGAACTGAATGAAATACAGACTCACACTTCCTCAGACCTGGGACCATCCACTGTTCTCCAGCAGGATCCAACCTGGAACATACAAATCCAATTTAGACCAGACCACAGACCCAGGCCTGGACCAACCACGGACCAGAGACTGAACCAGGACCCAGACCTGAGAGAGTCCAGGGGGCAAAGGGGGTCATCCCGTAGAGTGGTCAGGAGCTCTGCTGAGGGTCCTGGATGGTTGTAGCTCAGGTCTAACACTCTCAGATGGGAGTGGGTGGAACTTAGAGCTGAGGCCAGAGCAGTCCCTCCCCTTTCTGAGACCAGACATCCAGACAGACTAAAGACACACAGCATTACACTCATGTGGACACAAGGGGCAGAGTGCACCGTGGAAGCGTCTGACCTGAGAGTCTCCAGTCTGCAGGGGGCGCTCTTCAGTCCAGAACACAGCAGCTCCACTCCTGAGTCCTGGAGGTCATTGTGACTCAGATCCAGGTGTGTGAGACTGGAGGAGCTGAGGACTGAGGCCAGAGGACCACAGCTGTGAGGGGACAGGTCACTGGCACAGAGACTGAGGAAAGAGAGGGACATTAGAGACTAGAACTATGACATACAAGTTTAAATACAGTACAAAGTACAAAGAGAGACATGAGCAACTAGAACCATGACACAAGACTTTAAAGTGCATTTGACAGGTTTCATGTTTTTCTAGTTATAACTTAGTCCCTATAAAGGAGGTGTTGGGAAGGAGACCCACACTTGTGACCTCGGAATGGACTGTGTTAGGACTGATTAGTAAATCCTCAATCTAGTCCTAGATTAAATGGCTGCATGGAGGAATTCCAGATCCCACCTCTGTCAGCTAACTCACACACTAGCACGCGTCTGATTGGTTGAACATTGGCACCGAAATCCAGGGGCCGGCGGAGTTGAAAGACATTACACAAGCCAACAAAATTAGTGCCATCAAGAGGTCCATGAGGAAGTACCTGGCCAAAGAGCAGGTACTGATCCGTGTGTGTGGGTTTCCTATATACTTCTATCTGGAGCTTCCCGTCTTCTTCTCTGATCGTGGAACAATCAAGAAAGGCCAGTTCTCCTCAGCATCTTCTCTTGTAAACCTGATATGCGGGTCCACTGCATTGATGTGCTCTGAGAAGGCTTCCAGCTCTTGTTTCTTGATTGTCACAAATGTGCCATTAGTAAGCAGACCACTATTTTCAAACAATATGGGAAATAAAAAGGATCTCTCTATACGCCGAAAAGCGTAACATTTTTTTAATGCCTTGGACATGGTATGAAAATCTTAAGTATTTCATGAAAACTTAAGTGTGATCATCATACTATTAAGAGATTTGTAGCTGACTCAGAGCACACATGGATTCGTACAGATAAAGGCACAATGAGGAAGGCTTCTGTCTGACAAATACATCAGATTAAGAGAGCAGCTGCTAAAATGCCATTACAAAGCAGCAAACTCTGCTCAGGCTCCAGAGTCCCCGTGAACATCAAGGATCCTCCAGAGGCTTGCAGTTAAGCATAAACCTTCTAATCGGAGCAAAAACGGCTTCAGTGGGGCCAAAAATACATGAAAACTCATTTCTGTTTACTGATGAGTGCCGTGCAACCCAGTATGGTCCAGATGGATGGAGTAGTGGATGGTTGGTGGACGGCCACAAGGTCCTAACAAGGCTGCGATGTCAGCAACCAGGTGGCAGAGTTATGTTTTGGGCCAGAATCATGGGGAGAGAGCTGGTCATCACCTTTAGGGTCCCTGAAGGTGTGATAATGACCTCTGTAAAGTATGAGAAGTTTTTGACTGACCGCTTTCTTCCATGGTAGAAAAAGAAGAACCGTGCTTTCTGTAACAAAATCATCTTCATGCATGACAATGCACCATCTCATGGTGTAAAGAATACCTCTGCATCATTGGCTGCTATGGGCATAAAAGAAGAGAAACTCATGGTGTGGCCCCCCTCCTCCCCTGACCTTAGAGCATCCTCAAGCGAAAGATCTATGAAGGCGGGGAGCATTTCCCATCCAAACAGCAGCTCCGGGAGGCTATTCTGACATCTGACACAAGAAATTCAAGCAGAAACTCTCCACAAACTCACAAGTTCAATGGATGCAAGAATTGTGAAGCTCCTGTCAAATTAGGGGTCCTATGTTAAAACGTAACTTGACCAGGTCAGATGTTTTCATTGAAATAGTTTTTTATTTCAGTAAATATGACCGGCCAATGCTTCTAATTAAACAAATGATCATTTTCAGTTTTTGACAACATTAACATTTGTTTGAAACGCTGTTGTGCATAATAATTTGGAACAGTGCATTTTAGGTTTTTATTTTTGAAAACAACATTGTTGTCATTGGGAAGTTTGGTCAAAAACATTCGAATTGGTCATATGATACAGCGATTCGTGGGACGTCTGTGTGACATTCTTATATTTGAAAAGTAAATAAATAAAGTTTAAAAAAAAAGCAAAAAAAGCAAAAACATTCGAATTGTACTCGAATTGTGTCACCTAAAGGTTGATGACTTGAAAGTTAGTATGACTGTCATTTATATTGCCTATTTGGCCAAATCAGAGAAAAATATAACAATAATAATAATAATAATAATAATAATAATAATAATAATAATAATAATAATAATAATAATTTGGAACACTGTTTAATTCATCCATCATCATAATGCCTTAGTGTGATTTCAGCAATTTTATTTCTTTACTTTATTGCCGTTTTTCTCACCTGATACTTTAAAAACTCCCATTTTTGCACAATAAATTCCCCATTAAAAACATCGTTAATCAAATTATTAGCAAATGATCTTGTCCTGCAGTAAGGTGTTCTAAACTTCTAATATCCACACATTTATTTGAATAGTTATTAACTTGTGATCTGTTAATGGAGCACAACTGTGACCTATTTCTGAAATGAATTGAAACAGAAGAAGTAAACCATAAATCAATTCTGGATTGGCAAGATCTACACTATACAAGTTTATTCCTTTGTAAGTGGGTTGAAGAACTAGGAAGTAGAGCTGAATTCTAAAACAGAATCCCTCTGTGATGTCATCAGTAAGCGACTTCACATCCAAAATGCAGCGTCAAATCGGGTCAAATGCATCTGACTCACACATAGTTATGGACTAATAATCACCACAAAACCATGGATCTCACATTACAGATGTGGACTCGACTGGATTATTCAACTTTTTGCCTCTGATGGTGATCTTTTTGCAGCTCAAGCTAATGTAAGCAGCTCATGTTAGTGACTTTACAGCTAAGGCTTTATTCAACAGTGGTTGATTCATAACCTGGGCTCGACAGAGCTTTGCTTTTACAGCTCTTTTGCTCTCATGTTGTGTCCAGGTAAAGACCTGTCGCTGTGGTTTTTCAGACGCTCGCAATGCATTGTGGTCTACATTGACTGGTCTAGTGACCAGCACTGGTCACTACTTTTCAAGGTGCATTGTGAGAACTTTTGAGTGCACTACTTTTTTACCTTTCACTAAAAATGGCGTGAGCCCTAAATAGCTCCCTCTGTAGGGAAAAGTGTGGACTTTCAGATGCAGCCACTGACACATTTTTCGGACAGTTTAAACAATAATTCATCAAAATTAAGGTGTTATCAGGTATTTGTCAAAACATAACTATTGTGTAATTTATATGGATTTTGGGCCTTGTTAACCAGGCGACAGTTAGGAACCAGAATTATCTCTCCATATGTCACATCTGCTGCTCAAGTCCAACCAGGAAGTAACTTTATAAACAAATAACAAATAAGACTGGAGAAAAATAATAGACAAAATGTTCAGTAAAATCTTAAAAATACTCGTTCACTATGTAAGTATAACCTAACCTGTCATATGCACTTTAAATACAGTCTGGACTCACAGGACTTTGGTGGAGGCTTTGATCACCGGCAGCAGACCCAGGAGAGCTGCCTCTGAGGCCCTGTATTTCCTCAGATCAAACTCCTCCAGGTCTGAGTCTGAGGACAGTAAGAGGAAGGACAGAGCCGACCACTCTGCAGGAGAAGTTAACAAGGAGAGCTCTCCTCCTTTCATACACTCCTGTATCTGCTCCATCAGACTGAGGTCATTCAGCTCATTCAAACAGTGGAGCAGGTTCAGACTTCTCTCAGCAGACAGACCCTTTTCATTCAGCTTCTCTTTGATGTACTTTACTGTCTCCTGATTAATCCCTGACCTACTTCCTGACTGAGTCAGCAGACCCTGCAGCAGGCTCTGATTGGTCGACAGAGCCAGCCCCAGGAGGAAACGCAAAAACAGGTCTAGGTGTCCGTTTGGACTCTGTAAGGCCAGGTCCACAGCAGAGCGGTAGAAGCCTGCCTCTGCCTCAAACTCAGGACTCTCAGAGGAGTGTGGTGGTGACAGCAGATTCTCTCCAGAGCTGAAGAAGGTCTGATGGACGTGAAAAGCAGCCAGAAACTCCTGCACACTCAGATGGATGAAGCAGTAGACCTTGTCCTGGTACAGGCCTGGCTCCTCTCTAAAGACCTGTGTGAACACTCCGGAGTACACTGAGGCCGCTGCAGCGTCCAGCCACACTCGCTCAGGTCACTCTCGTAGAAGATCAAGTTTCCTTTCTGCAGCTGCTCAAAGGCCAGTTCTCCCAGATACCGCACCATCTCCCTGGTCTCTGGAGTCCAGTGAAGGTCTGCCCCTGATCCCTGGTGATACTTGATGTTCTGGACTTTGGCTGCACCACCAGGAAGTGGACGTACATCTGTGTGAGAGTCCGGGGCAGCTCTGGTCTCTCTGTTTGTTCCAGAAGCTTCTGTACAACTGTGGAGAGGATCCAGCAGAAGACCGGGATGATTGGCACATGATGTGGAGACTGCGGATGCTCTTGATGTGGAGATGACGGCTCTGGCCTTGTCTCTGAACCTCCTCCTGAAGTACTCCTCCTTCTGTGGGTCGGCGAACCCTCGCACCTCTGTCACCATAGAGATGCACTCAGCAGGGATCTGATTGGCCGCCGCGGGGCGCGTGGTTATCCAGAGAAGAGCGGAAGGAAGCAGGCTCCCTCTGATGAGGTTTACCAGCAGTACGTCCACTGATACGGATTCTGTGGGGTCGCTGAGCACCCGGGTTCTGCTGAAGTCTAGAGAAAGTCTGCACTCGTCCAGACCGTCAAAGATGAAGAGCACCTGGAGCTGTTGGAAGCTGCAGAGATCTTTGGATGGACTGAAGAAGTGGTTGCAGCAGCTCCACCAGCTGAACTGTCTGTCTCTGAGCACATTGAGCTCTCTGAAGGTGAACGGGAACAGCAGCTGGAGCTCCTGGTGGGCCCTACCTTCAGCCCAGTCCAGACTGAACTTCTGAGTCAGCACTGTTTTCCCCACGCCAGCCACGCCATTCGTCAGCACCACTCTGATTTGGTGCTTTTTTCTCTGTTCTCGTTGGTCGCTTAGTCTGGTCTTCTCTTATTTGTCGCCAGCTACAATATTTTTAAATATTAAAAGTGGTGTCTTTCTTCTCTCAGTCTGCTCTGTTCGGATTGGCCTCTGTCTGTCGTCAGGCTTTTTAAAGATGTCTTCACTTGCGATGGTTTTCTCTGGAGCGGCTGCTCTCCTGGACAAGCTCTCCATTTGTCTGACTTCATGTTCCTGGTTGACCTCTGCGCCCCGCCTTCTGTGATGTAGAGCTTTGTGTAAATTTGGTTCAGGGGGGCGGAGTCTCCTGCTTTAGCCACACCTCAAACACACAGCTGAACTTCTGCTGCAGGTGAGACTTCAGTTTATCTTGACAAAATCCAACGGTGTTTCCTGAATGAAACACAAACACCTGTCAACTCAAGCTTCTTCTGATTTGTGAAAACATACTAATTTACCAAAATGTCAAATGAACTACTTTTAATTGTAAAGTTAAACAGATCAGAGCCTGGAACTGTTCTTCACATGGACAGTATCAGAGTTCTTACTGTCCTGTAGGCGCTGGACCAGTTGCTCCTGGTCCATCCTCCTCAGGAAGTCCAGGGTGATGTTTAAGAACCTCTTGCTGCTTGGCTCTTCCTCCTCATTCTCAGTGCATTCTGAGGCCAGAAGCCTGTGAGGCCTCTCCAGCTGCTCTTTGACAAAAGTCAGGACGTCCTCCTCAGACGCTGGAACAGAACAATAGAGAAGAGTTTTAGTCAAAGAGAAAACCAGAGAACCTCACACATGGCTACTCACCCTGAATATGGTGTCCAGTGGCTCTTTTGGGCCTGGCTCCCTGTCAAACAATAAAATCATCATAATTTACATAAAATATCATCATAAAAACATAACTGTAAACTTGTGTACATAGAAATGCCTATTTTTATTTTTATTGTATAGTAATTTTAAATTGTTTCCTAATGCATGCCCTTTTTTGATTGAATATATGTTGTTTTATTATTACTCAGTGTTTTATGTTGCACCTTAAGGCCGAGACAAGTTCCTATGTTTGTGAATTTTGTTCATTGACAATGGCAATAAACTCTTTCTGATTCTGATTCTGATCATAATTTATTTGTTTCAGACTCATGGTCCATAAAAGAACACAATAAGACAGAAGACAACAATAAAAGGGTTCGAAAAGACAGCTCAGTGTTTCATAAAGAGCAGTGATACTGAACAGCACTAAAGCTGGGACTCACCCGCATCGCCACCAGAGAGTTCAGAGAGACATCAGGTTTGTCATGAGAGTCTGAAAAGTGTTCGAAAGAGCCCGACAGAACAGGAGACTGGCACTACTGGCATGTTTATTTGTAGAGCACCTTTCATGCACGCAGACAATTCAAAGAGTTTCACACAGAATTCTACCACAAACATTTAGGAAATATAGAAAAGTTCACACCATTTGGACTTATCCAGTAACAGATAAACATTTAAACAAGTCCATAAATGTATGAATTCATGAGCATAAGTTATTAAAAAGAGTCTTTAACTTATATTCAAAAATATCAGGCTTTATTTCAAGTCACAGATTTTCATGAAGAGAGTTCCACAATTGTGATTCATAGAAACAAACTGAGGCTTCAACATGTTTGGTTCAAACTCTAGAACCACTAGGAGACTAGTACCATCTGATCTCAGGGGCGGACGGGGCTCAAAAGGAGTCAGCAGGTCCATCAAAGACTATGGATCTCAACCGTTTAGACATTTATGACCAACGAAATCATGTTAATATTCTGTGAAGGAATGGAAGCCAAAGTGACTAAAACTTGAGTTCTTTTCTTGGAATAAAGCCTGTTTTACCGTTGAAGCTTGTAAACGTCTGCTCTCGGCCACTTTATGCCTCTGTGGGACGATGGCGATGGGCTTTACCTAAATGCATCTGCAAAATGTCTGAAATGATTGGATACTGTATGTCTCTGGAGGCCGGCTCAAACTCCACTGTGAACCCTGTGCCTGAGGCTGGAGGGCCTTTTTGGTGCAGGAGCTTCACACTGTGGATGTTCTGAGTGTATCAAGTTATATGTAAAT
The DNA here is from genome assembly GCA_015082035.1 of Chaenogobius annularis. NCBI lineage: Eukaryota > Metazoa > Chordata > Actinopteri > Gobiiformes > Gobiidae > Chaenogobius > Chaenogobius annularis. The sequence goes on from BJKM01000830.1 coordinate 53,192, forward strand.
GTGCCCCCTCCTACTTGTGTGCCCTGGTGCAGAGAGCAGAGGGTCATTATGCTGCTGTGTGAGTCTGACTGGGGAAGATTAGGACAACTGGTCTCTATTCGGACACTAGTCGGTACAAGATTATGTTTTAATTTGAACATTAGTATTAGAGTATGATCATTAATTAAATCATCACATTTATGCAGACTTTAAGAAGACTGGATTGGTGTAGTCTTATACCTGGCGTTAAGGATGATTCGTATTGCCCTTTTTTGGAGAGTGAGGTGTGGCTTTATAGCACTACCCCAGACCTCTGGACAGAATAATAGATGTGGTAACACTAGAGCATAATATAAAATGAGGAGTGGTTTATAATCAGGTGTACGCTTGACTCTATTTATTATTGAAAGGATGTAGAAGGACTTTAGCCTTATGGGACGATCTGCTGAGCTCTAAACACTATGGGTTCTTTGGTTAAACGCAGCTGAAAAACAATGTGAATGATAAATATACAGTGGTCCAGTTGTTTGACTCTGATGTGTTCAGGGCAGTCCTGGTTCAGAACAGCTGATTCTCTGAGACTTTGTACAATCTGTAGAAGACCCTGTGAACCTGTCCCACCTGAACTCATCTGTCTCACACTGAGAGCAGCTCCATTCAAACACAGGATCACTGTTCGCACTGATGAAGGATGCAGAGCAGCAGTGTAAGACGCTCCTCTGTCGCTGAGCTCTCGCCCGCTCTGTCACAAATTAAGTGTTCAGACTCAAGGCAAATAGAGACTGTGTGTGTCCCTCATGCAAATAATGTCAAAAAGTCAAACCTCAGAAAAGCTAGTTCAAGCGTCAGACCAAAGAACTTAATAAAAGTAACACCCACAAATGATACAAATAAACAAATCAATAAGTTTGTAAAATGTGGACTGTTAAACATTAGGTCAATTTCCTCTAAATCGCTTTTAGTTAATGAATTAATTAATGATTGAACATAGCTCTTTCTAGCTCTAACTGAAACTTGGCTTCAACAAGATGATTATGTCAGACTAAATGAGTCCACCCCATCCGCATATGTTAACTTTCAGACCGCCAGGAGCACAGGCCGAGGTGGTGGTGTGGCAGTGATCTTCACACTCAAGCCTAATCTTCAGTCCTAAAACTAACAATGCATTTCGCTCATTTGAAAGGCCTCATGCTATCAATCACATGTCCAAATGGGAGAAACCAAAAAGGAATCCTGTTCGTGAGTTCTCAGGCTTTATATCAAACTTGGTGTTAGACTGGATAAAAGTAGTGATAGTTGGAGATTTCAATATCCATGTGAACGTGAATGATAACTTCTCAGTAATTCTTTCAACGCCCTGTTAGATAGCATTGGTTTTGCGCAAAATGTAATAAACAAACTCCACAGTAACACGCACACTCTAGATCTTGTTCTAACATATGAATAGAGATTAGTGACCTCATTGTCTTCCTCAAAACCCTATACTGTCAGATCATTTCCTAATTACCTTTTCAGTTTGTTCTTAAAGATTATCCAACCCCACAAATAAAGTCATAATGAAAAGGACAATATCGGAAAAATCTATCTCAAAGTTCAAAGAAATAATAGAGCCAATATTCAGCCGACATGTCATGTGATCCTGCTGAGAACGGCCTTAGTCCCAGTGTAAGTGATCAATTTGTCGACTTGACCATGAACTCTCTGAAGTTCACTCTTGATGTTGCATCTCCGCTAAAGAGGAAGGCAGGAAGGTCATTAGGCCAAAACGTGCCTCCGCATGGTACAATGAAGAACTGCGTTCACATAAACAAAGAGTTAGAAAATTAGAAAGACCATTTCGTCGCTCCATACGGAGGAATCCCCAAAAGCATGGAAAATCTGCCTACTGTCCTATAAGCAGGCTCTGCGTAAGGCCCAAACCAGATACTATTCAAATTTAATAGAAGTCAACAAAAGTAACACTAGATTTCTTTTCAGCACTGTAGCCAGGCTACCAAACTGTCACAGCCGCAGTAGAGCCCACAATCACAGCTACTCTCAGCTCTAATGATTTTCTTATATTTTTAACAATAAATAAAAACAATCAGAGATAAATTAGATGAAACTACTCCCACTATTAGCCCTGAACAAGCCCAAGTTATTGGCTGCTGACGATGGACGTCTCAATCCTGGTTCTATTGGACCTCAGTGCAGCGTTCGACACAATCGACCACAACATTCTACTGCAGAGGTTAGAATCTGATGTAGGTGTCAGAGGGACTGCCCTCAGCTGGTTTAAATCCTACCTATCGGATAGGTACCAGTTTGTTAATGTAACCAGAGCTCCTCACCCTGTTCTAAAGTAACCTACGGGTGCCACAGGGTTCAGTTTCTCCGGTCCAATTCTGTTTACTCTTTATATGCTGCCGTTAGGTAACATTATCAGAAAGCATAGCATAACTTCCACTGCTATGCAGATGACACACAGCTGTATTTATCAATGAAACCCGATTAGACCGATCAAGCAGACAGACTTGGTGCTTGTGTGAAGGATATAAAACCTGGATGACACTTAATTATCTGCTTCTTAACCCTGAAAAAAGCAGAGGTCATCGTACTAGGCCCTAATCATCTACGAGATGCTTTATCTGAGCATATAGTCACACTGGACAATGTCAGTGTAGCCTCTAGCTCCACTGTAAGAAACCTTGAGTCTTATTTGACCAAGAGCTCTCATTCAAAGGGCACATAAATCAAGCCTGTAAACAGCCTATTTCCATCTGCGTAATATAGCCAAAATCAGAAAAATCTTGCCTAAAAGCGATGCTTGAACACTTGTCCATCGCGTTTGTAACATCTAGATTAGACTACTGTAACTCCCTGCTTGCAGCGTGCCCTAAAAGCGCCATAAAAAGCTTTCAACTGGTTCAAAATGCAGCAGCAAGATTACTAACCAGGAACTAAAAGAAGAGAGCACATTACGCCGGTGCTCGAGTCTCTTCACTGGCTCCCTGTCGAGTTTAGAATCAAATTCAAAATCCTCCTCCTGACTTACAAAGCGATAAATGACCTGGCCCATCCTACCTCACAATCAAAGCATGCTATATATACCTTATCATCCAAACAGAGCACTTCGCTCTCAAAATGCTTGGACTTCTGGTGGTCTCTAAGAGTCTCTAAAAGCACTGTAGGAGGTAGAGCATTTAGCTACCAAGCCCCTGTGTTGTGGAATCGGCTTCCTGTCCATGTTTAAAGAGGCCGACACAGTCTCTTCATTTAAGATCCAGGCTTAAAATGTTCCTGTTTGAAATGGCTTATGGTCAGGCCAGTTAGGAACAGAAATAAAAACCGATAGTTCCCAGCAATGCTGCCCTAGGAGCAACTATGCTGGGGGAAGTATGGCAGCTTGAGGACTATCCTCTGTTTCCTGACTACTTTTCCTATCTCAAACAATATTTAATATTTAATTTCACTTGTGCAATTTGTTCATCGCTTTTCCTTCTTCTTCTCCCACTTCCCGAACGGGAGTGGAGCAGGCACATCGACGAACCTGTGGATCCAGATGCTCCTCAGCTGCCTGGAGAAACGGTCTCTACTCCATAATGAACGGTTCTTCATCAGGCCTTGAAGAACTGGTTCCCTCCTGAGTGGGTCTAGCTCCACCGTGTATCTGCAGATTGAGGCGCGTCCGCCTGTCCGTCTGAGGGAGTCGGAGCTCTCCTTCACTGTGGAACTCCTACAGGTTTCTACTTTTTCCCAAAGAGGTTTGGTAGTTTTTCCTGGCCGAGAAGGAGGGTCTAAGGACAGGGGAGCTTGGGACATCTGTCTAAGTACACAGGACGCTGGGACATTACCAAGTCCTTATGAACACTGTTTATTTTGTTTTCCACTGTAGCTCCTCGAGGCAACTACTGTTGTGATTTTGGGCGTTACAAAAATACATTGAATTGAATGAGCAGCAGGTGGCGTTGTCCTGAGAACATGTCCAGAGCTCTGGATTAAGCAGGTCTTACCTCTGGTCTTCAGGAGGAGCTTCTTTAAAGACTGGAGGATGACTTTTGGAGCGGTCGCTTTTCAGAGACAGAGAGCTGGGAGCAGGTTCAGGTCTGGGTTTAGGTCTGAGTTCAGACACGGGGCCAGGTCCAGGTAGGTCCATGTTGTAGGAGCTGGAATCAGAAGAAGAGTCCATTTGAACAGAACATACAGAGATGTCTCCTGTTTCTAAGATCTGTTCTCCAGATGTGGAGTTTCACAGCCGCAGGGAAAAGCTCTGATGTCAGGAGGATTCCAAAACTACTCACACTACTTATACTAGAGCTCTGCAACGTCTCAGGAGAAGAACGTACCCTTTTGCTTCACATTTTTATTATGAGTAGAAACATATTAGTGACTCACTAATCTTGTGGGGTCCATGACGTAATAAACAAACCAAATAGGTAAAAACAGGTAAAATAGTCAAACACATATTTGTATAATAGTTTAATAACAGCACAAGGCCTCCTGTTCCACTGAGTCACAAATGAAAATTTTCCTTCATGGCACTTCTTTTCATTATTTGTCATTTTTAGTTAAAAATAAACAATGAAATATAGTTCAGCAGCTCAAGTTCAAGCAGAAAATGATGTAAAGAGAGTTTTTAATGTAAAGACAAAGAGAGCAGATATGTACTGATTAAAGGAACTATTAATGGAAAGGTTTTTACCCTGCTGAATGTGTATTTTCCACCAGGGAGCGATATCACCTTCTAAACAGATATTGTGGACCCGATTTCAAACCACTCTGAGGGAACCCTAATCTGTGGCAGCGACTGGGATTTTTGCATCCAACCTACATTAGACGTTTCAAATACGAGAGGGACTGAAGAAACAATAAATAAAAAGTAAATTAATGAGGAATATAGGACTGATTGACATCTGGAGGGAGATGAACCCTCATGCACGCCAATATATATTTTTCTAATTCCCAGATAATTTATTCCAGATTAGACTATTTCTTTATCTTCAATAATTGAGGCAGATATAGGCACAACAGACCTAAGTGATCATACTCCTATCTACATTACTGTGGACCTGGAGGAAAGACAAAAAAACACACTATTTTCTATTTAATCTAATTTCTTGGAAATTTAGAAAACAACAAGCTAAAATAAAACAAATTGAAATAAGGGACAGACAAAGTACTGCAATCTTAAAGAAACAAGACCAAATTCCATCAGTATTTGAGTCCTTCTATAAAAAACTTTTCTAAAAAATTCCAGGAGATAAAGAGGACGATATAAATTCCTTTCTGGACACATTTGCCTGTGATGTCAGAAGAACAAAATAAAAAATAAGAGCTGAAATAACAGTTTTTGAATTGCAAGGTGCAATCAAAAGATTAAAGAACAATAAATCTCTGGGGAGTGACGGGTTCACTTCAGAGTGGTACAAGGGTAAAAAGAGAGAACAACTTTTACCAGGGCACTTAAGAAAACTCAAACCGCTCCTAGTTGGAAAGAAGCTATCATATAATTGATACCTAAAGAATTTCTCTTCTGAATGTGTCATTTAGACACCTGTCTAGACGTGTCTAGACATGTCCAAAAGAATGGAACAAATACTCCAAAACTTAATCCACAATGATCAAACAGGCTTTAGTAATAAACGACAAACACAAGATAACATAAGACGACCTTTGCACATGATCCATATACGAAAACAACAGAACAAAGCCGTAACAATTAGTTTGGACACTGAGAAGGCTTTTGATTCTATTAGCTAGCCATATTTATTTAAAGTGCGAAACAAATTTCAAATAGACAATTTAATTATAAAAATATTGGGGCTCTTTACGATGGTCCAACATCGAGAATTACAATCAATGGTCATCTGACATGTCCACTGACTCTGGAAAGGGAGTGAGGCAGGGCTGTGCCTGGTCTCCCCTCCTGTTTGCATTATACCCCTCTCTTTACCCCTATTACAAAGAACCTGAAAAATGGACCTTATCCCATACTTAAATCTAAGTCAAGGGATTGAAACAGTAAAAATTAATGTTTTGCCAAGGTTTCTCTATCTATTCCAGACTTGTTTCCAGTTGGCTGCCAACTGCCATTAAAAGTAACACAACAGCAACATGCCCGTGATATGAAGCATATCGTTGTTGTGTTGCTTAAGATCGCGGTGAAAAGGTGCATTTACCGCCACCTACTGTAGTTGTACGTCTTCTGTAGTTGTACATCTTCAAAGTATGAGCTTTACGCTATGCTGTAAAAAAAGAAAAAAGAAAAAAAAGGAGAGAGAAAGAGAGAGAAAAAAGTGAGAAAGAGAGAGAGAAAGAGAGATAGAGCATATATACTGTATATGCTTTATATCATCACATATAAACTAATAGGGAAATAAGCTCATTTTCTCGGTTTTTTTTTTTTGCGTATAGCGTAAAACACATACTTTGAAGACGTACAACTACAGTAGGTGGCAGTAAATGGCACAATTCGTCCACAAAGGCAATTCAAAGTGCTTGACACAACAGGAAAAAAAATCATTAAAATTGCAAAGACAAGAAATCACAAACCCTTAATTTATAGAAATTTAAAAGGTGCCATTTTTGGTCAAATAGAAATGCACCTTTTCAGTTGGTTACCAGCCGCCATTAAAAGTAATAATACAACAAGTTTCCCTATTAGTTTACATTGCAGAGTTGGAGTATGTATAGTACTAATAGGGAGCCTTTTAACTTGTTATTCTGAAAAAACTACAAAACCGACAAACACCAAAAGGAATACTACCATGATCATTGAATGACCAAAACACTGCACACTACACTTAGTTCTAGTAGTTCTGGACTGTTGCTATGATCATTGCACCATCACCAGGGCCAGGTCCAGTTGGGTCCATGTTGAACAGAATAAATGTTTCTATGCCCTGCACCCAGAGGTCTGATCGCTCTGTGTCTCACTCTGCTGGTCATGTATCCACATTACACTAAACTGCCTGTCCTTTTTATAAATATTCTACCTCCTTAATAGTGTATTATAAATGACTCTGATTAAAGTGGGACTATTTAAAGACCCTTTAAAAATCTGTAAACAAATACATTCTAAATTCCCGAATGGAGCAAAAGTTTCAGTGGAACATAATGTGATTTCAATTAAAGTAATATGACAAATCCAGGTGGTTTTGTACACATTTCAGTCAAACCTGCTTTCCTGAATCCATGTGTAAGACTTTTCTAAACATGTTGTCTAGTTGTCTAGTCTAGTGTTTAGACTTTATTGTCCCTCAGGGGAAATTCTTTTCCACAAACACAGAACTCGTTTGACAAATGCCCAAACAGACTAAATGTCTTTAGTTTGACATTTTGAAGGTTATAATTTGATTTAGTCTTGTCTCATTTAAGAGTTATTGTTTTACAAATACAAATATATGACAAAACCGTAATTTTCTTAACTGACATTGCTCGTAAACTGTTATTTTGAGTTATTTTGAGTATTGAAGACAAAAACAGGGATTTATTTTTAAAACTCAGTACTACTTCCTGTCGACCTGAACCAAGGAAAAAGGCTGACTCATTAATTCATTATTTCATCTGTTGATCATAATGAAATACTCACTGCGTCAGCGTCGTCTCGGAACAGCTTTACTTTCGCTTTCAAAAGTCACGAGACCTGTGACGGAGGTGCCGTGGCGGTGAGCTGCCAGCAGAGGAACATTCCAGTTTGAAGACTTTTACTGACAAGTTTTCTCTGATATAAACTCTAGAACAGGTTCTGACACAATATTATCACTGACGCCACTACACTACTCGAGTACCAGGACACTGACGACTGTCTCCTCAGAGTTCTTCTCAGTCCTCAGTCTGAGAGGTTCAGTCTGGTGACGTATGATGATGGATGATGTCATGAGAACTGGACCGGACGCTACGGGAACGAGGCGCAGGGGCGTTTTTGTGGGCGGGGCCAGGCGGGTGTCATGGGCGCTCACGTTTTCATTCCAGCCTTCCACGTTTGTCTCATCGTTCTAAACAATTAAATGTAGTGCGCCCCCTGTGGTTAGTTTAGAAATCAAGACGCTTCCAGTCATTTTCAATCTGAAGGACATGGTTTGAGCAGCAGCACTTACACTCACCTGTGCCAGGTCCAGCCCAGGTCCAGCCCAGGTCTAGTCCAGGTCTAGCTCAGGTCCAGCCCAGGTCAAGCCCAGGTCCAGCCCAGGTCCAGTCCAGGTCCAGCCCAGGTCAAGCCCAGGTCCAGGTCCAGTCCAGGTCCAGCCCAGGTCTTAGTACCAGGTCTAGTTCAGGTCTAGCTCAGGTCAGCCACTCAGCCCTGTTAGTTCAGGTCTAGTCCAGGTCCAGCCCAGGTCCAGCCCAGGTTCAAGCCCAGGTCCAGCCCAGGTCCAGCCCATGTTTAGTTCAGGTCTAGTCCAGGTCCAGCCCAGGTCCAGCCCAGGTCAAGCCCAAGTCTAGCTCAGGTCCAGCCCAGGTCTAGTCCAGGTCCAGCCCAGTCTAGTCCAGGTATAGTCCAGGTCTAGTCCAGGTCCAGTCCAGGTCCAGCCATGTTTAGTTCAGGTCTAGTCCAGGTCTAGTTCAGGTCCAGCCCAGGTCCAGCCCAGGTCTAGTCCAGGTATAGTCCAGGTCCAGCCCAGGTATAGTCCAGGTCCAGCTCAGGTCCAGCTCAGGTCCAGCTCAGGTCCAGTCCAGACATTTGTTTGTGTCCAAAGGTTCAAGAACAGCTTCAGTTTGACCTGGGCTCATTTTAGTCGGGCGTTTGAGGAAGAATCGGACTCGTGATTAGGTTTGGGCTTCAAAGAATGCGTAATCGTTTGTCTCCTCTTCAATACACGTCAAAAAGGCCTTGTTTTGAAGACACGCAACACTTACTTTGGCCAGCAGAGGGCAGCAGACTCTAATCCCAGTGCGTCAGTTGAGAGCGTTTACAAACGTGTGCGTTCTTTTAAGTTTTAAAATATGAAATAACAACACAATAGCGCCTTGTAGTGGTGAAATGCAAGAATGATGCATAAGCTCTTCTTTAATTACTTTGGTGTGCTGTAGAACCAAAATACTAACCCTTAGAATCATGCGTTTTATGGTCAAGAGGAGTGTTAAAGTTTGGCTTCAACAAATTCAAAATGAACCATGAAATGTTTAAAATCTGAACATTTTCTTGTTTGATTTATTTGATTATTCAAAGTAAATCCCATTAAATAGTGTCAAGATAAAGACTCAACCCTTAATTTCAAAAGGTTGAGTCATAGTCAATGCAGCCAAACCTTCGAAAATGTCAATTATTTTGAAGAATAAAACCTTTTTTAGAAAAATACGGTTTGTTTAATTGCGTAAAAAAAACATTCACCAGAAACATTCAAACAGTGACTCAATTTCGATACTACGGAATATACACAATTCTCGATACTGATTTCCATCCCAATATTATGATCAAAATGCTCTTTTCTCAAGGTCAATGCTTTAGACCAGCGTTTCTCAGACTGTGGTACACCGCCTCACTTCTCGTGTCTATGTCCTTTTTAGCACATTTTCTTCCACATTTTTGCTCTTCCTCGAGTACAGTATTAAATGATTTGAACGTTTGTTTCTTGCGTCGTGACATTCACTTGAGTTGTCGTTTCCCCAAATACTTTTTCCTCTTCCATGAGACTTTGAGCTAGATTTGATCAGGATCACCTCGTCTACTGTGTTTGTTTCGCAGTGGGACCACCGGGGGCACAGGAAAAACACGCTAAATCTATCAAAAAGGATTTTTTTTTTTTGGTGTAAGATGAATAAATCTACCACTTTGTCACTAATTGAACCTGGATAATGTCAAACCAAAACACACTTGCTTTCACCACAGATCTGGAGTAAAAACTTCACGGATAGAAATTGGGAACAGCTTCAGGCGATATTGACAAAAATGATCATCTCAATATTTTTCTGCAGTGTCTCAGATGATGTTATGTCAATCCAACAGAAATGTGTTCATTAAAAACACGTCGTTTTGGTTGAGGTTTATTTATCAGATGAATGTGAAATGTGCAGAAAAATCACCTCATTACATTTGAAAGTTTACAACTAGAGGAGGGCAAAGTATTGATATTTTAGATGTTGTTTTGAAGAGATGGAAAGTTTTTGAATATCGAGTTTATCGTTTATGGGGAAAAATGCTCCAAAAATAAAAATGGAAAAAGTGATATTTTAAAATGTCAAATAAAGGTAAAAGGTGCTATTTCAGCACTTTTGTGATTAGTTTTACAGACATTTCACATCTGTCGGATAATTAAACGTCCACTTAGAGTAATTGACATTATTGTATCGTTCGCCGACACTCCCTTTGCGCTGCTGAACACAGTAGCGTAATAATTAAAATATCAAATAAATAAAGTAAATGTGTTTGACTGAGCTTCATTTACCTTCTATGTTGACAGATGACCACAATACAAAGCCATACAGTAAGCACGTGCAGGCCTGTCGCCAAGCAATGAAAAACATCACTAAATCAAAATAAGTGGATTGACAAGAGCACCGACGCGGCCTCAAACGCGCTTGTTTTAGGCCTGCAGTTTATGTAAATCAGACTCACCACATCGCTGTTACGCTACATTTACTCCTCAGATACAAAATAGTGGCTATAACAAAAACGTGCATCTGAAAAGTTTATTTCTCATGCTCGCACCACGCCGAGCTCTGGGATTGCAGTGCGGAGATGATGACCTAACCGAAACTAATGCATTACTGATTTGAAAAAGTAACTTGTACTATATTACATTGGTGCACAAAACTACTCAAAAGTAATTTTTCGTACTATAACGCGTTACCAGCAAACGTGTTACCCCCAACTCTGCACTTGTGAGAGCTCCTTCAGTGTCTCCCGCAGATCGCCAGCAGTGCCGGGTTTAGGAGCAGACTCAGATAAAACAGATGCACGAGCGGATCAGGGCCACTGGGGGAAAACCGACCACTGTCATATTCTACAGGTGTCAAGCTACAATATTAATTCATTGTTAATTTGATGACAATTGGCCTCAAGAGAGTGCAAAAGAGTAAAAGCCGATGCGCCAATGCAGCGACGCACAGAAACATACGTTTAGAGACGTGAGAAAAGCCTGTGCAGAAGAGTGAGCACAGGCTGGTCCAGGGGCCAGCCTGCTGAGGGGCACTGACAACGAAGCCACATCATGCCCCAAGTGAACAGGCAATGACCTGCTAAAGTCATACATCTAAAATTCACCAGAAAACCGGAAATCACGTCTGATTTCCCACAGACCCCACAACAAAAATGTCCCCACCCACTCTGAAGCCAAACGTTCGCCTTCCACAGCGTGTGCACGAGCTAAACAGACACAGAGTGGTTCAGCTTTTGAAACAGCATCAGTCAAAGCTTGACAAACTTGATTGAAAGTAATTAAATTGAAAGAAATTTAATCAAGAAATCTTTGCGTCTGCCAGGTAGCCCCTCTGTAATGTTGCAGTCGATACAGGAGCTTACAAGTGAAATAAACGAGCAATGCAGGTCAGTGTTTTAGAAGATTGATTGAGAGTTGGGTTTTGGGAGGCCATCTGCGACAGAAGAGAAAAGGTATCAGATATCAGAACTTAGCTGGTCCAATTAGCCCAGTGGCCTATGAAAGGTGCCTGGCTGCAGTTACTAGAGGGTGGGTGCAGTGCGAACATGTAGAGACATGCTGTGGTTTTTAAAAGCCACTGGAACTCGTCTCAGCTCTGCTCATCACAAGCGCTAACGTTGTTACACCGTCTCTATGCGTTTGAGATAGTCCGAATGCTCAGACATGTTCTGACACAACAAAGACTACCATGAGTGAACACGCAGCATGTGCCCAAAGTGGCCGGGCCCCGTCAGTCAAACAGCCCACATCACTCCTCAACAAGCACATGACAGCGGTGCAGGGATGGAGCCAGGGCCGGCCTAGCCTTTAAGCGAACCAAGCAGCCGCTTAGGGCCCCGAGGCGTTGTGCGTGAGCAGAATGAAAGCAAGACATAACAGAACGTGGTCTTCCTGTCCAGAAGGATACATCCCTCTGGCGCCAAAAAACAAAAGAAGAAAAGACTTTACGATGAAAAGAAACTGCAATCTCCAGGTATTGTTGAACTCATTTTACAAAGAGACTGTTAGTGCTGCTGTTTGAAAGTACATGAGTCTGTGATGTTAGAGCTCCGGTAACGCTCTGATGAGACGAGATCTCCGGGGCCCCGCACATACCTGAGTTAGCGAGTGCCACTCATAATACGTTTGAATGAAAGAATTAAGCATAACATTTACCCCAGCCTGGCAGTGTCAGCAGCAGGTGAGCGAGTGAGGCGGCGTCTACGCCCCAGGTCACAAGGCGGACTCCGGTCCAGATCTGGACCCAAGCGCCGTCTTGTCCGGACCAGAACCTCTGACATGAAACTTCGGAATAGACATTGTAGGCCCCTAATTTCTTTCCTTGCATCCCCTCTCTCTCCCCTTCTCGCTCCAAACACACAGGAGCCCGACACACGCTCCCCACGCATCACTGTGCGCTGAAAGCCTCAACCGCAGATCAGTCGTGACTCGTGATGTCTGCTTTACTCTGACTTCATAAGAAAGAAGCGCAGAGGAACTGACCAGAGGAACTGACCAGAGGAACGTAAAGGTTTCTGCATGTAACGCCCATCAGCCAATCACATTGCAGCATTGTTTCATGCAGAGGAAGGTCAGAGTCCAGTGTGTGATGTTCTGACCAGAACAAACATCTCATTCAGCTTTATATTCTAATCAGCTTTAATAGACAATAAAACGTTTCAATTTATGTAAAAAGCACCATTAGACATATTGTTATAAATTATAATAAATTGGTAAATGTGAAAAAACAACAAGCCCATTATATTCCGCATGTTATAAATAATAATATATATTATAATATAAAAGGGGCAGAAACGCAGTCTTCCATGACAGGTGTGATCTTCTCCTTCTGTTCTCACATTTTGTGTAGTTTTATCAGTGTAAATTGTTAATCAATCAATGCTTTTGCCATTTGTTTAATTGAATGTAACTTGTTTGTCACTTTGCCAAGAAGGAACAGTCGGAGCAGTAAAAGATAATTAGTAAGGATAACTATTACTTAAATTTTCAGTAAATAGAGAATGTACATTTGAACTTGTTGTTTACTATTCTATCACTGTCATATTTGTAGTTCTGCTGATGTTTGGTCAGTTTGTACTTGACCTTCCTTGTGTTATGATATGATGAGTCCTCCATGTGAAGTGTGAACGCTTTAATTGTCTAAGAACAATACTTAGTATTAGTATTAACAAACACATTGTGACCCTCGAGTGGTTCATAGTTCATTATGGATTTAACTTGGTATTCAACAAATGATGTTTTAGGTACATTTATTTTGACACAATTTGACCCAAACTATTTTTCATAAGACAATATGTATGAGTAATTAAGTAGACTAATGTATTAAGAAACCGGCTTTAGTCTCTTTGTCCTGGCACAGTTTCATCTCATCATTTTTATAGCACCTCAACATTTGAATCTTCCTTTCGCCGCTGGACCACATCAAAACGCACCGAAACAACATGAAAAAAGGTCTGAAAAAAGAAAGGTGTTGTTTTATACAGGGAGTGGAGATTATGTCAGCGGAATACCAAGTTGCATGTTGGGATTTGAGTCATCAATATTGAGCTTGTGAGGGAGGATAATAAACTAACCGAGATGGCAAACGCATGCCCTGGCGTATGATGCGCTTAGTTTGCGTCGAAGCAAGTTAGGGCCCCCTGAAGGCTTGGGCCGGCCCAGGATGGAGCATGCCAGTGTCAGATGGATTCGGTCAGATGAACTCCTGTTGTCATTCTGTAACTGTGTTCTGGAGAGATCCCATGTTACTTTTGAAGACCATCTCGAAAACGCAGATGGAATGTCCCGAATGACTTTTCTCCCGTTCCTCATTAAACAGTACAATAATGTAAAGAGTAATTGTTATCGAAATGTGTGTTTTGAGAGGGGGGCTGATTAAGACTACACAGAATATAGATAAAACTTTCCCCATTTTCTATTGGCCAATTTGATTCATTCTCCCAGTAAAATGTTGCTTCTTTACTGCACAAACTGCACCTGTAGATCCAGGTCAAACGTATCTGACTGAGGCCTAACAGACAGGGAGGGCTTTGTTTTTCCAGTGCCGCCGTGAACCCTAACGTGCAATTTAAACACCTACTTCCTCCTTTTATAGGACGTTTCATTTTGTCCAGGTCATTTTCCTCAAAGATCAATAGCATTTGTCAAAGTGTGTTCAAATTAAAGTACTCCAGTAATCCAGTGCTTGCTTTTTTCCTGGGACTCCTGTTCCTCAGAGCTCATCTGGATGCAGAGTCAGCTGATCCACGGTCAATATGTGTCTTAGTTAATGTGTTTGATCAGCATAAAACAATAAAGAGTCTGCAAAAAAGTTAGGTTTTATTTTTTTGAACAAGTCCTTTAAATGTGTTACGAGCTGAAGACAAGAACATATTTGAGACATAGGACATATTTTTTACTTTTCTTCTTTGATTCTTATCCACATTATTTCTAAGAATGAATGTTTCAAACCCCGTGCACAAACATTTGTTGAAGAGCCGCCAAACAGAAACAAACAGGTCCGACATCAGGGCAACACTAAAGACAACAAATATCAACCAACTTGAACCCAAGAAAAAGGTGCAAACATTAGTTAAGAGCTAAGCAGACATGATAGGCCTCCCCCTGCACCCTCCCCCCTGCACCCTGCCCCCTCACCTGCCCCCTGCCCCCTCCCCCTCCCCCCTGCACCCTGCACCTGCCCCCCTGCCCCTGCCCCCTGCCCCCCCTGCACCCTGCGCCCCCCCACCCTCGCCCCTGCACCCTGCCCCCCTGCCCCCTTCACCCCTGCCTCCCGCACCCCTCCCCTGCACCCTGCCCCCCTGCACCCTGCACCCTGCCCCCCTGCCCCCTGCATCCCTGCCCCCTGCACCTGCCCCCCTGCACCCTCCCCCCTGCACCCTGCCCCTGCCCCCTGCCCCCCGCCCCCCTGCCCCCTGCCCCATGCCCCCCTGCACCCTGCACCCTGCCCCCTGCCCCCTGCCCCCCTGCACCCTGCCCCCTGCACCCTGCCCCCTCCCTGCCCCCCCTGCCCCCTGCCACCCTGCCCCCGCCCCCTGCACCCTGCCCCTGCACCCTGCCCCCTGCCCCCCTGCCCCCCTGCCACCTGCCCCCTGCAACCTGCAACCTGCACCCTCCCCCCTCCCCTGCCCCCCTGCCCTCCCTGCCCCCTGCACTGCCCCTGCCCTCCCCCCTGCACCCTGCCCCTGCAACCTGCACCTGCCACCTGCCCCCTGCACCCTGCCCCTGCCCCCTGCCCCCCTGCACCCTGCCCCCTGCTGCTGGAGCCAGAGACCCTCCAGCAGCCACGCAAAGATTTTTTTAAAATCCAAAATACTTATTACAAAAAGCAGGATTTGTTGAAATAATGAACTAAAATGCCCAAAGGAACAAAAGTTGTGCCAGCACAAAGAAAAGACAAGTGCTCGAGAAGAAGCAAGAGACGAAAAAAGATGACAAAAATAATACTGAACATAATAATAATGAAAACAATAATCATGTTGGGAGCTATTTAACCTTGTTATAATATGATGTGAGTGAGTGAATGATGAATGAATGAATACTGTTATGAAGTCTGAGGTTTGGCTGTGGTTATTATGTGGCCTCTCTTTCCTCCATGATTACACAACAGTACCATTTGTAGGTAATCATTTTAAACAGTGCTACGGCAACGACTTCTGAAAGTCTTTTTGAGTATTTGGATTTTAGAGGGAAATGGAGAGGAGCAGTGAAGACTGATGGTGCGCCGTAATGGGAATGATCACATTAATGACATTGGAAATAATAAGATTAGAGAATATCAGTTGATATTTGTTTCAGAAAAAAGTTGATAAGCTCCTGTGATGTGTTTCCAGTGGACATGTGTGTGTGTTTAAGTGTGTGTGGGTGTGTTGCCATGGGTTTGTGTGTGGTGTGTGTGTGTGTGTGTGTTGTGTGTTGTTGTGTGTGTGTGTGTGTGTGTGTGTGTGTGAGGTGTGTGTGTCTGTGTGTGCGTGTGGCTGTGTGTGTGTATGTGTATTGTGTTGTGCTGTGTGGTGTGTGTGGGTGTGGTGTGTGTGTGTGTGTGTGTGGTATGTGTGTGGGTGTGCTGTGTGTAGTGTATGTGTGGTGTGTGTGTGTGGGGTGTTGTGTGTGGTGTGTGTTTGTGTATGTGGGTGTGGGTGTGATGTGTGTATGTGTGTTGTGTGTGGTGGGATGTGTGTCTGTGTGTTGTGTGTGTGTGTTGTGTGTGTGGGTGTGTTGTGTTGTATGTGTGTGTGTGTGTGTGGGGTGTGTGTTGTTGTTGTGTGTGTGTTGTGTGTGGTGTGTGTGGTGTGATTGTGTGTGGTGTGTTTTATGTGTGTGTTGGTGTGTGGGTGTGTTGTGTGTATGTGTTTGTTGTGTGTGTGTGTGGGTGTGTGTGTGTGTGTGTGTGGTGTGTGTGTGTGTGAGTGTGTGTGTGTTGTGGGTGTGGTGTGTGTGTGTGTATGTGTATGTGTGTGTGTGGCTGGTGTGTGTGTGTGTTGTGTATGTGTGTGGGTGTGTTGTGTTGTTATGTTGTGTGTTTGTGTGTGTGTTGTGTGGTGTGTTGTGTGTGTGCGGTTTTGTGTGGGGTTGTTGGTGATGTGTAGTGTGTGTGTGGGGTGTAGCTTGTTGTGTGGTTGTTGTGTGTGTGTGGGGTGTGTGTGTGTTGTGTTGGGTGTGTGTGTGTGTGTGGGGGTGTTTTTGTGCGTGTTGTATGTGTGTGTGTTGTTGGTGTGTGTGTGTGTGGGGTGTGTGTGTGTGTGTATGTGGAGTGGTGTTGGTGGTGGTGTATGTGTGTGTGTGGGTGTGTGTGTGTGTGTGTGTGTGTGTGTGTGGTGGTGTGTGTGGTGTACCATGTGTGTGTGTGTGGTGGGTGCTGTGTGTGTGTGTGTTGTTGGATGTGTGTTGTGTTGGGGTGTGGTGTGTGTGTAGTGTTGTTTGTGTGTGTGTGTGTGGGGGGTGTGTGTGTGTGTGTATGTGTGTGTGTGAGTGTGTGTGTGTGTGTGTGTGTGTGTGTGTGTGTGTGGGGTGTGTGTGTGTGGTGTGTTGTGGTGTGTGGGTGCAATTTGTGTGTGTGTGTGGGGTGTGTTGTGTGTGTGTGTGTGTGTGTGTGGGTGATGTGTGTGTGTGTGTCGGTGTGTGGTGTGTGTGTGTGTGGATCCGGTGGTGTCGTGTGTGGGTGTGTGTGTGTGTGCGTATCATTGTGCGTGTGTGTGTGTGTGGGTGGTGGTGTTGTGTGTAGGGTGTGATGTGCTGTGTGTGGGGGTGTGTGTGTGTGTGGTATGTGTGTGGGTGTGTGTGGTGTGTGTGTGGTGTGTGGGTGTGTGTGTGTGTTGGGTTGTGGTGTGTGTGTGTGTGGTTCGGGTGGCGTGTGGGTTGGTGTGTCTGTGTGGGGTCGCTGTGTTGTGGTGTGTGGTGTGTGGGTATGTGTGTGGTGGTGTGTGGTTGATGTGTGTGTGTGGGGGTGTGTGGAGTGGTTTGTGGAGTGTGGTGTGTGGGTGTGCGTGTGTGGTGTGTGGGGCCTCGTGTGTGGTGGGTTGTGTGTTGTGTGTGGTCTATGTGTTGGGTCGTGTAATCGTGTTGTTTTGTGTTTGTGCTAGTGGTGTTGTGTGTGTGATGTGTGTGTGTGTTGTTGTGGTTGGGTGGAGTTGATGTGAGGAGTGTTTGTGAGTGTGTGTGTGTGTGTGTGGGGTGTGTGTGTGTGTGTGTGTGTGTGTACGTTTGAATCCTTATCTACACTGAACACTCCTGAACAAATGAGGGATTATGCCGACTTCTTATCTCTACTTGTTCTTGAATGAGGTGTTTGGTACTTTATGTATTCAGAGTATGTATTTATTTCTATCTCGATCTCCATTGGCTGTGAGAGCGCAGCTCACTTAATCTATATTTATGTTAATCTGGTGGGGTTTCGAGAATTGCTCTTTCCCAATATTGTCAGTGACACAATGCTTGATTTTTGTTCCGCACAATCACTGTGCAAAGAAGCGTGATCAAACATTACTCAATGTGAAAGAAGACAACAAACAAAAGACAAGAAATACAATTTAAAAAAAACAAAACTTTATTTGTCCCACAACGGAGGGAATTTAAGTGAAATTTAAAGCAGAACTAAGTCAAATTTCTACTTTAATGAATGCCTTTATAAGTCCCTGTGATATTTAAATGTGTATTTTCGGGGCGTTTGAAGTGTCCGTCGTTGCCCCCTGCTGTCTCTGGGTGGAAAACCAGTCTTGCGATACGACATCGATCCTAAGAAACTCTGGCTCTTTTTTTATATTTGGCATTGTGAAAAGCTTTTGTGTGTGATTATACTGACTTACTGACTTATACTGACAGAGGAGCACTTCTGGATGACCGCCACTCAAATGTGTGAACAAAACAAAACACATATGGTATGTTTTTATTGAGGAAATACAACATATTGTTGTTATAAGTCGGTACAGAAGAAACAAATGTGGTTCTGTCCAACATCATTTGTGTACATGCTGCCTGTGCTCCCTGGGGCCCCGGCACTGACATAGATTACCTGTAATTGCTCGGGGCCATTTGTCCCTTTTGTCTCCACACTGACAGTGCAGGTGTTCAGCTGACACTGCTGCCCTGAGCGCTGTCTGTCAGGCTTCAGCTCCCCAGGGACTCGCCAGGCCGAGAGGAAATGATGTCTCCTCTTTGTCTCATTGTGGATTTATTGTGTTTGAATAATCCAGACATTTTTTGTGAATACATTGGTACTTTTCAGAGTGGTTTTCCTTCTCCTTAAGTACTAGATTGTATAACAGTTCCTTACTTTAAGTAAAAGTGTTGGTTCCTCTTCCCACTGAGTAAATCTACAAGTGCCAAAAGCTTTATGTTGACAATATTAAATAATAATCATAAAATTATAATGATTTATTACTATCATTTATTTATACAGGGGAAACTCAATGAGAAAAACTCTTTTACACTCAATCACAAAACACACATGAAACAAACACAGAATATCGAGATAAAATATCAATAAAACATGAAATAAATAAGAAAGTCATAAACACACACTAACACACAATATGGAATTGCTTTGAATTCATTTAAAGGCACAACATTATCTAATTTAAACGATGTGTTTGAACTTCTCCCTTCAGGAAGAAGATATCGTTCTATCAAATGTAAAGCCTCTCGTCGTGCTAAAAGCCGTCAGTAGTTTAACTCTTTTAGCACTTTACTTGATTTTATTATTTGTCTTAAATAATTATGATATTACCTTAACATAATTTGATCTTTTGTCATAGTGCTTGTAGTGTTTTGTAGGTTTATGCTCATTGTTGGTTTATCTGTTGCTTCTGACGTCTTGCTGTGCGTCTTGGGCTTTTTTGCACATGTTTTTCCAATGTGGTTTTTAAGTACATTTGGCAAATAAACTGAACAGAACTGATAAACTGAACAATAGGTAAAAATGCTCCAGCGAAGGAAGTCAAATGCAGAGGACAAATTTCCCAACTGGGCCCATGAAGGCTCGGCTCACAGCAAGCGATGGAGCAGCCTCGTCAACAGCTTTTCCAGAGTCAGCAAAGCGCTGGTTAAACACATCACAAATGTCTCTTTTCTATGTTAATAGATAATATAATGTCATCTTTAATCCTTTCATTTGGTAAAGAGGGAGCAGAGTTTTGCGATGAGGATTTAACCATTGGCCAAATATTTGCAGAATGGCTCTGCGATTCAGTGAAAATATTGACGTAGTGAGATCTTTTGTCTTTACAAACCGTAGAGAGCGTTTGTGACAATCTGCTGCTGATTTGGTTGCCGCGGCTTCTGCCCGAGCTTCGTCACGCTCTCGAGATAATGCAGCGATGTCTGACTCTTTTACATCACGTCACTGCGTTCTTTTTATGGTAAAATACTTGCGGGGAATTCATTTACAGAAGGGAAATCTGAATAGCCTATTTGAGATGGGTGAGATTTCAAATAATGATAATAATCACCAAACGTCATTCAGGCCGTACGGGTTTGGTTTCGGCTAATGTTAATTTTGACCAGTGGTGAGGTGTGATGGCTGAGGTGGGATGGTGCTGCAGGCCCACTCCCGGTGCAGCTGTAGTGTGAAAGGTGCGTTTAAGCAACCGAAATCCTGGCCCGGATTGTTGGCGAGCGCAGGCAGCTGAAGCCGAAAGGGGCGCAGAAACAGCCTGGAATCAAGTCGAATGCTTTCTTTTTTTTGTGAATAACATTGTATTGTGAGCTTACATATCCCACCACATCACCGACCCACCCGCCCCGCCATCACATCCATCATCGCCCACGGGCCATTTTACCCATTATATATAAACAAAGTCAATTATAAGAGATCAAAGCCCATGCAAGGCTCAGTGTTCTCCTCTGTCACTGGTCCATCTCATTGTAACCGGGCACACCAAATACCCACTCTTCATCTCCAACAAGATTCTGTTAAGAAGAATGCACAAAGTCTATTTTTGACCCACTCTTGAGTTGACAGTGGTCCTTCCCTGTTCCAATGTTTGACAATGATTTGTCTTGAAATCATGGGACTAGTTTGGTCCAGCTCTTCATGCGTTTGTCTTGATCTAGTGTTGTCATCTTCCAAGATTAATAGTCTAGTTTACTGGTTTCATTCTGGGTTTGGTCTTGGTTTAGTCCTTGTTTGAGTCTGCTTTAGACCTGTTATGATTTTGGTTCAGTCCTCGATGGGCAATGTTGGTTTTGAGCGCTATTTCTCACAAAAGTCTAATCTGACAGTGGTTATTGTATTGTATTAACTCAATTCATCCAAACAGTGTTGTATATTTTGTGCGACCCGAAATGTTGTTGAGCCCAGAAGACTTGGCCCTCCAAAAAATATGGTCCTCGGGAAAGTTAAGTTGAATAGTCCTGGTCTAGGACGAAATGGGATTTGAGTAACTCTGATTTCAGTTAAAAGATACATATTATATTATTTTATTATATTATATTATTTTTTTTAGCCATGTTCTAACTTTGTTCCCTCGTCAAAAACATACCTGGAGTAGCATTTAGCTTCATTCACACGAGCTTGATGAATCCTGGTTAGCAAATCCTCTCTCGTCCGAAAAACAGTCCGAATATTCAGAATCTCTGCGATGTTGCTTCTCTAACTGACATAGTTCTGACATGGCTCTGCTGTTTTATCACAATTAGTACAACAGCGAGCTGAGACCAGGAAGTAAACCGGCAAGCGTATGCAGTGAAATGTTGAATGCTGGCGCTATCCACTGGCTGCAAGGGGGAATTACACAGTTAGCCGTGTGGGAAATGGGCAGAAATCCAAATGTAATTATTATTTTTTTGGTTCTAAATCATGACATGCCAAATTAAAAGTACTCAAGAGCATGTTTAAAGGCTAATAACAACAAAAAGAATGCAGAATATGTGTCCTTTTTCATTTTC
The DNA here is from genome assembly GCA_015082035.1 of Chaenogobius annularis. Classification (NCBI taxonomy): domain Eukaryota; kingdom Metazoa; phylum Chordata; class Actinopteri; order Gobiiformes; family Gobiidae; genus Chaenogobius; species Chaenogobius annularis. Next base: position 74,632 of record BJKM01000830.1, read on the forward strand.
TTGGATTTAGTTACAAAACTATAAAGCATGAGCCAAGTTTCCTTCCCCCTGATTCCCCCGCCAACAATCAGGTGATTCCTTCAGCCCAGGTCGGAATAATCTGAAGGGGGTCCAATAATAACAATGCAATATTTTAAACTGTATGAGGCACACTCTGGCAGCTCTTGCCATTTTCTTCTTCTCCAATCTTTTGGAACATCCCCTTCCAGTGTTGTTTGTCTATAGTGAGAGTCAGGTCCTTTTCCCTTAGCGTCCTTATGACATAACAAGAGGTGCCACTTGAGGCCTCCATTAACATTGTGTAATATGCAGGCACCTCATGTCCTTTTTTCTATCTCATAATAATGGTTTCCAAAAAAAATGACAGATTACAGGTGCTGAATTTGGAGACTAAAAAACTCTTGACAGCAAGTGACAAAGTTGTATTGGAGGAAATTACGTCTGGAAATGTGACATTGTTTTTCTACAAATGATTTTAGTCTGCCATTGTTGAACAAATCGTCCAAGGTAAGAATTCCTTTATCCAGCCACTCCTTCCAAAAACAGGATTTTTATGAACCCATAAACTTGGATTCAACCAAATACGAGAGCTATGGCCTGAATAGGCTTGAAAGCTTGTGCAAGGTTGATTTAAGATTTGATGGGTTATTTTCTCTTTGTACTTAATTTGGAAGTCAGATTTTGTAGTGGAAGTATTGGATTTTGAGCTGAAAACTTGGTAATAATACACCATCGTAGGAAGACTAAGCCCACCCTTATCCAATCGGCTGTATCATTTATTTAAGTATATTCTTGGGCGTTTCCCATTCCAGATATACATTTTATCAAAGTGATTGAAATATGAAAAAGGAACCACTAGAGAAAGAGAATTACTTAGATAGTTTAATCTTGGAACACATGTTGTTTTAATTGCTTTGACATAACTAAAAATAGATAATCCATCTGCATATAACATTAACTTGTGAATGCCACCAAACTGTAGATCAGGGAGGTTTTTCTCCAGTCTTATGGCTGTGGCCAAGGGTTCAATCACTGAACAGAATAACAAGGGAGATAAGGGTGAGCCTTGTCTAGTGCCTCATTTAAGTTCAAGATAACCAGAAATGTAATTGTCTCTGCAGCAACCAGGGGCTGTTATACAAAAGCATCCATTTAACTAAATGCTCACCAAAATCATGAGGAGAGATAGAGGGAGAGGGGAGGGACAGAGGGAGAGGGGAGGGACAGAGGGAGAGGGGAGGGACAGAGGAAGAGGGGAGGGACAGAGGGAGACGGGAGGGACGGAGGGGGGTAGGACAGAGTGGAGACGAGAGGGACGGAGGAGAGACAAAGGGAGAGGGGAGGACAGAGGGAGAGGGGAGGGACGGAGGGAGAGGGAGGGACAGAGGAGAGAGGGGAGGGACAGAGGGAGACGAGTAGGGACGAAGGAGGAGGACAAAGGTAGAGAGGGAGGGACAAGCAGGAGAGAGGGGAGGACAGGAGGGAGAGGGGAGGGACAGAGGAAGGGGAGGGACAGAGGAAGAGGGAGGGACAGAGGCGGAGGACGAGAGACAGGGACGGAGGAGAGACAAAGGGAGAGGGGAGGACGGAGGAGAGACAGAGGGAGAGGGGAGGGACAGAGGAGAGGGAGGACAGAGGGAAGGGGGACAGAGGGAGACCAGAAAGGGACGGAGGAGCAGACAAAGGAGAGAGGGAGGGACAGAGGGAGAGGGGGAGGGACAGAGGGAGAGGGGAGGGACAGAGGGAGACGAGAGGGGACGGAGGGAGAGCAAAGGGACGAGGACGGAGGGAAGGAGAGAGGGAGGGACGAGAGGGAGACAGAGGGGAGGGAGCGACAGAGGAGACGAGGAGGGACGGAGGAGAGGACAGAGGGAGAGGGGAGGGAAGAGGCGAGGGGAGGACGGTGACGGAGAGACAAGAGGGAGAGGGGAAAAGGGAAGAGGGGACGGAGGGAGGACAGAGGGAGACGAGGGAGACGAGAGACGGAGGAGAACAGAGGGAGAGGGAGGGACAGAGGGAGAGGGGAGGGACGGAGGGAGACAGGAGGGAGAGAGGGGAGGGACAGAGGGAGACGAACGAGGGAAGGAGGAGAGGACAGAGGGAGGGAGGGACAGAGGGAGGAGGGGATGGACGAGGGAGACGAGAGGGACGGAGAGAGACAGAGGCAGGGAGAGGACAGAGGAGAGAGGGAGGGACAGAGGGAGACGAGAGGGACGGAGGGAGAGACAGAGGGAGAGGGGAGACACAGAGGAGAGGGGAGGGGACAGAGGAGACACAGAGGAGGAGGGGAGGGACAGAGGGAGACGAGAGGGACGGAGGAGAGACAGAGGCGGGAGGAGAGACAGAGGGGGAGGGGAGGGTCAGGAGGAGAGGGAGGGACAGAGGGAGACGAGAGGGACGGAGGAGAGAAGAGGGACAGTGAGACACAGGGAGAGGGGAGGACAGGGGGAGCTGAGAGGGACAGTGGAGACACAGAGGGGGAGGGGAGGGACAGGGGGAGACGAGCGGGACGGTGGAGAGCTCTCAGAGAGGCTCCTATATTTTCCGAACACTGAGGCTCTGTGGTCAGTCCAAGGCTTCATGCACAAACCATTGTGCGTGTTAAAGCACAATTACACTCAAATAAATTGCACTTATTTTAGATAATCGGCTCGAGAGGCCGCTCTTCCACAGAATGCGTGCTAAATTACAAGCAACGTTTTTGTTGGTTTTTTTCACCAATGTGTTTGTAATGATTCGCTAAAGAAAGAAAGAGTTCCCAGACTGGACAGGGCCTTTCTGTGTCTAGTTGGCATGTTCTCTCTGTCTCTGTTTCCAGTGCAAGAGGAGTTCTACACATTATCTGTCTAGGATGGCTCTCACTGAAACTGATTGGGAATAGAACATTTGGTCAAATTTTTAATGCACATTGGGCAAAGTGCAACCTTGACCTGCCGACTATAGCTACTATATGTCATGTTCAAATGAACAAAAGCAGCATCACTGGAACTCACAGATGAAGAAATGCATGTTTTACTGTACATTCACCTCATCAGGAGAGGCATTGTACCAGGCTGTAGCTCAAGTGCTAATTTTCCACCTGTAGTTGCAGGGCATGCTGTTTTTAAGTCCCACTGAGGGGAGGAGCCTATTGTACATGCTTTTAGTGGTAGGGGAAACCGGAGTACCAGGAGGAAACCCACGCATACACGGATGCAAACTCCACACAGAAATGTGCCATCGGGAATGGAGGCCTGTGAAGCGAGGGTGCTAACCACTGCGCTACCGTGCAATACATCCCACCTGTGGCGCATGTTCCATGTTATATCACATTTTGATCCCATAAGTGGGCGCATCAGAAAAGATTTGAGAAACACTATATGATATATAATGCATATTTTATTTGTAATTTATTTACACTACATGTTGATAAATATGTTCTGTCCACTCTAAATGTGTTCTAGTCTAGTGTCCTAATGTCTAGTCCTGGGCACAGTCTTAGTTTGAAATGTTTTAAAGATTGTCTCAGTCTCATCTCGGTCTCGACCCTCAAAGGCCCTGTCGGTTCCAGGTCTCAGAACACTACATCATGTTCATCCACCACATTTTCATTCATCTCAAACAAGCACATGAGCTCTTGTAGATGACAGAAATTGTTTTCAACACTGGGACCTGAATGGGAACTTTAGAAAATGGTGATGATTGTGGTTAGGATGGCTTCCCTGTCCTGCATTTATTTGTTGGATGTTAGGAGGCCTATGGCGTGCATGGCCATCTTTTTCTCCTTCCACTTCCCTCGGGGAGTGGTTCTGTTCCAGCCACATGATGACTTGTGGATCCTGATGCTCCTCAATTGCCTGGAGAAACGGTCTTTGCTCCAGACAGTTCTTCATCTGCCTCGAAGAACTGGTTCTCCTCCTGAGTGGGTCCAGCTCCACCATCTATCTGCAAAGTGAAGCGCGTCCGCCTGAGAGAGTCTCTCCTTCTCTGTTGAACTACTCGAGGTTTCTACTTTTTCCTAAAGAGTTTTGGTAGTTTTTCCTTGCCGAGAAGGAGGGTCTAAGGACAGGGGATAATAATGGGACATTTGCTAAATTCCTATGAACATTGTTTTACACTGTCTCTGCTGTTTACGTTGTTACTTGTTACGTTACCTCGTTACTGCCCTGCAAAAATAACATGTTACGTTACTGCACGACTGTGTTATAAAAGTATTGCGTTCGAGTACTCTTGCGTTACCAATAATTAACATTATTGTATAACCTGTGTCGTTTGTTTATTTCTCTTTTATGTTCATGTCAGATTACCACAGTACAAAGCACCCCGCTCTGTGCTTTGTGTGTGTGTGTGTGTGTGTGTGTGTACACACGTGTGATGGCCTGTTCACACCGCGGCATCAAAGAGTCCAGTTTTACATTCAGTCTATGTGGACGCGCGTCCAGGGAATCCAGCGTTTTTTCAACTAATGATATTCACTAAACTCTGCTCACCTCTGAAGTATCTGGACCCAGACAAGCCGCCGAGCCAATCGCCTGTTTTTGGACTTTGTAAAGGAAATACACCAAAGCCGTTCTCTTAACCTGAACTGCCATAGGACACAACTCCTCCACTGCGCATGTGCGTTCGCCGCCTCGGCCGCACGTCTGCTGCGGAGAGTTTATTTTTGGAACGTGTGCCCAAGTCCAGGGCGCCTCCCTTCAAATGTACAGGCGTCCAACTCGTGCGTCAAGCTCGAATTTGGTCTGAACGCACTATGAGCGTGTGTGTACGTGTGCGTGTACGCATTCACACAGAGTAAAAATGTGGTATATAATTAATACCATCGTCACAATGCTACCATATATTGTCGTACATGTAGATGTAGTCATATTTTTAAAATAGCAACCATTTATACCACCACCCATTGTCGTTGCATATATATATATATATATATATATATATATATATATATATATATGTAGAGGACCCGAGCTTAGAAAAAGGGATGAGACCACCCGCGGAGGGTGAGAAGGGAATTTGTTTTTTTTTCACATACATACATACATACACATACATACAGTACATATACATGATCATTTCATATTTATTGTGAAGAGAGAACTCTGCCTTTAAAATGTCTTTTTTGTGAGGGTTTTTTGGCCTGTAGGCTGTATTAGACAGGACAGCTCAGCGTGAAAAGGGGATGAGAAAGAAGGGAGGACATGCAGTAAACTGTCGGAGCAAACTCAGCTCTGCGGGCGACTGCACATGGAGCCTGGCATGCGCTGCCGCCTTAACCACTCAACCACTGGGCAGCACTCCTTTTAAAGTTTCTTTATTAAAGATTTGTATTACCACCTGACCAGGCAGTCAGAGACTGTGCACCTTCCAGTGCGTTGGAAATGAGGACCTTTTCTTTGAAAGGGGGATTTTCATTCTGTGCTCTTAAAGGATATGCCACAATATGGACTGCTTTATTTGTACATCACATTGAGGCCTTTGTTTATGAACAAAACCTAAACCATCTCATTTGCATACAGTCTGCTGTTTGCAGGGACGCTTACTTTAATCAATTTTATTTTTTTATTTTTTTTTAACTCTTTTTGTTCCCACTGCTGGTTCGGATTCTCCAAATGCAGCTGAAGCTTCTTCTCCTTACTGTCTACTCTTACGGTTGATCCCATGTCGTAGCTCCAAAGATAAAGGAGTTACAGGCTGGTAACAGGCGTCCCAGGTCCTTATTCTGAACTATTCAGATCCAGGGTCAGAATTGTCTTGTTGACCTGACACAAACATCACGTAAAAGGAGCAATCGGATGAAATCAAAGTTGGAGTCCTTTGTAAGCAGAGCCAAAGTCATTCGATTTAGGATTACCTGGAATGGAAACCTTCTCCTCTTAACATTACGTGACCACGACGCAGCCAGCGCCTCGCTCTTATTATGTTCATGATGGTGTCCCTACGTCCAGTTCTTTGCACAGTGCTTTGTAGTGACACTAACTGAGCGGTGCGCTGGACGTCTCTCAACCACTCACTAGACAGTAAAGAGTTTACATTAGGAGCAAAGTAAATTTAAACAGCATGAGCTCGATATTTACCTGTCCACACGGAGAACATCAAATACTTAGGCCACAACCTGGGAACGGTCCAGTGGCTCGGAAGACGGCAGCGCAACAGAAAACAATAACATTTAGTTTTATGGTCCAGATTGTCACACTTGTTTATTCCTTTTGTCATTACATTCGTGAGTTATTTCGCCTGTGGTAAGCTCTGATATTTACTGTCCCATGAATTCAATTCCCACAAATTAAATCTTAAATCATGGAAAACAGAACTAGTTCATTTGCAAGTCTGTGCAGTGGTCCACATGTATTGTTCACTTATGTAATGCCTCCCGAGCATCCTAATTATTCACCATGATGAGTTATTGTAAGTGTTTTTCACAATTCTGTGAGACCAGAGTGAGTTTTGCCGTAATGACAATAATTAGCACACTTCCGGCTTAAAATGCTCGTCAATTAGATGAAGATGACACATAAAGGACTAGTTATCTCATTAAGAGTTGCTTTTACAATTTATCTGTACTGGTGCAAAAACATTTGGGATACAGCCCCATCAAGTTTGTAGAAATGTTTTTATTACATTTGTCATAGAAAAAGCTATTGTTTTGCGGGAATTAATTACATTGTAGATTTATTTCAAACCTACAACTTTTGTAGCACGTTTGCTGTTCATTAAATTTGCGTGGAATAGTACATTTGTGTGTGTTGCACTAACAGAGGAAGCTAACTTTACTACAAGTCTTTTTCTGCCCTACAAGTTCTACCAAAGTCAATTTACATGTAGTACCAATTCTAATCAAGATGTACCTTAGCAAGACTTATTTGTGAGCCCTTTTCCAGGTAAACAGTTTTTTCTATCAAAATGTAGCCATGCAATTCGAGTAGCCAAATGTGATTGCTCAATGATTGCAGTTGGAGAATAGATTGTCCCCGGGCTGATGTCGGATGCGACTTTAACTGTTCCATAAACACACCACTGTGACTCAAACGCCTCATCAGACGCTTTCAGGGACCCAATTAAAGAGGGAAATGGCATCATTATTGCGCACATACACGCATGAGCAAATCATGTGTATGCCGTGAATCATGTGTGCCTCGAGCAGACATCTGCAGACACAAGCTCCAATGATGGGACATGCTCAGCGATGCCCCTCCAGAGCGCCGGAGCGGTCTGGACTCTCAGTTGGGCCACAGTGACCTGCAGAGCCCATTGTCTCACGGTTCTGCTCCAGAGGCCGCTCTTCCACAGAATGCGTGCTAAATTACAATCAACGTTTTTGTTGTTTTTTTTCACCAATGTGTTTGTAATGATTCCCTAAAGCAGGGGTGTCAAACTCATTTGGGCCAGGGGCCGCTTTTCGACGCTCAGCTGTGGGTCGCGGGCCGAACATAATGTAAAAAATAAAACAATAAAAAATAAAACAAATGTTATATAAAGCCTAGTAATAGTTCTATGTGGACACTGAGTCCATATTCATGCAGCAGCAGCAGGAACAGGAACATGGACTTGTGAAATGATTCTGATATTAAATATTTTGTATCACAGACATGTTAATATTGCTGCACTAACTCAATATGAGCTCACTATTTTTACAGTTTAAGCTTATTTTAGTGACAAATTATTCATGTGGTGAATCAAATGAGAGCTCACAGCAGCTTCACTCTGTCATGTTCAGACTTTATCACACTCTGACCTGTGTTTTTTTACCTGTGGCTCATGATCTGTTCAGGTTTTGCACTGGTTTGGATGTTTTCCTCACAGAAGTTGTCAGCAAAGAAGTTTGTTTTCTTGTTGTTAGCTTCACATTAGCGCCGCTTTTAGCACAGCTCTAACGTCCACAAAACCGCCTCTTTTCTATTATTCCTCGTGTTTCCCACGATCTGCCCTGGAGGCAGAGCGCCACGTGTGAAGCTGTCGGTGGCGCTACAGGTCATCGCTGCCGTGTGTTCGATTTTAAATCTGCTGCGAGGAGTGTCGCTGTCGCTGTCCCTCGGCACTTTGCTGGCAGCACACAGCGCGGGGAGGGCCGCGGGAGGGGCGGGGCAGCGCGGGGGAGGGGTCGGCTGTGCAAAAGGATTGTGGGAATTGTAGTTCTACCGATAAAAACGCGATATATCTATTGGAAATGAATAATTATAAACTAGAAATGTTTGGCAGGCCAGATGAAAACGTCTGGCGGGCCACATCTGGCCCGCGGGCCTTGAGTTTGACACATGTGCCCTAAGAAAGAAAGAGTTCCCAGACTGGACAGGCCTTTCTGTGTCTAGTTGGCATGTTCTCTCTGTCTCGGTTTCCAGTGCAAGAGGAGTTCTACACATAATCTGTCTAGGATGGCTCTCACTGAAATTGATTGAGAATAGAACATTGGTGGTCAAATTATTCATGCTCATTGGCAAAGTGCAACCTTGACCTTCCGACTATAGCTACTATATGCTGTAGAGCCAGCTGATAATTAAACACTGTTCAAATCCAATTGCGCAAAAAGGAAAGACATCTTTACCATCCATTCTATTCAATTAATTTTTATAACGCCCAAAATCACAACAGCGGTTGCCTCGAAGGGTGACAACCCTGTGAACACAATGTTCATAGGGACTTGGTAATGTCCCAGCATCCCCTGTCCTTAGACCCTCCTTCTCGGCCAGGAAAAACTACCAAGCGTCTTTGGGAAAAAGTAGAAACACAGGCGGACAGGCGGACACACCCCCCAGCCTGAAAGTTATCGCTAAATTTCAACGATCTTCCCAGCCGCACAGGAAAGTTTGTGCTACAGGTTTAACCACATGCTGTACACCAGAAGAATACTACATGGCTCTACTTCGATAAAAAGTAAATTGATCTGCTCCATTTTAATAGGCATTTGTAAACCTGTAGTTTTCATCCGAATCGAGCATTTTGAGGCAAAAAGTGGAGAAAAACACTCTTTCATTCAGTTTAACTTTACATTGTTATTAATTTGGATGAAAAAAGATGTGCGATTGAAATAAAGTGTTTAGGCCCTACATGGTAATAAGAGTCTTGATTTTTCATGTTCAAATTAACATCACTGGAACACATGAATTTTCCCTTTCATGACGCACAGAGGATACGCAGCGCATGAAGAAAGGCATGTTTTACTTATATTCCATTCCTCTTCTCCAAACTCGGATCCAGTATCACGCTTTTGATAAAACATCTCCTGCACCCCTAGTTACGGCATCCACAGCTTGTTTTGCACGTGGATGGTTATGTACTCAGTGGAACATATGCGTCAGGTTGCCCCTTCACGTGATACAAGTAAGTGCTTAAGACGGATTTTTTTTTACTGTGCGAGGTAATCGTTCACCAATCTCCATGAACATCCGGCTGGCCCTGAGTAGCAGCACGTACATCAACTCGAGACCAACCGTCACTGATACACGTCTCTTTGGTCGAAACAAAAAAACATGAAATGAAAGAAAAGACAAACTGCAAAGATGTCAAAAACCTTCAAAGAACTCACACTATGACCAAAAAATCACCCACATCGGGCATCAAGTGCAGCACCCTGTAACGAAACAAATTAATAAAACTAAACATCTTTTATCTAGCTCCCCTATTAATCTTGGGAGCAACATTGGGCTTATGACTAAATGTAAGTGACAAATAGAGCATATACGTCCACATAGATACCGTCCATAGTGCAATGTTCTAAATACCGCCCTGTCCAGCCGATCCAAACCCAAACCCAGCATCAGGCATTTGAAATGACATATAAAGTCAAGTGCTTAAAACAAATAGGCGATGTAGCATCCATCTTTAGTCCAGCATCATCCAATGAACTAAAATGTCTCATAAAGTGACATTTGTTTGTAGAGTAGAGTGGCTGGAGAAGGCTTCTCTTCTTGAGCTCCTCCCACCGCTGTTGACGAACTCCCTCGGCCAGGTCCGGAGAAAACAAAATCTTCTTGTTTCTGTGATGGATGTTTTGTTTGATCTTTGCAAACGTCTGGGTCTAAAACGTCTTTGATATTCCTATCTAAAAACTCCTCCATGTTTTCTGCCTCCTCGTCCTCCAGCACTCCTACACTCTTTTGTTAAACAAACTTTCATTCAGTTTAACTTTACATTGTTATTCATTTTGGTGAAAAAAGATGCGCAATCGCAATGAAATAAAGTGTTTAGGCCCCACATGGTAATAAGAGTCTTTATTTTACCCTAACCCTTTTATGGCGCACCGATGATGTGCAGCGCTACATGCATGAAGAAATACATGTTTTACTACTTCTACTTCTTTAAGCCACAGGAGAACAACTCGGTCCACTTTCATGTGTGTGTTTGTCCCTGTCTCGATATTCCATTCCTCTTCTCCAAACTCAGATCTCTTGAAGGCTCTTTTGCATTTTTCCTTTTTCATTCAGATCCCCTGCTTTCTAATTTTCAGAGTGAACGTGTTTGTTCTCTGACCACTGTAGTTAGGTTACCCACTTCAAATTAAAATAAAATAATAATATATAAAATTGAATTGAATTGTATTTAATTGAATTTAATTCAACTGAGAAGAAAAGGCTCTTACTTAGCGCCAATGTTATGGAAGAGCTCGTTCTGCAACAATCCCTCTGCTGCCTCCATCAGACTGCTCAGCACTGCGCTGTCAAACCCTCTTTGTAAAGTCACCGTGCATTATTCAGAGTACTATATATTGAGTTAAAATGCGAATTAAATTCAATTAATATTTTCTTATTCTAGTCAGCTGCATGTCAGTAATGAAAATAATTTATTTTTGGGGATGAATAAAAAGTAATTCTTATTAATGGTATGGAGGTAATGTGTATTTTGTAATGATGTTTGTTATTGTTGAAAGCAGGTCAATCATTCAATCATGCATTGTGAAAGCCACATAAACCAGCTAATACCAGGAGCTGCTTAAACCGATTATTCAAATTAAATTAAAAATGATTTCATACAAACCAGCATTGACAGGCATTTCACATGGGATTATGTCAGTCCCAGCTATGGAATATTTTCAAATAAATTACAGCGAAACTGTCACGGTGCAGACAATTACATACAGTGGTTTAATCATCCAGTCAAAAAGTGAGACAAAGAGCAAATATTACTCCTACTGTTGAAGATACATTGAGCTTTTAAAGGATTTTTTTGGCCCATAGGCTTCATTCGACGGGACAGTGCAGCATGAAATGGGGATAAGACTGCAAACTCTGCGGCCCATTCCACACGGCAGGCATGTGTGCTATCCACTGTCAATGTCGATAATGAAGGCAGTTTGCAGTACGCATGACTACATAGTGTAGCCGTGTTCACCCAGACATGCAAACAGCTCTACAGGGGACTGGCACCCACAATCTTACACAAAGGCAGTTTCCTGACCTTGACTTCGTTGTCATTTATATGTTCTTGATCAGCAGCATGCTCATCCTCCTCCTCCATGACATCTTCTGGCTCCACGCAGAGGAGGATGCAGCAAGCAGCATTGACCTTTGGTACGAAACTTGTGCACGAAAGGAAGATTGAGTGCTAATGCATTCTCAGGGTCACCACACATCAATTATATTCCTCCTCATTTGACCTGTACCAAACACAGAAATATACATATTTTCAACTTCACTGTATTCGTATGAATTGTTCTTTTGAATTCATTGTAGAAGTCTAACAGGTAACTGGGTCGCGATACGGAGTCGTGCTTGAAATTGGGTGCTGCAAGCAAGGGTACCCTCCATCTTCTAGAAGGAAGTACCCTGGAGACGGGTACAATGGGAAGAGAACAGCTTTTTCTTTAAAAAGAATCTTTTTTTGGCTCTGCAGGTGGGATGATGGATGTGCATCCGGATGGGGTGGGATGATCCGGATGTGGCACCCATCTGTTGATCCGCTGGCTAACTGTAACAACTCATGCTCAGTAAGGTGAGAGATGCCAGCCACCTTTTGCCTCAGGTCATAATGTTGTCCACTATCCTATGGACCACTTTGTACACAGTGGAATCACAGAAATATCCCCAGTAGACTTGTAAGATACCCCACAAGCCAGCCAGTAGATGATGACCCGCAGCTCCACCGAGTGGCTCCATCCATGCATCCTGGGTGCTGGTAGTCTGAGAGCCAGCATGTTGAAAGTCACTCTTGTGATTTGGAAAGCAAGTTTTAGGTCACCGTTGTATATATTACAATATATATTTAATATTTATATATTTAATTTCACTTGCAATCTGTTCATCGCTTTTCCTTCTTTTTCTCCCACTTCCCCGACGGGAGTGGAGCAGGCACATCGAGGACCTGTGGATCCAGATGTCTCCTCAACTGTCTGGAGAAACGGTCTCTACTCCATATGAACGGTTCTTCATCAGCCTGGAAGAACTGGTTCTCCTCCTGAGTGGGTCCAGCTCCACTCTATCTCAGATTGACGTCCGCCTGTCCGTCTGAGGGAGTCAGATCTCTCCTTCACTGTGGAACTTCTCCAGGTTTCTACTTTGTCCCAAAGAGGTTTGGTAGTTTTTCCTGGCCGAGGAGGATGGTCTAAGGACAGGGGAGCTTGGGACATCTGTCTAAGGACAAGGGATTGTGGGACATTACCAAGTCCTATGAACACTGTTTATTCTGTTTTTATTCTGTTTTCCACTGTGGCCCCTCGAGGCAACTACTGTTGTGATTTAGGGCGTTACAAAAATAAATTGAATTGAATTGAAAAGTAAAAGAAACATTAATAAACAAAATAGTAACCTAGGCCTTTGCTCTAGACTTTTAGCATGAACTATAATGCAAAACAACCCTTGATGTTACACTCTTATCATGTTATTATAACGTTTCGTACATTTGTGAGCTATTTTTAAATGCTTCATCGATACCAAAAATCATAATATGTCTTCTTTAAACAGTACTTGAGGTGATTTCTGTGAGACAAAAGTTTAGCCAGGGTAAAGACCGGGTGGGCCCGGGCCGTGGGCAGCTTCATTAAGATGTTTTTTTAAGAACTGCAGATCTGTGTGTTCTTGAAGGTCTCCATAAATCTGCATTCCAGTCAGGCCTGAGACAACAGCTAGTCTCTTTACAGAAAACCTGCAAGTCCAACGTCTCCCAACGTGTTCAGGGTAATTAAAGCATTTTGTAACATAACACAGTTAAGTGCACATTATTTAACACTTTGTAAGTCAAATTGTGTTTATATAGTTTAAATACAGTGTAGGGAATAGTACCAAACAAGTGTAAGGTCTAAAAGCTTATTTTTGCTCACATTATAAAGATGAACTGGAAATAATAACTGAATAAAACAAACATAGGAATAAGAAATGAATTTGAAAAGGTCCTGGAAGTACTGGTACTGAAAAACGAATAAAAACGTATAAAAAACGTACCTGGAGCTGTATTTAACTTCATTCACACTAGTTTGATGAGTCCTGTTTAGAAAGTCCTCTCACTCTGAGCATCAAAAACACAATCGAGCTCAGAGATCTTCTGTGCTGTTTTGAAGTCCATAAATCATCACAGACTTGTTTCTGAACATTTCTGCATCAAATCAAAATCATTACAACTCAACAAGCAAGAATTTGTTAATTTCACCTTTGAAATTCCCTTTGCTGCCAGTTGATGAAGCCTAAATAAATCAAAATAAATATAAGTAAAGAAAGGCAGGTTTGTTTCAGGGGAAACTCCTCTCTGAAGGCTGGGCTTATTAAATTCAGAGCAGTATAAAGTCGAGTTCCTTAGCTCAGTAGATTGAAAACATTGTACAGACGACTAGCTTTGAAACCTTTTTCTATGACAAACTACTTGTCGGCTTCTTATGAGGATGTAGCAGAGGCTGCCCTGACAATAATTAAATCTAATATTATTTTGTCAGCCGATCGGTGCCTTTTAATATTTCACAGTGTTACCCGGTACACCTGCTGCATGAATAAAATGTTAACATTTACATTTACAGTATACAGTATAGTGCTTTTCCTCTGGGAAATCAAAGCGAGGCGCTACAACTGCTTCTATAGCAAAATCCATATGAAAGAGCACTCTGCATTCAGGAGGAATCTCTGCTTAATCCCTAGAACAGGGGTGTCCAATCTACAGCCAAGTTTTACAGGGCAAGTTTTGAAAATATAATATAACATGGCCCGCATATGGTTTGCACAAGAAGCTTGAGGCAAGGCAAGGCAAATTTATTTGTAGAGCACAATTCGTACACAAAGGCAATTCAGAGTGCTTCACACAACAGGAAAAAATGCATTAAAAGCAGAAAGACATGACAGAATAGTTTAAAAAATAAAAGAGAAGAGTGCAAATAAAATCGTTTCAGTCATATGCACAGCTAAACAAAACAGATTATATCTTAGATTTGAACATTGCCAGAGTAGCGGCCTGTCTCACATCTTCAGGAAGACTGTTCCAGATTTTAGCTGCATAAAACTGAAACGCACATTCCCCCTGTTTAGTCCAGACTCTGGGCACCAGCAGGAGGCCGGTCCCTGAGGTCCTCAGAGTCCGAGATGGTTCATATGGCACTAACATGTCCGAGATGTACTTTGGTGCTAGGCCATGGAGAGAGACTTGTATACAAGCAGAGCTGCTTTGAAGTCTATTCTCTGAGCCACAGGGAGCCAGTGCAGAGACCTGAGCACAGGACTAATGTGATCGTACTTCCTGGTTCTGGTCAGGACCCGAGCAGCAGCGTTCTGGATGTACTGCAGCTGTTTTACAGCTCGTTTGGAGAGGCCAGTGAGCAGGCCGTTACAGTAGTCTAATCTACTAGAGACAAACGCATGGATAAATCTCTCCAAGTGTCTGGTTTAGACACTACACTGATTTTGGCAATGTTTTATAGATGGTAAAAAGCTACTGATGTGATTGATTTGACGTGGCTGTTTCAAGTCTGAATCCATTATTACCCTCAGATTTTTAACTTGATTTGTAGGTTTTAGAGCGAGACTTTGGAGGTGACTGCTAGCACTTTCTCTTGAAAGTTGTTGTCCACACACTGATCTGTTGAATGCAGTGACAGAGTGAATCCACTGGTCCATATTCACCTGCCGTCAGTGAAACATAGATTTAAGTGTCGTCTGCATAATTGTGATAGGACACATTCTCGCTGCGTTTCAACTGACCTAACGGCAGCATGTAGAGGTTGAATAGAAGGGGTCCCAGGATTGACCCTTGGGGCACCCCACAGGTCAGGGGCATCTGGTCTGAGACACCGTTACCAATTTCGACAAAAATACTTCCTGTCTTCCAGATAGGACTTTAACCAGTTTAGGGCAGTGCCAGTGATGCCCACCCAGTCCTCTAGTCTCTGTAAGAGGGTCCCATGATCGACAGTGTCAAAAGCAGCACTCAGATCTAACAGAATTAAGACTGAGACTTTTCCCACGTCAGTGTTCAGGTGGATGTCATTTGTCACCTTGACAACAGCAGTCTCAGTGCTGTGATGAGGTCTAAAACCTGACTGGAAAACATCAAATGAGTTGTTTATTAAGAGGAAATCAGTGAGCTGTTGGTAAACAACCTTTTCAAGGATTTTGCCCCAAAATGGCAGATTAGAGATGGGCCGGTAATTACTCTGTACTGCGGCATCAAGACTGCTCTTCTTTAGGAGAGGCTTTATGACCGCAGTTTTCAAAGACATTGGGAATGTTCCAGATTGAAGCGACATGTTGACTATGTGAGTGAGTGGTGCTAACAAACTGTTCAGCACAGACTTCTGAAATCTGGTAACACATCGAGGCAGCATGTAGATGAACTCAGACTGGTGTTGATCTCCTGGACAGTTTTGTCAGTTGAACTTCTCCGCTTCTCAGTTTCAACACTAGATAGAGCCAGCCACAGAAACAGGTACTTCTCTATCGCCGCTGCAAAAAACGTTTACCACAAATTAGCAGAAATGGCAGCGACGAAGAAATGCAAAATAGCAAGTGAGTGCAATGATAATTTCTTCAAGGAAATTAATGGAACGTGTGTCTGTTTGATTTGTAATGAAGATGTTGCTGTGATGAAAGCGTATAATGTCCGATGGCACTATGAGATCTGTTGTGGCATTTCTGTGGAAAAGTACCAAGAAATAGAGAGGTAAACAGAGTTTGTCGTTCTCAATAGGTAGATCTTTATTTACTCGTGCACAGTAAATAAAACCACTTTCCCTGACAAGATCAGCTCTCCCTTCCTGCCTCCAGAACAATCACAGTACACATCCTTTTAAAGGCAGTCACATACATTGACACGTACGCACACAGTCACAATCAAATAAGCTCTAATCAAAATGAGAACACCCCTCAAGGTTTTGACCCACGATTTGGCCGGAGCCAAAATCTGATACATATCTGATACACAGACATGACCTTATTTGCAACTTTGATAGCGAGACATTTTTCCAATACAGAGCAAACATCAGAGCTACACATCATACACCAGTGATGAACGAACACTGAAAGTCAAATGGCAGCTGGTTTACAAGCCCAACAACAGTTTTTTTCTGCGTCAGCAAGCTATGAAGTCGCTAAACTTATTGCCCAGAACGGCAAACCATTCTCAGATGGTGATTTCATAAAACAGTGCCTCATCAAAAAAGCCAGATATCAGATAAAAGCTTATCCAGAAATGGACTTGGACTTGTCAACTAACTTGAAACTTCAGCTGAGAGACAAAGCGTGTGCTTTGGATTTTTACTCGATTGCATGCGATGAGAGCACAGATGCCACAGACACCGCTCAGCTGTTAGTTTTTTTTGCGGGGAGTAGATGATAACTTTTGCTCTACGGAGGAGACATGATGAGCCTAAAAGGCACAACCAAAAGGTAAAGATATTTTTGAAGCCGTGTCAGAGGCAATTGAAAAATAGGGCTTAAATGGGACAAGTTCTGTGGCGTAACACCAGACGGAGCTCCAGCCATGAGGGGCGAGCGCAATGGAATGGCATAATTGTTGTGTGATAAGGTAAAAAAGAGCGGCGGTGAAGCTGTTACAATGCACTGCATAATCCAACAAGAAGCACTTTGTGCCAAGACGGTCCAGCTGGGTGACGTGATGGACGCTGTTGTAAAAACTGTCAACATAATGCGAGCTAGAGGACTATACTACATTTTAAAGCTTTCCTAACCAATGTGGATTCTGAATACGGGGATGCACTCTACCAGTCTGATGTGCGCTGGCTCAGTCACGGCTCTGTGCGCCAGCAGTTTTACGCGCTGAGATCAGAAATCGATCAGTTTTTGAAAGAGAAATTTCAAGTTTCCTCTGATGAGACGCCATGCAGAAAGAGTGAGGAGCCTGTTTGGCTCAACATACATTGAGCCATCTCTGTGAAGTGGACATTTTTCATTTAATGTAGGATCGATGAGCCTCCATATGTTTAAGGATTGGAACATTAACACACTGGACTTAATGACTACAGGCCTGTGGCGCTGACGTCTGTAGTCATGAAATCATTTGAACGCCTGGTCTTGCCCCACCTCAAGTCCTTCACCTCCTCCCTGCTGGACCCCCTGCAGTTCGCTTACAGAGCCAACAGGTCTGTAGACGACACAATCAACCTGGCACTCTACTTCATCTTGCGCCATCTGGACTCCCCGGGAACCTACACCAGGATCCTGTTTGTGGACTTCAGCTCTGCGTTCAACACCATCCTCCCTGCTCTGCTCCAGGACAAGCTCTCTCAGCTCAACGTGCCTGACTCCACCTGCAGGTGGATCACTGACTTCCTGACGGATCGGAGGCAGTGCTTGCGGCTGGGGAAGAATGTCTCAGACACCCAAACTACCAGCCTAGGTCTCCACAGGGCTGTGTGCTTTCTCCTCTGCTCTTCTCCCTGTACACAAAACTGCTGCACCTCCAGCCACGACTCCGTAAAACTGATCAAGTTTGGTGGCGACACCACCCTCATCGGGCTCATCTCGGGCGGGGACGAGTCTGTCTACAGGAGGGAGGTGGATCGGCTGGTGTCCTGGTGCAGCGGTAACAACCTGGAGTTCAACGCCCAGAAGACAGTGGAGATGATCGTGGACTTCAGGAAAGTCACAGCCCCCCCTCATCATGACAGACTCCCCCAACACCACCGTGGACTGTGGACAAGTGGTAGCCCTCCATCAGCTCCCTCATCAATAAGGCCCAGCAGAGGATGTACTTCCTGCGGCAGCTGAGGAAAGCCAAGCTGCCAGCGCAGATGATGGTGCAGTTCTACACGGCCATCATTGAGTCCATCCTCACCTCCTCCATCACCGTGTGGTACGCTGGAGCCACAGCCAGGGACAAACAGAGACTACAGCGCATTGTGCGTTCTGCTGAGAAGGTGATCGGCAGCAGACTTCCATCTCTGCAGGACCTGTACGTCTCCAGGGCTCTGGGACGAGCAGGTCGGATCACAGCTGACCCTTCTCACCCTGGTCATGGTCTATTTGAGCCACTCCCCTCAGGCAGGAGGCTACGGTCCATCCGGACCAGAACCTCCTGCCACAAGAATAGTTTCTTTCCCTCTGCCGTTGGACTCATGAACACTTCTTAAACATCTGCCACTTTAACTGCAAATATTCATCACTCACTGCACTTTCTGCTCTACATCTGTAAATTTAACTGTAACTTTGGTGTACATAGTAAGCCTATTTTAAGTTTATACTATATAGTAAATTTAAATAGTTTTCTTTAATACATGCCCTTTTGATTTCATATATGTTGTTTTTATTATTGTTATGTTATTACTTTATTGGGTTTGTATCACTTCAAAATGGTTATTAGGTTATGATAGCATTTTACAGTAAAAAGTACTACTTTTGCTTGTTTGGGCCAGCAGGAAGGCTGAGTTCAACAAAAATTGGCCTGAGGGCTGCAATTGACCCCTGGGCATAGTTTGGACACCCCTTCAGTACAACATCAACTTGACTCATTTTACCACCCACTTCCGCTCATCTATTCTCAGAAATCTATAAAGCTTTCTTCTCTCTGTATTCAGCAAGTGCACCCACAGTGAAAGTAAAAATCTTTGGCTGTTAGACACATCCCATGGCTTTAAATTTGACAATAAACCTGAATATGTCCAGGAGCAAAATAAAAATCCAACTGCAAATAAAAATTGGCCCTGGTGTTGAAGTTTTTGGCCTGCCAGAAACAGGATAATGAAAGGTCCTAAAGCAGCACCAACCTTTTTAGGGCTGAGGGCTACTTATGAGCACAGACTTGGTGCAGGGCTACCTGTTCAAGTAGCACAAACAGGCCTATAATTACA
The DNA here is from genome assembly GCA_015082035.1 of Chaenogobius annularis. NCBI lineage: Eukaryota > Metazoa > Chordata > Actinopteri > Gobiiformes > Gobiidae > Chaenogobius > Chaenogobius annularis. The sequence continues at coordinate 93,821 of BJKM01000830.1, forward strand.
TTTGTTACAAAATTACATGACTATTAAACTGTGACGTGTAATCCCTCATTCGTCCAGGAGTGTTCCATGGTAAAAAGATTCAGTTGTAGTCATCTGGACTCTGTTCTAAAACAGAGTCCAGATGACTACAACTGAATCTTTTTCTACAACTATTAAACTGTGAGTAATTATTTGATATATTTTTATGTGTGGGGCATTTCTATGTATTTATCATGTTTTTTTTTTTTTTCAAACCCAATCTTAATTCACATTTTTAACCAGTGAGTGATAAGAACAAAACAGCAGTTAAAAAAATAAATAAATTGTATTAAATCTAGCACTAATTCATTCAATGAGTGAATGAATGTGATTGTCAGAATACAAGGAAAGAAATAAAGCAAATATAAGAAAAGACAGTCTTCATTGAAATTTGAGGCTTTAACCGTGTAACAGTTTCTCCTCCTGTGGCTCTGTTTAGACCGGTTCAGTCCTTTGTGAGTCCTGGTTTGGGTTGGACCTGGTTCAGTCCTGTGCGAGTCCTGGTTTGGGTTGGACCTGGTTCAGTCCTGTGCGAGTCCTGGTTGTGGTTGGACCTGGTTCAGTCCTGGTTGGACCTGGTTCAGTCCTGTGCGAGTCCTGGTTGGGTTGGACCTGGTTCAGTCCTGAGCGAGTCCTGGTTTGGGTTGGACCTGGTTCAGTCCTGGGTTGGACCTGGTTCAGTCCTGTGCGAGTCCTGGTTTGGGTTAGACCTGGTTCAGTCCTGTGCGAGTCCTGGTTTGGGTTGGACCTGGTTCAGTGCTGTGCGAGTCCTGGTTTGGGTTGGACCTGGTTCAGTCCTGGGTTGGACCTGGTTCAGTCCTGTGCGAGTCCTGGTTTGTGTGTTTAAAACATGATTGGATTTTGTGAGTCCTGGTTTAAAGTTTAGCCCTGCATGAGTTAGACCTGGTTTAGTTCTGGGTTGGTCCTGGTCTGCCCTCTGTTACTCCTGACATTCTCAAAGGTATTGAGCATTATTTGACTCCTTTTTAAATGAAAACATTGCTGATCCAAACACGTCTCTTTCCTGCGCACCGCACGCACATCTAAAGAACATAAAGAACCCGGTTTTTCATTTGAAGTTCTGTGTGCTGCTTTGCCCTGGCTTCATTTAGAGCTAGTTCAACTTCATTCATACTGCTTGGCAGCTCATTCGTAGGTAAGGCAGGTAAAATGCATTGCCCAAGGACACGATATTAGTATGCACTAGCCGCTCACTACGTTTACATGCACAGCGAACTCCGAGTGCACTAAACCACTCAAATCATTTTTGACCCCAAAACTACCCAGTCTGCAGCAGGTCAAATGACCCAATAGGTGGGAGCGGGACGTTCAGGGGCGTCTAGTGGTTTAGCATTAGCACAACAACTTTATATACTTGCTATTAAAACTTGCCATCATACACAACGCCACTCTTTTTGCTAACATTGAAAAGCAACATCTCATTTACATGGAGATCTTCAGAAAATGAGGATCCACGTTGTTCACAAGTTATTTACTCTCCACGGCACAAATAAACAATTGAAGCTCTGGTATTTACTTTAATTTAAATGCAACAAAACAGAACTGCTGGTAGGGCCGCAGTTTTTAAAGGTGAATCTTTAATTTAAATGCAGTGGACCAAAACAGAACCACACGTGCAAGTCCGTGGTCACGGAGGGGAAGCCGTAGTTTTACAATTTAAATGTGGACCAAAACAGAACCACACGTGCAAGTGTGGTGGAGGGGCCGCAGTTTGTCATCTCTGCTGATGAAGGGTGAATACAAATGTCTAATCTTCAGGGCTGTTTAGTTGATTCATCGGTCGATGGTGCCTTTAATCAACTAATTAATTAATTTAGATGATAAGGATTAATATGGGATGATACCTTTTTATTATTATTATGCCCAGTACCTATCCAGTTTTCCTGGCGTGCATTTGTAAACATTGTGATTAATATCTCCGACTACAGTTCTGTCGTCACGTAAAACAGCTTCTCAGAAGTGTTTTTTATTATTCATGCATGAAGTATGGAGAAATGCATCCAAGCAGAGAATTTATCATGTTTGTGCCATCTGATCACTATTTTATAGGATGCAGCTGCATTTGTCGGACCAAATAACTAGGAACTACATTTTCTCCAGCTGCTGTAGCCAACTTAGCTTCATTACACGAGAAATGCACCATTTAGGAATTTTTGTAGACCAAAGTGAACTAAGGCCATTTTGTTATTGATAAACCCATGCTATATAAGCTGATAAGGGGTTTGAACTGTGTTTTTAATGACTTGGATAATTTCATCATCAGCAGAAAGTCATTGTTGGAAAGTCACTATTGGCAAAATGACTTTCTTGTTAGGAATAAAATCCCATCAAATTTGTTATGGGAGACATTTTGTATCTACAATTTTCAAAATCAGAATTGACTTTATTGTCCAAGAAGGACATTTGTCTTCGAAATGAATAACAGTGAAGCAACTCTATAAGCAGAGAGGCCATCAGCGTGGACTTTTACAGAGGTTTGGAGCAAGCGCTGCTCAACATTCAACCTTTGAAAAGACTGTACAACACAAACACACAAGCACCCTCTGTGATTGTAGGAGATGAGGCCTACCTGCTGTGCTCTGACTACTGACGCTCCTCTCACACCAGCACCCTGGCCGACTGACGTGTTTGAAGCACAATACTCCTTCACCCAGATTACTTTTCCTAAACTGTCAAAAGCTTTTGGAGGGAGACTGGAGGAGAGTGACTGCTGCTGCTCACAGGCAGCAAAAGGACATTACTATGTGGTCGGACTCCGGCCAAAAAACAGTGCTACACACTCAAGGGTCATTTTCCTGGACAGAGGCCTGGACTACTCATCCTGGAGACATTTAGTCTAAACCATACATGAGGGTCTCTGGATAAGCCGTACTACAAAGGGAGTTGACAATTCGCTCGGTCAGCCCAATTTCAGAATGAAGATATGCACGTTCACAGAATGGGGGCGGAGTCAGCACCAGCTGATCGAAGGAACTTTCACTCATGATCACAAAATAGAGTACAAGGAATTAAGAGATACAATATGAGATAAATATAATCCAAAAGAAATGCAGGCGGTGCTTTCATGTGGAGTCACAGCTCCAGGGCCGCTGCTAGCCATTTGGGTGCCCTAAGCACAAATGCTCAGTGGTGCCCTATACCCCCAACCCGCTTTGGGGTCCGGTTCGCTACGCCAGCTCGACGCATCACATGTCTTGTTCAGAACTCCCTGTAGAGTCAATGTGAAACAGGCCTATTGTAATGACATAAGAGCAGACTGGATTTGGAGACTTTCCTGCTTGTTCAGTGAATTTCCCTGGGTTCTGGAGACCAAAGACGCTTTCAGCACACAGAGAAAGGTTCCGGCTGAACACTTGCTGATTAATTTGAACAGGATTTTAAAATTCTGCGCAGAGACGTGCCAAGGGGGGCTCGAGACGTTTGGAGAAATGTGCGCACATTACGCGTGACAAACGTGTTTTGAGAAACAGATAAACGCCCAATGCCAACACAGGGTTAATATCTAAACACGAGGGGCCCTCAACAAGGAAGAAGATTTCGATGGAAGCGCAGGATCAGAGCCAGATGCAGAGGAAGGTAGACACAGGTAAATCAGAGAGAGAAAGAGATCAAGAGCAGAGGGGACAGTAGGCACTCTTCAGACATGTTCTCACGTAAGCCTCAAAATGCTGCATGCTTTACTACAATCCAACTTATTCACGGAAAAAAGGAGCTTAATGAGGAACTGAATTTAGATGCGGCTAAACACAAAGATACACGCGGAGTGCAGGCATGCGATACGGCGGCCAGCATTCTATAACCCGCCTATAATGAGAATGTCTTGGCCACCCCAACCCAACCTGCGGATCACTGTACGATCTTTCTGTGTAAATATCTCATGTTCCTACACCTGCGCCCAATTTATGTCTAACTTTTTTTTTCTTTGTAAATTTAAGGCTTATATTCAGATGCGCTCAATGGTCTGAACTTCATGGTACGTAGGTAAGAGCCTGGATGGTCATGAAAACAAAATATTTGAGCGTGTGACTTTTTTTCCTGTGGTAACTTTTTTGGACAGGCAGTGTAATAAAACGACCAGATCTGTAACTATGAAATGTAAGGTCCCAGACTCACCACTGGGGGAAATGTTGGCATTTGTAGTAGCCTGCCGTGCCATTATTTTGGTTCGGGTTAGGTTTTGTAACTGTTTACTTGCTTTTCTTCTTTAGATGTCCAGTGCTGACTAATTATGAATGGATTTGTTTGCATTTCAATCAATCGATTAATCAGTATTAGTTTAATGGATGAGCTCACCGTTTTAAATCAAACTACTTTTGCCATTCACTACTACAGTACCAAATATTGTGACCTCGTGTGCATGACCTCTGCGGCTACAAAATACAAATTGTATTCCTGAACCACTTTAGACCCATGTTACCCGTTTCCTTTCAGTGTAGCGGATAAACGGGAGTCTGAATTCTCTCCTTTTTCGTGACCACACTTTGACCTTGCCTTTGCTCTGATAACAAACAGGATAAATATTCCATTTCAAAGACCATGATAAAACAGTGGTGCTCAGCGGGTTTTTTTTTTCCTGCTAAACTGCGGCTCCAGCTGTGAAAACCCCCTTCATGTAACATATACTCTTTGTATGCATGCATTGATTTCGATACAAAAGAAGTAATTACTTTTCAAATACACAGGCTTTTAGTTCCCCTCGCTGACAGATAAGACCTATAGAAAATGGATATTCCCATTAACTATATGCGTTGTCATGGCGGGATTGAGGTCGCTGCATGCACTGTCATGGCGGTCAGTGTATAGAGAGAGTGATGTCAGAAAGCACTCAGCCGTGTCCATTTGTGAGCCGCATTTCTCAAAGCAAAAAACAAACATGATACATTGTTTGTATTGTTATTGTGCTACGACAAGGTTTCACTTTTCCGCCCGGTATGGACCAGGCGTAAGTCTGAAGCGCCAATAGTACCCATGGCAAGCTTACGGGCAAGTTTTCCTTAACCGTAGCGGTTAACTGATTGCGCAAACATGAAAAAAAACCAATCTGCGTCTCGTTTACACACTAAATAATGAGAAGAGAGAGTGTTGTCAGAGATAGGAGCAATCTGCTGGATGTTTAGAGTGAAACGGAGCTGATCAAGAGGTTTCGCTTTGATAGAGCAACTCTTTTTGAAATGATAGAGGAACTCTCAACAAACACTGTCCCCGCCGTGCAGGTGATGATTGCTGTCTGCTTTTTTGCCAACGGGGTTTTTGGGGACATGAAAAATATCCACTGGACAACGGCATGCCGGGTAATAAGAAGAGTGTACCCTCCAGCGCATTATGCACCGATATGTGCGCCTGCCCACCCAGGAGGAAGTGGCAAAGTCAATAAAGTATTTCTTCTTTAAATCTAAAACTTCAAGCTCGCTCCAAAGACGAACATCTGTATGTCAATTGCAAGGCATTTCCTTCCATCGACGTGCAGACCACGTATGATGGTTATTGACTGTGTCGCAAAGTGGCCTGGATCCACTCACGATGCGCGGATCCTCCCCGAAAGTTTACTTCACCGGGAATTTGAGGAGGGGAGTGTTGCTTGGGGACCCCCTGAAGCGATGGCTGATGACACCTGGGATGGCTCCAAGAACACCCCCAAGAACAGATAACAATAAACATGCATCCACTCGAAACCTTCTTGAGCGCTGCATTGGTCTTCTTAAACGAAGATGCATAAGTTATTTGAACAATTATTATTTTTGGCACACCTTATGTGATACAATCTACGGGTCTTTATGTATGCGCTTTGTGTGTGTGTGTGTGTGTGTGGTCATCACCATCACTGCCTCTCCCCAGACAGGAGGATGTGCTGATGAAGCCCGAGGAGGAGGAGAACCCTGTGGCTGTTGCTGCCGGTGAAATATGTGGGCGACTAGTTAGAAACCACTTCATTAACAGTTTATAGGCTAATCAATTTAGTTTCTTGATGTTTTTCTGTGTATACAAATTATCAATATCTTTTTGCTTGTCCACTTGTGTTCTTACAGGTTTAATATATCAACTACCATTCTTTCGAGAATATTTGTAATCAAATGTATCCGACCAATCCTGTTCTGTGCCATCATTTAGATTATGACTCAGACAAAACTTTGGTTATCCACAAACCAAATTACTTCAACAAGGAAAATCATTTCTGTCTTTATTTAATATTAGTTCTATTGTTTAATTACATTTTGATTTGATTTAGTAATAATCTATCATTTATCATCAGGTCCATTGTGTGTGTGTATGTTCTGGAAACAACTTCAATCTGTTTGACTTCCTCAAAACCTTAATGCATGAGCACTATATTTTTAACAATAATAATGACAGTAATAATCTCCTGTCTCCCCTCCCTGTCCTCTCCTGTCTCCTCTCTCCTCTCCTCTCCTGTCTCCTCTCCTCTCTGTCCTCTCCTGTCTCCTCTCTCCTCTCCTGTCTCCTCTCCTCTTTCCTCTCCTGTGTCCTCCCTCCCTGTCCTCTCCTGTCTCCTCTCTTCCCTCCCTCCTGTCTTCCCTCTCCTCTCTGTCCTCGCCTTTTCTCCTCTCCTCTTCCTCTCCTGGTTTCCTCCTCTCCTCTTTCCTCTCCTGTTTCCTCCTCTCCTGTTTCCTCCTCTCCTCTTTCCTCTCCTGTCTCCTCCTCTCCTCTTTCCTCTCCTGTCTCCTCTCCTCTCTTTCCTCTCCTGTCTCCTCTCCCCTCTTATGTATGTATGTGTATGTATGTATGTACATACACATCTGTGTATATATATATGTGTATATATACAGATATATATGTGTGTATATATATACACACACAGATCTATCTATCTATCTATCTATCTGAAGCTTTTTAAATGTGAGAACGTTGAAAGTGATTAACAAAACATAAAAGCTGTTGCCATTCTTCTTACCTTTTGAAGCTGTCCAATACATTTTCACAGACAAGTAAACATTTGCAAGCACTCGTTGATATTATAATTGATACCTAGAGGGCTCACCTTGGCTCTACCAACAACCTCATGCCTTTAACTGCTTTTGTTCACTTTAAGATCCATCCTTACATTCAGTGCAAATACAAGTTACAAAATCAAAAGATTCGATTTTATGATATTGTGCACAAACATGTAATTGCATAAACAAGCAGATATAATTCTCACAAAGTATTATACATCTCCTACAGTCCAACAATATTTGACATGACAAAACTAGCATGAAATAGGGACGTGAAAGACTACGGCAGCACCGTAATTACAAGTAAGTATAAAAAATGTCATAGATTTCATTAGCCTCTGCAAAAACGTGTGGGGTCTCAATACCATGGTTGACCATGGATTGAAGTATGGTGTAGACCTCCAGACAGGCTTCTTTGGTAGAAGGTACATTTCCCTGTTGAAGTAACACACGATGGTCAATAGAACATCAACTATTGCACTTGTTCAGCAAACACTGTATTTCTGGCATTTTATTCATTCTTGATTTGAAGCCATTCCATTTTCGGATTACACAAACGGCATGGGGAATTTCTTCGACCCAATTGGTGAATTAAGGTGATTTTATTTGTGCGATTGCTTATGACCATGCCATATCATTCAACTCCGGAAGTAATCATCATGCATGAAACCCGTTATACCCTTTAGCTGATAATGTTGCTCTAATAACCTTTCACAAATGTGACGAAAGTGGTTGTTCGACTCTAAAGTAGGTTCCGCCTCTGTCAGCTGGTTGGCAAACTCCAGGTTTTGTGGGTCCACAGAGCACAGCATGTCAGAATATCCTATATTTGAAATAGTCAATAAATCATACAAGGTACTTTGTTCAGTGGCAAGTCATAAAAATGTTGATTGCAACAGAGTGACAGTTCATAGGTATGAATGAACTGTCTGTCTGGTCCATAACCCATAAACTCTAGCTTTAGGCTGGTTTATAGTGTTTGGCAACCTCAAATCACATGTCACATGATCCCGTGCTAAACCACTCCACGCAGAGCTATTCAGTACCCAGGAGTGTACTGGGAATGAAACTTAGGTTGGCATTATATATTGATTGCCAAAAACCACTCACATGTGGTTCAGTTCATGATACTTTCCACATAGTCTTTGTGGATCAACCAATCAGCACATCGATGAAAGGTGTCTTTTGGAAGTGGGAGTATTGAGCTAAACTCTGATACCTTATCATAGTGCTAAATGTATTAAAAAAGCTCATTTCACTGACCAATTCATTAAACAAATTAGCGTTCTATGTTGTTAAATGACTTCCTGTATTTCTAACAAACATCTAATCATTGGGAACATGAACGGAGCCTGAGCTACAAAGACTTGTCTCTAAAAGATAGTTTTTAAGTCTGTTGAAACTTGGCGCTGCTGTTGCTTCGCTTCTCCTCGCACATGCTCAGTTAGGACAAAACCTGCAAACATCCTTGATTCCCACACAGGTTTATTCAGCGTGGTTTGAGTACAGATCCATGTGTTTGAGGCTGTGTGGTCCTCAGAGCACATGTGCAGACCTCTAAAAGAAGCTGCTGTCCGCTCTGGTTCTTAAAGCTCATGTTAGAGAGCGGAGCATGAACGGGCCTCTGAACACGGTCACAGACTGAGCCGCTGTGGGAAAATAAGAACCAAGCTTCCAGCGCAGTACTGCCCAGCGACCAGTAGCGGCCAGTAAAAGACACCGTGAGTTCAGCCAAGCTTCAGCAGCAGAAGTGAGGGGAAAACAGGCTTATTTGGAAATATTTTAGATAAATTCATAATATATAGTTGTTGTTAGATTTTATTGGCCAATCACTGATTGCCTTGATTGCCCTGACCGCACAGCACTGTCAAGAAGTAGTGCTGAGCTTTGATCACTCTACCCTTGTCATGTGACATTTCATTTAATATACAGTCAAATTACACACAACTGACAGTTTAAATGATTATTCAACAACAAACTAGGATGTAAAATGATAAATTTCACCCAAATTTGTCAAACTTTGCTCGATAACATAAGATGAAAACCCAGAAATATTTTTCTTCACTACGTGCTTTGTGAAATGTGTATTTTAACCTCTCATATGTACTTTAAGATGTAGGATTCAATAATGTTATGTGAACGCTACCTATTGAGTTTTGGCAATTTCAAGATCAAACCCCATGGGCAGGCCCAATGACGGAAAACACAAATAAAATCTTCACCCTCTTGTCATGTATTATTAGAAATGGACAGTTATTATGTAGGAATATACCTGCAGGGGGTGACATATACCGCAAGTCTGGCTTCCCAAATGGACCATATACATTCTTCTGCTCGCGGATATCATGCGACTTCCACATTCTTTGCTCATTTGACAGGTCCGCCTGCAGAAGTGGCAACAGAGCATACAGCAGGCAGTGGCTAAAAGACAAAATATGACATTAGCTTGTTACTTTGACATGCCAAAAGCACATACCCCAGTATGAGCGATATCCAACTTATGTGTGTTTAAATTTAACATATGGCTTCTCTCAACAAAAACATTGGTACCTTGTGCAATTTTTTTAAATGTGCGGCATAATCACAAAATAACAGTCATTTTGTTGTGTGCATGATATGTTTTTCTCCATTCCACATTTTTTGTTTAGAATTGGCCATACAACAAAACAAACTAATTCAAGACTTATAGGTCTGTGTTTCTGCTGGCCTTTTGAATTTCTTACGAGAACGGTGATCCAAAATCTTCAACTATTCTGTGATAGACTGGTGGAGCGCATATCTTTGGTGCCTCTTTCTCCGCTGGACTGAACTGGCGGCGGCTGCTTCTGCCTCTTCACGGAGAAAAGGACAGGCCAACATACAGTTATAAGGCTCCTGGGGTCCGGCATAGAGAATTGTCCTATTTGTGAGACACCTCACTTATGTTTCAGAGAACAGGGGTTAATTTCTTTGTCTAAAGACGTCTTTTTGTACATCAATCTTGAGTTTATGAGCAAATGGTGTTTTATAGCTGTGCGTCACAGCTGTTCATGTCCGTGGTATGACAGTTCTGCTGCACACCATGTATCAGCACCGAACTCGCTGTGCGTGCCAACGTAGCCACTTTTCCGCAGTAGAATATAGAATAGAACCGTTTTAAACCAAGACAAAGCCCAGACTAAACCCGGTGTATCCCAGTAGACAGAACAGGAGGAGGCAGGGCATGCTCGAAACTCAATTTGCTGGTGAATGTTGGAAACAAATCCACAAGTTTAACGGGTTATCTTATTTTCCCTTACGCTTTGATGTCAGAAAATGGAAAACATATAATTTTCCGATTTTGGATTTCCCATTTCCGAAAGAAAATCAAATGGCCAGAAGACACACAGACTCTTATTCCATTCTTATTTACACTATTCCATCATTTCATTGCATAGAGGTGGGATATTACGCAACAAGTATGATGTTCAATCATAATATAATTACTGTGCCATCAAATTCATAGAGGGGTATCATTCAGTTTAAAAAATATTAAAAAGGTGATACTTATATTTTTACAAAGTACATAACCTTTACTTACATGTGTACAGGGTTGTCGAGCTCCAGGAGACCAGACTCCATCATAAACTATAGTAATAGAAATATAATTGGAATTTACATGCCTTTCATAATCAGTAAATCTATAGATATGCAGCTCAAACTCTCTCTCACACACCTCAAATGTAGACAGCCACTTTCTTATCCAGGTTTTTTTTAAAAAATGCTGTTAAAGCGTTCTGCTCTCTACAAATACACATACCACAGATAAAAGAAGTATAATTAAATATGAAATATTGCCTGGTTGTGAACAGATGTTCCCATTCCGAAAGAACGATTGGCACAATCACCAATATCCACCGAAATGCTATCTGCATTCATCCCACAATCAAGTTTTCTGTTCCTCCATCACTTCTGACCAAACGAGGGCAACCTGACAGAATATAAATGTATGTGTTTATGTGCCCATAATAGCAAGATGGTAACAGGAAGCGTTTGGACAATGACAAATGTCCGGAGTTTGTGACAGATAAACATATCTGAACGTCCAGTTTCTATACAAGCAGCTATCTTTGCCCCCTTGTGCTACAGCATTGTAAACCTAGGTTTACAGACAGACATTTTGAAACCAGCTCAACCATTGAAACACATTTAAACAAACATAATCTACCTATATGGAATATTATATTCTAGAACCTTTATACCTAGTTCCTTTACAGCATTGTAAAAATATTTCGCAATCACTGCTGGTCTGTGATTTGTGGTTCCAACTTTCAACCAAATTACTTTTCGTGAAAACCTTAATAAAAAAACAAAAAACAATTAACAGCATTATCGCATAAACTTAATTTCCATATACTTACTCATCTATACATGAATGCACCCACAGCCCAAAAAACTTAAGCTTATCATTTCCTGTATGAAATTAAATATAAAGTTATGTGAAGTTCTGAAAAGAAACACATTTGGGAATGTGTTTTCTAAGGCACCAAGTTTGTGTGGCTTGCTGTCATTACTAATTAGTCTTAAATCTGTATTGTAATTTTTTTTTTTTTTAAATAAACTATATTGTTGAAATTCATCCAAAAAGCACAAGTCCAGATACATGCATTTTACATTTCTGTTAATTGTACACAACTGAAAGATCATTTCTAATATCAACAAATATTAAGTAGTAGTTACCGGTAATCACAGTTAATATTCAAGATACTGTCAATGTGCCAGGGGTCATTTGGGCCTTTGCTTATGTAGTTCCGTCTTACATTCTTTTTCTGTCCAGGAAATCGATTTCGGACACCTGCAGGATCCAAGTCCCGCATTACTTGTGCTATGTCATTCCTTTAAAGTAAATACAACATTGAAATAACCAATTTGGAAACTTCCACAATATATTTATTAAGCACAAAAATACAGACCACACAAAAAAATGACCTGCTGCAAGGTCTCACTCCTCTCACATCCCTTAGGACTTTAAGCATGGCTCTGATCCCTTGCTGAGGGGACCACAATTTCAGTTCATGCTGGAAAATAAAAAAATGATTTCTTGTATTACAGTGTTAATAACATGATATAGGACACTACTTACTTGCACTGCATTTCTTATTTGCGCCTGAGGTCTGTGACCACTTTGCCTTTTGAGTCCAAGGTTTGGTAAACGTCTTTGTAGATGTCTTTCACTAGCTACAAATGACAAGAGTAAATGTTATGTTTTGTTTTCGCTGGAGTACAAATTGTATTTGTAAAATGACTTCCCATATTTGCACCTGATTTTATGTCCACATGAGGTCAACATACAGCAGATCTCTCTCTGCTTAAATCCCAGGCTAAATAGCTGGATGATCATGTCATCTACAAAGGTTTGACGAAAAAAAGTTAGGGCACATTGGACAATGTTAGGTAATAAAGTAAACAGATATTTTAGGTTAAGATGGTTAAGACACTAACTTGTGCATTTTTTTTTTTTTTTTTTTTTTTAGAGTTGCACCGATATATCGGCCCAGAATCGGTATCGGCCAATATTCATGTCATTGAGTGATATCAGTTTCAGTCCAAAACCACAGATCTCAGTCAATGTTACACCTTGGTAATGAAAGAGTTAAAGCTGCTGTCCCTTCAGAAACAGGACGAAAACAACAGCTTTATGGACAGAAGCTGCTACATTCTTATACTATAACAGAACAGGCTGTAAACTGAGCCAAAAGGCCCAGAAAATAACAAAGTTACAGACAATTTTATAGCGCTAGAAACATTTTATACACAACTGATCATTAATTATTACTATTTATTCACTCGCAAGCCGCAAAAAACGCAATGTTCTTTTTAGACATCATTTAACTAGCTTTCCTCCTAAACTTTCCGTTTAGACATGTTGACTACGGATGACTTTTATGTGAGAGGTTAAAAGAAGGAGAAGAGCCCAAGTGTCTGATGGTCTGAGGAGGAGCTACATGGTGACACACGGACTGGAGCAGTTTCCGAGGCATTTTTTTTTTTTTTTTACTTTCGACCAGACAACTGTATGTTCTTTTTCTTTAATAGCGTGGAAAACACAGCAACTCTAGGCAGTATATTCAATTAAACTATTTGCATAAGCAATGTGCTCTGGGCCACATTGTCTGGCAGTTATTGGATACTTATACAATATATGAAAAAGATCAACAGTGCAAACATTACAAAGCCAATTAAAATTATCTTTTTAATAAAAAGTGTAAAATCATGCCAACAGTCAGGCTTTCATCTCATCAGCCTTTGCCTCTTCACCAGCTCCTGCCTCTCCACCAGCTCCTGCATTTCCACCAGCTCCTGCATTTCCACCAGCTCCTGCATTTCCACCAGCTCCTGCCTCTCCACCAGCTCCTGCATTTCCACCAGTCCCTGCCACTTCCTCCAGCTCCTGCATTTCCACCAGCTCCTGCATTTCCACTAGCTCCTGCATTTCCTCCAGCTCCTGCATTTTCCACTAGCTCCTGCATTTCCTCCAGCTCCTGCATTTCCACCAGCTCCTGCATTTCCACCAGCTCCTGCCTCTCCACCAAGCTCCTGCTTTCCTCCAGCTCCTGCCTCTACACCAGCTCCTGCCTCTCACCAGCTCTGCCTCTACACCAGCTCCTGCCTCTTACACCCAGCTCCTGCCTCTCCACCAGCTCCTGCATTTCCACCAGCTCCTGCCTCTCCACCAGCTCCTGCATTTCCTCCAACTCCTGCATTTCCTCCAGCTTCTGCATTTCCACCACTTCCTGCATTTCCACCAGCTCCTGCCTCTCCACCAGCTTCTGCATTTCCGCCACCTCCTGCATTTCCACCAGCTCCTGCATTTCCACCAGCTCCTGCATTTCTACCAGCTCCTGCATTTCCACCAGCTCCTGCCTCTCCACCAGCTCCTGCATTTCCACCACCTCCTGCATTTCCACCAGCTCCTGCCTCTCCACCAGCTCCTGCATTTCCACCAGCTCTTGCCTCTCCAACAGTTATTCATAAAATACCCTTCCTCTGGCAAAATAGAAAATGCTTACCAGTTCCCTCTAGGAGGAGCCGTTTAACACACAGGTCAAAATATTGAAGAGTAATCTCTCCTACAAAACAGCAGCAGTGACAGTATCAGTAATACATTATTTTGTTATGTACTCAAGATTCTAAAGCAGGACTAAAACAGGACTATTTTACAATAAATTTCATTAGAACATTTGGTTCAAATTATATTAAAAATATAGTACCCTACAGTAGCTGCCAAAAAAAACTTACTTTGCATTTAGTTCATAAGAACAAACGCAGCTGTAACCAGGCAACATTCACAGTATCATGCATGTCTTTGGAGTTCCCTGACCTGCAGCAGTCTATTAAAAATAGCCCATACTGAGCATTGAAATATATGCGACGTAATGAAATGGACAACGGGAAAAAGTTCCTGAAGTTTCCTTCGCCTCCATAGTCACGTTAAGCTGTAAAATGATGTGTTTTATTACAATCCGACACATATTCACTGAGAAATTAGCTTATGAATTTAGACGCGCCTACAGAAAAAAGTGCACATGTCCGGGACGAGACCAGGTCCAGCTGTCATAACCCGACCCGTGGGACAATCCACACATCACGCACAGCGGTTTGACGTACCGTGCACTTGCGCAGACCTTTCAATCCAATGACGAAGCCCGGAAAACACGCTGTCCTCCGGTGCCACGGTGCGTAACGTTATACACGTAATACGTACATTATCGAGCAGACTTCCAAACACGCTGAGCACACGGTTCTTACGCATGTTACATTTACACCAAATCATCAGTGAAGCTGTTTACTGTGTCTGCAGCATCACACGATTGTGCTTTGACAGAGCATTGTTTCAGAGGAACTGGGGTTCTGGCCCACCAAGACCAGCGTGCAGAGTGCAGCGGATGCGCTGCAGTGCGGCGCGAATGGGAGCGAAATTTTTCTTAGAATATATTTTTAATTATAGGAAACAGGGCCGCGGGCCGGACCAAATTGCTTCGGGGTCAGCCTTTTGGAGACCGCTGTTATAAACAGATACTTTCCCCGATTTAACCACTGCAATCATTTTTTTTTAAAAAAACCTTGTTGGGAAAGCGCCGAGTTTCAAGTTACGACAGAAATGCAGCCTGATCCCGCAGATCTGTTTCCGAAACGATGTATTATGCGGCTATCTGTGCTAGTTATTTAGTTAATTAATAGGTAATTTATAAATACCTCCTCAACTCACCTGTCTGCATCGCAGACTAACGTCAATTCGTGTTGTCCCTGTTCCTGTTTGTGGTGGGCGGGACGGAAGCTCATGATTATCATTAAAAATCAACTGCATCAGCCAAAGAAATATTTCATTTAATGCATAAAAAATCTGTTGACACATGCTCAATTCAGATTTTGGGGCGGAAGTGTGCTTCCGCCCCAAAATATGCAGCCACATCTGGAACGGATGCCCAGGAAAGAGCTCATGACCTCATTGACTTTTTTCCAGCAAAGACATTTGACGGTGTTTGTCGTGCAGCGAAGTAAGTACAAGTCTATGAGTCGTGATAAATGATAGCTTAGATCAAAAACTAAACATGTGGACCATGCTATTACTGCTTATTACGATTTTACAGATAGCAAAACGATAGCAATCAACTAACAACGTGGGAGTACCGGAGCTTGCTATTAGCTACTTGTTGCTCGAGTAGGCAAATAGTTACTTACTTTGCATGGTACTCTGGAGTGCCTGCAACGAACACAGTATTGTTTGGCCACATTAGAAACCAAGATCAGTCAGTCTGATCAAATGTCAGAGAGAAGACAGGGGTATACACGCCATATCTCATTCACCTGACATGTTTCGTAGTCAGGACTTCCACTCGGGTGTGGACAACTCACCTGTACTTCCATACGAGTCACCACATAACGCTCAAAAACACACCTTTAGTTGAATTATTAAAGGCAATTGCATCATAAAATCAATGCTTTTAGTGTCATTCCTAACATGTATTCATGGATTTTCCATTTCGATGACATCTTAGTTCTTTGTCGCATATATTTGCCAGAGCTCTTCACACAGAACTTAAGCACAAGTTTATGTTTGCCTAATGTTCGACAAATGGAGCAGTTAAAACACTACAAAATACATTGTCACTTATTGTCAACTATGTCAACAGCATTACTTCTTTGTCATTTACCCATGCATATTTTCTCTCAGATCATGGAAAAAATTCGAAAATATGAACATTTCCGAAAAGAGCTCAATGCTGGTAAATTAAAAGTTACAGTGCTGGGACACAAAGACGCATAGATATATATATATATGTTTTTTTAAAAAGACGTTTATACCAGTTTTTCCCCATGTTACATTTGAGAGTGACAACAGGAATATGTTGTCCGACTTATCCAGCCTACAGATAAATTGTACGAGTTCTTGATACAGCTGGTAGAGTTTTTACGCGTGAAGAGACAAACATCTCTGTCACACTAGTCCATCCAGGCTTCCTCATGAGCACCCAAAATGCATCATTGTAAGCCACCTGCAGCCTTTGCAGACTAGCTTTTTTGTAGGTACTCCAGTCCAGAGGTTGGCCATGTCCAAAGTTATACAATATGATTTAAACAATGTAAGAGTATTAGCCTGACCATACAACATTCTACATTGTCTGTCACTATCGTCATCATCTGCCATGTCTGCAGTGATGATATGTCTTGATATTTAATTTTAGTTGTAACATTCAATACAACATTTGACAGATATGTTTGTCCTCTTTGGTTCTACAGAACATGACTGTACTCTTAGTTGCATTATATCTAATATCGTGCTCCACACTAATGTGGTGAGTAGCGGCTGTAGGCCAACCATGCTCGGACTAAATACGACCAGCTCGTCTTTGAGGCCTCTATCCACTTGGAGTCAAACATGGAGGCAGCCAGTTACATCATTTCATCCTGCTAGCTTTTACAACAAGGAATTCTTAAGAGTTAATCTTCCACAATTATTTTCCTATCCACAGTCCTGTAGATTTCAGGTTTCAGTCTAGAGGTAACAAAGGCAGGTGCAGCTGAGAAAGAGGTGCACCTGCGGCCATCTTAACCATCCATTTTTAACTATCAGCGCCGAATTTAGTAATAATAATACTAATGCTAACTACAGCTTTGCCGGTAAATTATTCAGCAAACATGTTACACAAAATCACATTATTATAAGGTATATATGTCAAAATAATAATAATAATAATAATATTTTTTAAGTTTTTATGTTTTTTGTAGGCGAAATCACTGATAAAGGGTTTGACCTTAAAGTCAAACAGCTTTTGCTGGAGAAGTCTGTTGGGAAGGCAAACTTAATTGATTGATTGTTTACTTGTTGTACATGTCAGTACTTGTTGTACATGTCAGTACTTGTTGTACATGTCAGTACTTGTTGTACATGTCAGTACTTGTTGTACATGTCAGTATTGTGTGCAATCTTTAGTTGCACTTTAAATGCTTAAATGTCCAGAAGTCCCTGACCTTTACCCTCTGCATCTTGGACTACTATCGTTTTTCATGGTTGCAGATTGTGCGGGTGCCAGCTCCTCCAGCAGTGTGCAAAGTGGTATGTATTTGTAATAAAAATATAATAAGTTTGGCGCTATTGATTCCTTACTGATTTGAGGTATTTTAGGGGGAAGCTTGCCACATGTTATTTCCTTATGCCTGAACGTCACAGACAAAAAAAGTAAATGTTGATTAAGCATTCCAAGTTCATACTGTAAATCACATTACCAAGCGGCTGGTACAGTGCGGTTTGAATGAGCGGCATGTTGTACTACAAAAACACAATGACCAAGATGAAAATTCAGTTTTGGTGGTTTATTTTGTCCCAAACTTTCCCAGGAAAAAAACACTGACAGTATGATGTCACAAACTCCACAAATGTAACAATACTGATTGAATGGGCAGGTGGAAGGTAAATGGGCCTGTTTAGTGACATGCACTTGCCCGTTTCACATTCACGCAGTTAGAACAACACCACCTGGGCTCCGAGCTACAAAGATACGGCGCTCAGTGCTGGGGTTGACTGGGCAGCTCCATCACACGGATATGGCATGGTTTCATCTTTATGTTTTACCTTGCTTTTGTTATCACTTGCCCCAGTCAGGTGATCCACAGTTATGAGGAAGTAGCTACCAGAGTGTTGTCGAGTCACTAGTCACCCAGGTTTCTATTATCTGAAAAATGTATTTTCCTTGTCTGCTTTGCAGCTGCAGCTCATGCAGCTGCCTCAACTGGCAAGTGTACAACACTGTGTATGTATTTTCTAACCAAGTATTTATTCTAACTTCTATACAATGGTCATAGGCCATGCCAATTAATGACATGTACTACCAGCATTCAGAGAATGTGCGCCCCTATTACTAATTGTGTAATAGTATTTTGTACAACAATATTTTGTAATACTTTAATGTCACAATTTGCATGATGCTAAATTGAGAAGAGGTGAAAAACAACATTAAAACTGCACCACAGTCACCTCCTGCTCAGTCCAGCAGGTTTCTGTCGTGCTTCTCTTTCTTTCCGCACTAACATTGGACAGATGCGAGCTTCAAATGACTATCTCCTCTCATACATATGCGCATGGAAACTGGCCGAGGCCACTGTCAGAAACTACTTTCTGCGCCACATACACGCACACATGGACATACAGGGACAGAGGGACAGAGAACTACACTGGGGCAGAGCATATGCATGGACAAAGTAGACGGTGGTCAACAGTAAGTGCTACCAACAAATAAATCTGGCAAAACACTAACCGCAGTGTTGACAAAAAGGGGCTGTAAAGGGCGGTCAAATGTGCAGCTCAAAAGTTGGTGACTTTACATTTCATTTTTAAGCTTTGACTTTGCACAAACAACTTGTTTTTATCAATTTCAGCTCGACAAATGACCTTTGGGGGTTTAAAAAAAAAGAAAAAAAAGAAAGCAGTTTCCTCTTGGAAGACAACAAAGCCATTCAAGGTAGTAAGAAGTGCATTTACATCGAGCATTAAACAGTGAAATGTAAATGATAAGACCTATGAACGTGTTTTAGATCAAAACAATGCTGATGGTGTGGAAGCCCAAAACAAACAAAACTTCGTCAAGCACCTGCCGAACAAATCTTCACAAAGTGCCACAACCCATCATTTTTCAAGGAAACGAGAACTATGAGGATATATTAAAAATGGAGGAAGGGGAAAGATTCACTTTATGCCACGTGGACGGGTCCAGATGGCCAAAAGAAGACTTTAATCGGGAAAAAGGTTTTTATGATTGCAAAAGACAAAACATTAGGAAGGATATTTGTGAAATGTCTGAATGTCATATATTAGCCTGGACCAGTGTTGGTGTTACAGTGGAGGTATTTTATATAAGTCACCAATAAATAAGACAGTAAGTCGCACTCAAAAATGTGGCATGCCACAGTAACTCGTTCATATTTTAAAGATGGCTAGACTGCCCAAAACAAATGCCATTTCAAACAGAGCCTTTTAACTGTGCAGTGCTTGAAATACCAAGGGTACAGAGGCTCTTCTGCCGGGATTTAACCTTGTATGACCATGAGAGTACACACATTAAGTTTTAAACTTTTTTGCAATTGAGCAAGCCTAATGATGACGTTGCCTTTTAGGTGAAGTCTAATTGAATGTAAAGTACTACGCTAGCAATTTTAAGCATACAGCCTGCAAAATGGCACGACATCATTGGGACCCCTAATCCAAACTTTGGATAATTAGAGTCGTAGTTTAGTCACAAATAGGTTTTTATGAGGCTGCAAATGCTAAAAGCATTCAAATCCTTGTGAGAACTGACAACAAAAAGCTGGTTCCTTTTTTCTGAGTTAAAGATTTTGGTCTTTAGATGTACTTGACAGTACAAATTCTAATCGAAATTTGAGGCCTGATATGTTGCCCTCCAACTGAGGCATGACATACATGAGCTCATGAGTGCCAGCCAACGCTCTTAGATTCCAACAGGAAAAGGAAAACAATATGGTGTTTTTAATTATCTAAGTAATGTGTTGTTTATGTATACGTCATTTATCTGTAGGGTATAGTTGTACATTATTGTATTTCAGAGGATAATGTCATTATTAAAAGAGGCAAGGTTTTGATTTTAAGTCAATTTATTTATTCTATTACAGTGTGATTGACATTTGGTACTTTTTGTATTTAACAGGAACAGAGCAGTTGAGAGGAACTGCCACCAAATTACAACCTATCATCTGAAGGTATCAGGATTTGTACACATCTATGTGTTGTATAATGATTCTAGATTCTATATAAAAAGTATGACTTGATCACAGCACATGATTGTCCAAAGAGACCACACCAACCTACCAGTTGAATGTAAAATGCAGATCCACACTGTTACCGTTGGCATTAGAGTCACCGATTAGGGCTGTTCTCAGTATTTCTATATTGTGATGTCTCGTAACATTTTTGGGATAAACGTCACAATTCTGAGTCAAAGTGGGGCAAAATGGCAGATGAAGGAGCCGGAAACTGTCAGTGGAAGAAGGAAGAAGTTTGTGAACTAATCAATATACGGGGTGACACATAAATTCATCCAAAAACAGAGGGTTCATACCGTACTCGGGTGGTATTTGAGGAGAGTAATTGGCAGAGCGAGGGATGAAGCGCTCCTGGCTGCAATGTCATCGGAAATAAAAAGCCTTTGTGCGAAATTTAAATAAACTAAGGACATGTATAAAAGCAGTGGACGCGGCATGACGCAGCCGGGGAACGTGCCTTTTATACTTCCGTAAACACAGTGTGCTACTTGTGACATTGTGTTCTTTTGTGCGCATGCGGGACGCATTTAGCTGCATTCCGTTCACACCAGAAAAAAAAGGTTATTGCATATTTTTGGCAATGTGAACGACCACATTAAAAAATCCGAGTCGGTCCTCATACCCTGCAGTGTGAATGCACTCGTAATGTCTTTATAAATTGCTCAGTTCTACACTTCTTAACCTTCTTAGCTTTACAATACTACATTTCACCCTGGAGAGACTCAGACAAACACGGGAAGAACGGTTTAGCAAGTTTTATTACATTGTTATTTGGCGCTCAGACCCCGGCGGAAGACATTGCGATTATGGGCGTTCCATAATAGAATTAATTAGATGTCTCCCCCCAGGGCCTGGAGACTGGTGGTGGTAGATGTGGGGACTATAGACATAACTTCCTCTAAATTGGTAGGCTATTTATCCTATGGTATTGAGCTTTTGCAATAACTAGGCTATTTTTAGGCAATCTTTTACAAATTATTTCTCTAGGTGCCAGTACCGGGCACGCCGCTGTTGTTTCGTGTTGTTTCTTGTTCTTGCTCTTGTTTTTTTTTTTAAAATCCTGCTGTTCTGACCCTTCTCACCCTGGACATGGTCTATTTGAACCACTCCCCTCAGGCAGGAGGCTACGGTCCATCCGGACCAGAACCTCCCGCCATAAGAATAGTTTCTTTCCCTCTGCCGTTGACTCATGAACACTTCTAAACACCTGCCACCTTTAACTACACTATTCATCATTCACTGCACTAAAACTGTAAATGTAAGTGTAATCTTGTGTACATAGTAATGCCCTTTTTTTTTTTTTTTTATACTATAGTAATTTTAAATAGTTTGATGCATGCGCTTTGGATTGAATACATGTTTTCATTATTGATCAGTGTTTCATGCTGCACCTTAATGCCGAGACAAATTCCTATGTTTGGGAATGTTCACTTGTTCCGTGCTGTTGGCTTCTGTCCCTTCTGCTGGGTCGCTGTTCAGCCCCTCCGCTGCCTGGCTTGTTGCATGCCGTCCTGCACCCAGTCTGGCCTGAAGGGAGTGGGAAGCGAATGAACGAAGGCGTGTTCGCTTGCCTGTACCAGCGGACTTCAGCGTTAGTCCAGTATTTTAACTCCTATAGCAATTGTTAAGTAAATTGAAATGTGTCGTATTTTTTAAATTGTAAAACGAAATACTCTGTAACTTGGAAGCTGGCTCTGTGTTTGGTACCCTTACCTGTGCGCCTTGGGGATCCCATTTAACCAAGTATTCTCCCGGTGAAAGTCCGGACAGAAGATCATCATACATTGGGAAGAGCTCAAAAAAAGGTAGTATATAATCAACACTAACTGATTTGATGTAGTTGGTCCATGACAGGGAACTTGCCCGCACACCTCATCCTTCCTGTTGGCTTCTCTGTCCGAGATTATCTGCTGTGTGTGAGAACATCATGAGACGCTATTATTTTAGAGCTATTTATGGTGAGGATTTTCCAAATGAACCAGCAGATAAACGTGACAGGGAGGAGCACAATTAATTCCAAAGGCAATTAAATCCATCTTCAATGGAGCGGCGCCCTAAATGCATCAGCGGTCACGGTCCAGATAATTGTCAGGGAGAGAAATGCTGCTGGCTTGCAGAGGTGTGAGCACTGTAAGAATGCATGTTTTTCCAGGGTTTTTTGATCAATAAAAACACCTGGATTTTAATAACTGTAAAATAGATGTGTTTAATGCCATATTACCAGGTAAGACAATATCAATGCAGACAAGCAGGTAGTAGGCCCTTACAGTGAGCCAATGCAAGAACTGCAGGTACTGGACACAGAAAGAGACACAAATGTAGCAGTTGTTGTGGAAAAATCACTTTAAGATAGTGAAAGTGAAGTAAGGCAAGGTAGAACGAAGTTGTTTCGTTCAAAGGTGAATCTTTATTTTAGCCGTGCACGGCCAAAATGTCTCTCCCTACAGACAGAAGTTCTCTCCCTCCCTGACTGACCCTCGAACAAAGACGAGTCCAGCTTATAAAGGCAACAGTTTTCCGGTATGCACAGTACAGTTGTAAGAATGTTATGGATTTCACAGGTGTTATCTCCGGGTCATAGGTCGTCAGATCACTCACCCAGAGATGTCCCCATGCCCCTCCACACACATCAATTACTAATCAAAGCAGAGACTTATGTGTTTCACCAAAAGGACCAGGCACAGGACAAAGGTCACTGAGTTGACCATATGAACCCAAACATTCATCCTAGTAACACATTTAACTTTAGCTTTGCATCAACCTAAGAACATGACATTTTCATTTACACACTCTTCACAGTATTTTAGATTCTTTGCTTGTCCGAAACATGACAGAGACCTGAGAGAAAGGAAGGAGAATCCAGTGTCCAACTTTCCCAAACCTCAAAACTGGAGTCAGGAAGTCGGTTTTCTCTGCCGGACGTCAGATGGCCGTGATAGACAGGTAGATTACACTGGGCTGAGCACAAGAGCTGCAACCAATCAGTGTGGCTATAGAAGGAGGACAGCCGGATGAATGCTAAACTTTGCATTCATCTGGGGCCCCGAGACTGATTTGAAATTTTAGTTAATGAAACTGGAAAGACAAAACAATAATTGATGCTCAAAATATAGACACAAAAATTTGAAAAACGAAATATCTGAAGGAGCAGCGCAAGTAACACAAATGTTCAAATAATTTCATATTGCCAACATAAAGCTTTTGTCATTTGTAGATTTACTCACACACACACACACACACACACACACACACACACAAACAAACACAGGAACACGCACTTTTACTCAAGTAAGGGTAAAAGTATGGTGTCATGAAGCGACGTCAAGAAGTGCAATATCTTGAAAAGTGAATCATGTATTCAGAAAGTATTCAGACCCGTTTTAAATGTTTCACTCTTTGTTTCATTGCAGCCATTTGCTAAAATCAAACAAAGAAAAGTCTCAAGCGAAACCAAAAACCTTTATCCAACACAGAGTAGGATATAAACCTGAGTTCCCAGACTCGATTCGCAGATTGAGAATGACTCTTGGATGAGAGTCGAAATGTAACATTTTTCTAAAAACACAGTCCAGATGATACAACAGAATTTTTCTACAATGGAACACTCCTGAGCGAATGAGGGATGACAGACTACTCCCCACATATATAACCTTAAGTAAGGCTTGATATCCTTCAAATACTGTGGTAAATGTATATTCCTGTTTGCTGGCCTTTGAATTTCATTTATCTAGGCCTATGCCCTGAAATAAAATAAATCAATAGAAAAAGGCCATTTGAAAAGCCAGCTAATATCAGAAGAATATGTCATTCATTTATCCTCTTTTAAGTGAAGTAATAACATTTCAATTATCCATTTGCTTGAGTTACTTGAGCCCATGACATATTCTTGTAAATTTCATGCTGAAAGAGTTTAATAATCAAAGCAAAAAGCAACCCTTGGTAAAAAATTCAGCAATTTTTTTTAAATATATTCCAGTCTTTTCATAACGTGGACAAATTGGGTTCATTAAAGTATTACCCAATTTCTCCATGTTGATTCTAGATTGGACTGAGCAGTTATCCTGTCCACTCATTGCTGGAACATTCATGGATTTTGTTAAAAGCCAGCGTGTGCGCAGCAACATGCCCAGGAGACGGGGCACTCGGACCCCCTTACCTGGGATTTTCCTCTCCAACGTTCGCTTAAATTGTTTCTTAATGCATGCCTTTTTGATTGAATATATGTTTTTTTATTATTGATCAGTGTTCCTGGAGAGAACTGTCTGATCGATACCGCAGAAACACTGTGCTACCATATCGGCCTGTTCTGCACACAAGCAAATCTTAATTTGTTGGAAGAGCAGCACAGCTCTGATAGATTGTTGATGCTGCTAATGTGTTATCATTCGTCTTTGTTTAGCTTTGCTCAAGCTGAAATTCATCATGCGTGAGATGAATTCATTTTGTAAACATATATAGATTACTTTCCCTTTCTTTTGGTTAGAATAACATTGCTTTTACCATTCCCTCTTTAAGAAAGAAAAAAAAAGGTTGAATTCTCTGGATAAGTGGTGATGGAACGTAATTCTGATGGGAGGTATGCCACCTGCTTGTTACCATGTGTACCACCAGCAGGAACAAAGGCACAGGAGGCAGGTATAGTCAGGGTAGTGCAGGTTTAATCCCCTTTAAAAACAGATGGAGGAGGAATACATTAGTGTAACGCAAGACGCTGGCTCCCAGCACGCAGGCTACTCTGTTCTGGTTTTAGTTTGTTTTTCAGATGAAAAGTCATAATCACACTTTGTTCTCTTTCTGTCTAACAAACCTTTAAAACAGATACAGGAGGCATAGATTAGTGTACAGCAAGACATTGGCTCCCTACAAAGACAAAAGGACAGATGAAATATACATTGACATTTTTAATTCAAGCTAAACATTAAAATGATCCTCAACTTTATAATATTCATAACTTACAATCTTTAGTTTAGGAATTCGTTGAGAATTAGGCTGCTTTGTTCTGAGGGTCCATGGTCCTATCATAAGGACACATCTTAGGCTAACTTGACTTATTAACTGGAATTTCATTTAGCTTCATTCACACTAGTTTGATAAATCCTGGTTTTGAAAATCTCCTCCCATCCGACTGTCACACACACTCCGTTCTGCAATGTAAAAAACTGCTCATGTTCGGCTGACAGGGACCTAAAGCTTTCACAAAGGTGGGATTTTGAGGTAAGTTTTTCCTTTTTCAGATCATTAAATTTTTCTCAGGTCAAAATCCTTCAGTTTTCTTAAAAACATTTTTAAATCTTTAGCTTCACGCTGCGCCGCTCTAGACAAACTCCACCGGATGTAGCTAAAGGCTTAACTGGCAACATGAGCCATTGAAGCCCACTGACTTCAAGGGGAAGACAGAGTGAGTGTGTGTATTTTTTTTAAATATTATATTAAATATAATATTATATATACATACATATATATATATATATATATATATATATATATATATATATATATATATATATATATATATATATCAACAGCACACACAACACACACACAACATATATACTATAATAACACACCACACACACCTATATAATATATATCAACACACACACACATAATAATATATATAAACACACACACAGTATATACAGTACAAACACATTATACCACACACATATTATAAATACACACACACATATATATATATATTACACACATATATATATATATATACACACACATATATATCACATGCCAAATATATACCAACCACACATATACACACACACATCACACCATATACACACACACACACACATAAGCAACACACACACACATATATAACACACACCAACATCACATATATACTCACACACAATAATACACACACCACATACATATAACAACACACACACATATCCTACACACTACACACACATAATACACAACACACACATATTACACAACCCACATATAATACACACACATTATCACACCACACACACACACGACACACACACATATATACAACACACACATATATACACAACAACACAATATATACACACACACATATTATACACCATATATACACACACACACACACACACACACACACACACACACACACACACACACACATACACACACACACACACGGTTAGATTGACAGTGATGGAGGCTCCACACAAGAGACGCCGACAGTCTGTTTGGGAGCATTTTCATTTCGAGTCTCCTCATAGTTGGGTGTATTGTTTGTGATAAGCAGCTGGCCTATTTGAACAATACCTCTTCTATGATGCGCCATTTAAGATCCTGCCATCCTACCATTTGGGGACAGCAGAAATGCTAGCCCCCCTGTTCCAAGCACTGCTGGTGCCACTGCTGGCACGTGTAACCAAGGTATGAATAGTAATATATTTTTAGGCTATATAAATTATTAAGTGAAGCTGTAAGTTAACCAAGCCCCTGCCCTGTGCTGTCCAAATCATAAGTTTCAGTCATTGTAAAACAGCTACATTAAATATTTACACCGCTACAGTTAAAACCCTAACAGTTTAAAATTAAATAGTTAGATTTTTGTTCGGTTTATTGTCAGTTTACACAAACCCCTTAAAATTTGTCTAAAACAGTCATTACATTTCATTGTACATGTTCAGTAATAACCTGTTGCATATAACTATGCTAGCAAAAAGCATAATTCTTTTCAAGGACTTTGTTGCCCGTAGACAGTATATGGCAGGGTGTTATCATGGTTCATAAAATGCTTTCTCTGTCCCTTTAGGCAGACAGAGGTCCCTGGATGAATCCCTGGAAAAATGGTAGTGAAGGATTTGCTGGCTCTCTCTGCAGTGGAGGATGAAGGCTTCAGGTCCTTTGTCCGTGACCCGGAGCCAACTTATGTCCTCCCGTCACGAAAGGCAGTAAAAACATGGCCAGCCAAATGTACGAGAAGACCAAGGCTCTAGTAAAAGAAGACCTAAAAAAGGCTGACTATGTGAACCTCACAGCAGATGTGGTCTTCAATTAATATGGATGGCTATCTTGGTGTGACCTGCCATTATGTGACCCCTGAAGCAAAACTGAACACTGTTGTACTTTGTATCTCGGTTTGAACACTCTCACACAGCTCAACACATTGCAGAGGCTCAAAATGGCAGTGGGGATTTACTGAAAAAGTTCAAAGCATGGTGACAGATAATGCAGCCAACATGATTCTGAGTGTCACGCTCCTTCATCTCCGCTCTGTTCCATGTTTTGCACATGCATTAAATCTGATCGTCAAGAAAAGCTCTGGATCAAACCCCTGTCATCAATGACATAAGACACAAATCAAGAAAAGTTGTGGGATTATTTCGTTCAAGCGGCAAAGCCAGGGACAAATTAGAGATTTAAGAGCTGATGGGGAGACCATCTTTAAAACTTGTTCAAGAAATTGAAACAAGATGGAATAGCACTTATGACATGCTGCAGAGGCTGTTCGAACAGCGGGAACCTGTGGGTGCTGCATTGTCTAACTTGGACATCGATGTTTCTCCTCTGACCAGATAGAATTCAGGAGAACTTTATTTTTGTTGCAACCATTCAAAGCAGCAACAACTGGTGGCCTACAGTGTTTCACTGCATTATATTCTTTTCCCTCATCTACTCTAATTTTACTAAAACAGAGCTGTCAGAGGAGAAGAGTGTCAGCTTCAAAGCTTATTCCCAGAGAGAAGTCAGAGAAGTTGCGGCACTCAACACAGGAATCAACTCAGCAGCAGTTGGGTTCATTCATCATCTTCATCGTCCCCATCATCGCCGAAATAAAAAAATATCTCCAGGATCAGTTTGTTTGCCGGACAGAGGACCCTTTACTCTACTGGAGAGAGCTGTGCTATTTCCCCATTTGTTTATATTGTCAAAAAAATACCTGTGTATGCCAGCAACAAGTGTGCCATGTCAGAGACTTTTTACTAAGGCAGGAGAAGTGGTAAGAAAAGAAATAGGCTACGTATCGATATAATTGGCTAAAGCCTCAAATGGTTCATCATGGGGCTTCAATTGACCGTCACTACAGACGAGGTCGGCAACAGGTGATCAGTGCGGGGAAAACCGCTGGAGAGTCACGCATAACACAAGAACAATCTGGCACTGAGGAGACAGGAGCAGGCTGAAATGCAGACAGAGCTGTCACAGGTGTGGAGAGCTGGCCTGATGAGGAGGCGTGGCTAACAGGGAGAGAGGAGCAGAGACAGGTGTAGGGAGCGGGTCTGATGAGGAGGCGTGGCTAACAGGGAGAGAGGAGCAGAGACAGGTGTGTAGGATGGTCTGATGAGGAGCGTGGGCTGACAGGGAGAGAGGAGCAGAGACAGTGTAGGGAGTGGGTCTGATGAGGAGGTTGGCTAACAGGGGAGAGAGGAGGCAGAGGCAGGCATTGTAGTGGAGCGGGTTCGATGAGAGGCGTGGCAAAGCGGAGAGAGGAGCAGAGACACCGTGTAGGGAGCGGGTCTGTATGAGGAGCGTGGCGCTACAGGAGAGCAGGAGCAGAGCAGGTGTAGGGAGCGGGTCTTGGATGCGAGGAGCGTGGCTGAACAGGAGAGAGAGCAGAGGCAGGTGTAGGAGCGGGTCTGATGGGAGGCGTAGCGTTGGCTACAGGGAGAGAGGGCAGAGGCAGTGTACTGAGCGGGTCTGATTGAGGAGGCGTGAGCTAACAGCCGAGAGAGGAGCAGAGGCAGGTGTAGGGAGCGCGTCTGATGAGAGGCGTGGCTAACACGTGAGAGAGGAGGCAGAGGCAGGTGTAGGGGAGCGGGTTCTGATGAGGAGGCGTGGCTAACAGGAGAGTGGAGCAGAGCGCAGGTTAGGGACGGGTCTGATGAAAGCGTGGCTAAGAGGGAGAGAGGAGCAGAGCAGGGTGTAGGTGACGGGTCTGATGAGGAGCGTGGCTCTGACTGGCAGAGTGAATGATCCCAGCAGACAGGAGATGAGCAGACTGTGGGGGGACGGCTTCCGACTGCCTCTCACCTCTCCTCTCTGGTTGAGTCACTGAAAATCACACGCAACAAAGTCTTGTATTTTTTATGGTTTATATTGAATAAAAACACTAAACAAGACCAAAGGAGCTAAAAAATACTCAATGAAATCGAAAGATAGCCTAAAGAACCAAAAAATAAAAGAAGGTCAGTCAGGCATGCAGTATTCCCCCAATGTATCGACCCCATGTCGCCTAGTTCTTGAAATTTGTGGATGTTTAGTTAAGTAAATTTTTTATTTAGTAATTGTAACAGTTATTTCAGTCCAAATGTTTACATTGTGTGGTTCGTGTTTATTCCAAGATGAATAGTTTGGGATAGCTGATGATGAAGTCCTGCAAGTGTCTTAACTGTCTTCAGTCCAAGTATTAATGAATAATAGGGACATTCCCAAAACACATGATATCGTACGGCGCTAAAGTAACAATTCAGGAATGTCACTATCGCTTTGATTCACTCCCTATGATCGATTTATCACAATTCACTTAAATCTATACAGATGACAAAAAAAGAAAAAAATAAAACATTTTGCATTCATTATTTGTTATTGTATATGGGGGCACGCAGTGATTTCCCATATTTGATGGGGTTTGGAGCCAGGAGCGGCAGGAGTTCCGGGGTCCTTCTTTAGAATGGTCTTGCCCCAACTTCTCTATGATTGGTTTTGGGTTCGGTGCACTTTTTTTTTTTTTTGCACGAACTCTTTTTTTCTGTTATTCTTCTGTTTTATGCGTTTGTGGTTCCTAAGTTCATGTTTGACCAGAGCGTTTTGAGCCAATCGCAAATTATTGATGGCAAAATCAACCCAACGGCAAAGAAAAAAACAAAAAGTGAAAGAGGGTACTTTTGTTTTATCTGATGAAGAATGGGAGAATGTGTATATCCAAGTGGCGAACCGGTGGGCCACATGTCTGGAGGGAATTCTGTTGGAAAAATGTGACACATTTCACCATGTCTAAGTATCTGTTGGCGCTCCAGTCCATGTTCAGTTTGTTCTGTTTATTTTTAAGTTTTAAAAAAATAAATCCCTTTTCAAAATCAATGCTGTTCTTGCAGCCTACAACATTGTATCATACAAAGTTTTAGAAACAACTGAGGAGAAGAAAAGTCAGCTTAATCATCTGTATTTCTACTTTAGTTTATATTTAGTAGTCTCTTTGCTAGTTTATTTCACTTGCTCAGGTTCTTCATATGTTCATATTTTATCAAATAAAGCATTGGTGAGCTTTGAAATGTATGGAAAGTCCTCCGGAATCTCTGAAAATTTGTGTTAATTTCCTAGATTTGTGACATCATAGGTACAGCGCCTAGATCTGTAAAGAGTATGAATAAAACAGAAAATACCAAACAATATCAATACAATTACTCCAAACTAGACACAGCATTGATAAGCTATTAAAAAAGAAAAAAGAAATGTTGGATGCATTCCTCACAAACAGCCTCTGGTCGGACACAGGGTGAACATAATTTGTCTTATTACACGTTCAGGGCTGTTAAGGAGACAGCTATTAATACCTCCTAAACCAGCTCCCCGCCGTGAAAAATGCTCACTGGTGCATGCTGGGAGTGGGCTACATCATCGCCTGGATCGCTGTTTTTCTCGCATGAACTTCCCAGCAGCAAATGTCTCTGCCCGAAATAACATACAAAGCACAAACATTTGTCAAATCGACTTCAGAGCAGAGAGCATTAGTTTAGCTTTACTCCTGCTGAAATTAAGACTTGATACAAGGTTTATATTAGTACTTTTTCTTTTAAGTTTGAATTACCCATTGCATTTTAAAAAATTTTTTTTTACCACTTTTCTTTTAGAAAAAGTAAAAAAATACACGAAACATGGAACAAAGCACAGAGAGAAAGTAACAGGGAAAAACCCCATCTGATAACAAATAGTCACAGTACATCTTGTCTAGTATAATAGTCGAAAGTCTGTCAAACCCATTGCTTTTCCAATTCCCTCTAAGAAAGAAACGCTTGATTATGGAATATTATGCTTTTTTCTAGTACTTAACAGGAATTTGCACCTGGAGCTACAAGTGACCCATAACTTAGGCCAAGCTGCATATGCATGTACTGTATATTCAGAAGCATCCATTACACTAGAGACTTCAGAGCTGCCCCTGCAACACTGTGTCCTCTCACTTTTTGAACACCAAACTATTTTATATTGCTTACTTAATAAATGGAGTAGGAGGTTTTAACCATACAAAAGTTGTCAATAGGGACAATAATTTGCACAGTAAAACACAGCAGCTGTCGTGCTGCCAGGCTTGCTAGGCAACTTATTGTCAAAGCTTTGGCTATTTCGCGTTCTCCTATCTCTGAAGTTCACCTTGTAAAATAGATGTTTGATGTCCTAAAGTTTATTATAACTCTCCACCCTGACGATTAAGTTCTCTCATTCCATAATGAGTCATTCCCTGAGGTGAAGGCAGAACTGCGCATGATGGGCGGGCTGTAGCTAGCTGCTAAAGGCTAAACTGGCAACATGCGCCAATGAGAGCGTCCCCGAATGAAAACTCCCAAGACTGGCCCTTTTGGTGCTCTATGCAAGATTTTGGCAGGTGACCCCTGCCCACACGTGTGATTTACATATAACCTTTTATATTAGGTTATTTAGTCATGACTGTGATGACAGAGCAGCTCCAACTACACGCTGCATGTCTGCATTCACAGGAATATAGTGGGTGATGTGGTCGAGATTAACACTTTTCCTCACTGTACCATCTGGAGCCTTGAGGCTCACACTCTTCCCATCCATGTGATAGATGACTGGGATAGAGGGCCCCAGCGTGACCCCTTCCATTTTCCCATCCTTGCGCTGCTCTTGGTGAATATTTTTTACCAGGACCAACCAGATCCCCCTCCTTGAAACTGTCATTGTGGCCAGTTTTTAGTAGTTTGGCCTTCTGCCTTTTTTTTTTTTTTTTTCTTTTTAATGTTGTGACGAACTTCAGTGTAGCTTTCCCCAAGGGTTCGCAGACCAGGCCACAGTTCCCCCGCTTCCACCAAAGCTTGTACTCCCCCCTCGGTTATCTGTATTGATTGCAAAGCCGCAGTTTCAGAAGGTGCAGATCAGTGTTAATACCTTTTTTTTATTCAGCTGGTACCCCTGAGGGATACCTAGCCTCCCGGGCAAACATCAGGTAGTACGGGCTGTGACGCGCTGTCAGCAGCAGCTTTGTTCGGAGCGCAAACAAAGTAGGTGACAGGAATTCCACCCATGTGTTGGGGCGTTTGTGCACCATTTTATTCCGACACCTTATAAAACAAAGGCTGTTCATTAGAGGGAATTTGCACACATCAAATTCATTTTTGCTCAAAATAGAATCACTCGTACCCCTGAATGGTCCCATTCATTTTTTCCACAAGTCCGTTGGTTTGTGAGTGATATGGGGAACAAAAGCTCCTGGCTATGCCAAGCTTGGCACAAACAGCAGCAATGAGCTACAATGAAATGCAAAGTTTGTTTAAGTGGTTTACCTTGTTCCTAAATTCGATCAGTAAAGATCCTTTTGTGGGGCTCCAAACCTATAAAAAATCTCGAGCACACAGCCTGTCACCACCTCTGCCGTTTTTCCCTTTTAAGGGATGTGCCTCCACCCACATTGTAAAGTAATCGACGAGAACACAAATGTACTGATACCCCTGCTTTGTAGGGGTCAGCTTGCCTCCCTAGGCCCACCAATTCAAGGGGCTCCGTGACCTAAGGGAAAGACTATTATTGCATGGCTCGCATTATGAGGCAGTGCTTTACAATAAAATAATTACTTCTATGGGCTGGAATTGAACTTTAGCCTTGAGATTGGCCCTCCTCTTCTGGCACTCGGGACATTGCTTTACCTATCATGCAACAATGAACACAATTCCTTCTTTACACTGCTTTTGGTCACTGGTATGTTATGAATATTTTACTCACCCAGGTTCGGATGTCACGCTGCATCTTGGGCCAGGGCACCTGGCAATGATGGCACACTGGGTTTTCTCCCAGCCACAATGACCCCCAATAGAGCTGGCGTGGAACTCGACAAATATATAATTTGCCTCTTTAGCAGAGCACACCACTTTTGAGTAATGCACCTTTTAACTTGCGTCTCCTGCACAGGTAATGCAGCGCCCCATCTTGTACAAATTATATCACATACTATACATTAGCGTATTGTAATTGCATGTGACACTTTAATTTTGCAAGTACAGAAGAATTGTTTAACAATCTGAATGGGGCTTACCTTTCATGGCATAAAACTTGGCACGGCGTTTTATGGTTTTATGGTCAAGCTATCCGAGACAAATGCAGGAAACCTGCCATGCCCCAGGTACTCCACCAACTGCTGAAATTTAGCAGGGTTCATCTTTCCCTAAAATGTCCTGTCTAATACTAAGCTTTCCCTTAGTCTTGCCCTTCAAATCTTAAAATAGCTAAGTAATCATTTATTTCATTCTCTGGCTCCTCAATCCTAATCTAACTAATTTTATCCTCAAAATATCTCTCAAATTATACTGTCTCAATACTTATTACTTTTCCTCACAAATTGAAGGCTGATACTGTATATAGTCATCCTGATGCTTATATACCCTCAATTGTCGTCAACATGAGTACTTGCACCTGAGGACATGCACCTGAAAATTAGCCCTGATACAAGGAACCTTAGATTTTGGAGGGGGGAAGCAGGAGGGATTGCGGGAGTCTAGCTGGATACATTGCATTTTATGGACAAGTTTTAAGATCAATTTTAGACAGGAGACCCTGCAAACTTACTCCAGGTACCGTAAAGTACCTGGACTGTGGAAGGTTTCCTGCATTTGCTTCAGACTGTGAGTCAATTCCTCTGTCATGTTACAATTACAGTGTCAGCTGTATATACAATGAGCTCAAGTATTTGTGATATCAAACAGTCAAAGGCTCATTCACAAGTGGTGTGCTCTGCTGAAGAGGCGAATAACATCTTTGTGGAGTCACATGCCAGCGCTATAAGGGGCCACTGTGACTGACGGAAAACCCACCAGGTCATCACAGCTAGATAGTATTGGCCCAAGTGGGGCATCTGAAGCTGAGTGAATAAAAGGTGAATAACATAAAAATCAGCACAACCAGCTGAATGAAGACATTGTGTTCATTGTTGCAGGATAAGTAAAGCAGTGTCCCGAGTGCCAGAAGAAAAGGGCCAATCTGAAGGGTTAAACCCAATTCCAGTCCACAGAAGTAAGAATATAATTATTGTCTAGCACTGTCTCATAATGTAGGTCAAGTAGTCATTGTCTTTCCCGTAGGTCAGGGAGCCCCTTGAGATTGTCGAAATGGACCTTGTGGGCAAGCTGATTCCAACAAAGCAGGGGTATCAGTAAAATAATGGGACCCAAATATACTATGTACAAAAAAACATGTATACTAAAAAACAAGAGAGGGGGCTGAGTGTCGGAGTTCTTCTATAGCTTTGCAGGCCCAGAGGATCCATACGAATAGTGGCACATAGTAGAGCAACAAGGTATGTCAGCTAAATTACTTTTGTGAGTAATGCTTTTTCTTATCAGCATTAGAATGTCACTCAATGCTGGTGTCTGTACCAAACTTTGCCAAACAACTCAAGACTGGCCACAATGACAAATCCAAAGATGGGGATCTTGTATTGGTGAAAAACATACGACAGGAGCTGCAAACGGGTTAATAACTGGAAAGGCAATGCTGGGGTCCTAACGGATCTACCACATAGACAGAAAGACAGAGCCTCAAACTTGGGAGGTGACTGAGGTACAGGTGAGGGGCAAGAGCAGTCACCAGAATTCCACCCCAGAGGTGGAGGATGAGGTGTCTGTGGTCGAGCCTGGAAAGAATAGGAAGCTGTGAGTGTACGATAAGTAGCAAGATGTATTGCAGTCCTCACAGTACCCTTGCATCGTGCCAGGGGTTTTGGCTGATGATCATCCAGACGCTATCATGTAGAGCTGGGTCGGACTACAAAAAAACAGTGTGTGTTGCACTATAGACTGGAGCTGGCACGAACCCTGCTGGGAAATACTGGTAATAAAAGTGTGAATAGATTGTAATACAGTAAGTGTTGCAGTGTTGTCTTAGAGAACCTGTCAGAGTTTTGCAGACAGAAGAGGGACTCCTGCCAGGCCAACGACAGCGGCCCAAACGAGGATCCCTGGGTAAATTTGCTTTGGCCACAATTATTTGAATATGGGTGTTGCCAAGGTTCTGTCTGTCCTTACAGATTGCTTTGCGGTCGCTGTCGCCTGTGGTGCCACTCCGAATGCACGGGTTTCCCCCCTTTTACAGGGGGATTACGTGTGCACATTTTGCAACCAACAATAAAGGGGGGAAAATAAATTCTATTTAAATTATGTTGTCTATCAAATCATCTTTTAAATGTAAAATTATAACCTGAAATGTTTATCAAGGCTTCAAAATCATAGAAATGCATTTCTCATCTGGAAAACTACTGTACTAAATATGTAATAAAATGTGAAAGAGGTCATCTTGTTTTGACGAACGTGGAGTGGGAAAGTGTTTGTGCATCTCCAGTGAAAAACCACAAAATCACATATTTGGAATGTTTCCATAACTCCATGTCAAAGTGCTCATTAGTCACAAGGAAATGCAGACTGTTGGAGGAACTGTGCCACCAGGAGGCAAACCACTATCACGTGTTTTGGGACTGTCCTGTTGCTCAGAAATATTGGACTGAAGTTCACAAAGCACTGCAGACCGTTTTTGACACTGCCATCCCTCTGAACTTTAGAACTATGTACTTGGACCTCAAAACCCCTGGAATTTATACCTTTTGGAATGTACTTTTGGCCCTCACAAAGAACCTCACCAACGATCAAGGACTGGGCTGACATAGTAACAGACATCAGACAAATGGAGGAAATGAAATGAATAATTTCAGTCCAATCTCAAAACTATCCTGGATGCTATTTAGTTCGAAACCAATTCTAAAAAATGGTTTGCCAAATACCTCACAAATAGAGCTCAAGCTGTTTCTGCTGATGGCTGTCAATATGAATTTTCTTCCCTTAATAAAGGAGGCCCTCAAGGCTCTGTCCTTGGACCACTGTTATTTACAATTTATATGAATTCAATTGGGCATCATCTAAATCACCGTAGCATCAATTTATATGCAGATGATGCAATTCTATATGCTAATGCATCTTCTTGTGCCCAAGTGATTCAAAAAGAGGATTTAAAAGACACTCTATTGACCCAAAAAATATCTCTATTCTCAGGCTTGATGGTAATATGATTGAACAAGTACCCCATTACAAATACATCTGGATAAACACTCCTTCAACAAACACGTACAAGAGCTGACAAATAATCTTAAAGCCAGATTGTCATTCTTCTTTAGAAATAAAGAATGTTTTCCTCTTCATTGTAGAAAACAGTTCATCCAAGCTACATTTCTTTCAGTTCTAGATTATGGTGACATCATATATATGCATTCTACAGCAACAGTGTTAAAACCTCTGAACTCGGGTTTTCCTTCAGCTCTATGGTTTATTACAGGAGAAGGAGACAGAACTCACCACTGTCAATTATATTCTAATGTAGAATGGCAATCGTTGGATGCACGAAGAGAACAGCACTGCCTTTTGTTTGTGTATAAAGCTTTAGTTGGCATTTTGCCTGATTATCAAGTTTATTGCACATCAGATCAGGTATTCACAGTTTGAGGTCTCAGGACATTTTATTTTACAATCCCATTGTATCAACACAGAAACAGGAAAAAAGGCTTTCAGCAACTTTGCTCCCTCCCTGTGGAACAAAACCCAGAGACTTTTTAAATGTAATCATTTTATGCCTTTTCAATGATTTTGAAGCATTGGTCAACGACTACCCGCAGTACCGATGCACTTATAAATAAAATAAAATGAAAAGTAATGAAATATGCTGTCTTAATTTCAGAAATGAATATTATGACAAAGGATTATATGAACGGTAATTTGCATTTAAGTCAGTTTATAAATAGAGAGATCTGTGTTACTGGAGAAAATATATTCATTAATCAGAATAGAAAACACATTAAAAAAGGTCAGTGAAATCAGTTGTATGTCCATAATAAACTATGATTTTGTTACATTTTACTGGAGCATACGACAATCCAACCTTACATGTTGTAAGTAATTTATCAAAAGACATATCATATAATTGTAACAAGTGACAGCAGACTCGATCCGCAGGTTGAGAATGACTCTTGGATGAGAGTCGAAACGTTTTGTTTTTTTAAAAACAGAGTCCAGATGACTACAACTGAATCTTTTTCTACAATGGAACACTCCTGGACGAATGAGGGATTACACCGAAGTGACAACAGAAAAGCCCTTTCAAACAATCTATTAACAGACTGTACTCCATCTTGGTCTGTTTCCCCTCACACACTTGAAAATGGTAGAAGCTCAAATGTATTCTCTAACTGGCGAATTAATATGGTCACCTCCATTATATTTTACAAATAATATTCATATATATTATGTTGCACCATATCAAAGTAAATTCATTTACCACAACAGTCCGATGCAGCATCCGCATCACTGTGGACGCTGCACCGATCCGCCTGTCAATCTCACGCTCCATCCTTCCCTCACTCACTCGTGAACAAGACCGCAAGATACTTGCACTCCTCCACTTGGGGCAAGGACTCCCCACCCCGCCGGAGAGGGCAAGCCACCTTTTTCCGGTTGAGAACCATGGCCTCAGATTTGGAGGTGCCAATTCTCATCCCAGCTGCTTCACACTCTGCTGCAAACCGTCCCAGAGCATGTTGCAGGTCCAGGTTTGATGGAGCCATCAGGATAACATCATCTGCAAACAGCAGAGATGAGATCCTGTGGTCCCCAAACTGGACACCATCCGCCCCCTGACTGTGTCTAGAAATTCTGTCCATGAAAACAATGAACAGAACCGGTGACAAAGGGCAGCCCTGGCGGAGTCCAACACGCACTGGGAACAGGTCTGAGTTTCTGCCGGCAATGACAACACAGCTCCTGCTCCGGTCATACAGGGTCCGGACAGCCATGAGCAAAGGGCCCCGGACCCCGTACTCCTGCAGCACCCCCCAAAGGGCACCCCGTTGGACACGGTCGAAAGCCTTCTCCAGATCCACAAAGCACATGTGGACTGGTTGGGTAAACTCCCATGAACCCTCGAGCACCCGATGGAGAGTATAGAGCTGGTCCAGTGTTCCACGACCAGTGACGAAACAACGCTCTTGCTCCTCC
Source organism: Chaenogobius annularis (assembly GCA_015082035.1). NCBI lineage: Eukaryota > Metazoa > Chordata > Actinopteri > Gobiiformes > Gobiidae > Chaenogobius > Chaenogobius annularis. Next base: position 132,327 of record BJKM01000830.1, read on the forward strand.
TGAATCCAAGGTTCGACTATCGGTCGGATTCTCCTCTCCAGTACCCTGGAATAGACCTTACCAGGGAGGCTGAGGAGTGTGATGAGGCGTCTGGTTTGGATCGGGGAGGCCGTTCTTCCCAATCACCCCTCTCCAGGTGTCACTGTCGTTGCCCAGTCGTTGTTGAAGTCCCCCAGTAGAACAACGGAGTCCCGGGTCGGTGCACTGTCCAGTACCCCTCCCAGGGACTCCAAGAAGGCCGGGTACTCAGCACCGTTGTTCGGCCCGTAGGCAACACCAGAGAAGTGGAGCGTCCAGCCCCTCTCGAGAGGATGGGTTCCAGTGCCCAAACTGTGCGTGGAGGTGAGGCCGACTATATCTTGTCGGTACCGTTCAACCTCCTGCACAAGCTCAGGCTCCTACCCCCCCAGAGAGGTGATGTTCCATGTCCCTAGAGTTAGTTTCCCCGCCGTCGACTGCCGCCCAGATCCCTCTGCACCAGCCCCTTACGGATCCTCCTGCAGGTGGTGGGTCCACGGGAGGATGGCCCCACGTCACTCATTCGGGCTGCACCTGGCTGGGCCCCGTGGGGAAAGGCCCGGCCACCAGGCACTCGCCGTCGAGCACCCACCCCAGGCCTGGCTCCAGGGTGGGGCCCCGGTAACGCCAATCCGGGCGACGTAACTGGCCTTGATAATCTTCTAATCATATGGGACTTGTGAACCGATCTTTGTCTGACCCGTCACCCAGGACCTGTTTGCCTTGGAAGACCCTACCAGGGGCTTGAAGCCCCGGACAACATAGCTCCTGGGATCATTCGGGCGCTCAAACCCCTCCACCACGTTAAGGTGTCGGTTCAAAGAGGGGCTCACAAGGAGGGGCTCTGATCTCATAAAGCCATTTAGGCGGTTGTCATTAAATTACTGTCCATTTTAAATTATCTTTGTCCAATCATTATTATTTATTCCTTAATCCTAAACGTTCAGTGAATACAAAAGGAGCAAATTATTCCATTCCATCATTCCCTGAATTAAAAGCTTGAGTTACTTGATCTGCAAATAAATATACAATGTTACAGTAACATTTTACCTCCAAACTACACTGGCCAAATGTATAATCCCCATGGCCCGTGAAAACGTGATTGTTTCTTCCTCGTCACTTTATGAATTCATCCGTGGACATCTTTTCTCCTAAAAGTAAAAATGTATTTAGTGTTTGGCAATCTCTCCGAGTTTGAATGGACTTTTCACTGCGTTAGCTGCAGTTTACGAGCCAAACTTTCACTCAAATCACGCAGTTAAAACAAAACTTTTTAAAATTTTTGGAGAGTTATGCCCTTATTTTATGACAGCACTCATATAATTGCACGATTTAATTTGTTAATGCATGTTTTCCTCCGCTGTCGGGACGAGTTGTTTCGCTCCGCCTGTTTTAAAAACTTCTGATTAGCGCTGCGCAGTGCATTATGGGATATATAAGGCCACGAAGTGTGCTCGGCTGTGGCCTTCGTTCATTGCTGATCTCCATGGAAACGCAAGCCACATTTGTCTGCCGCATTCATGGGCTGCATGAAATGGGAGGAAGGAAGTGACACGACCAACCTTCAAATATAGCTTTCAGAGCATGCAGACCCTGAATTGGGATACAGGAAATATCAATGTAAACAGGCTCTTGTTGAAAGCAGTTGGAAAAAGGCGTGATGTCATAACAAGTATTTGAGTCTGATTGGTCGAAGTGTCACAATAACAGGAACAAGCTGAGAAATCAAAGTGTTGTTAAATCCGGTCAGAGACTACCAGGATGACGTCCGCCTAGTTTGGTTGTGTCAGTCTGCGGTCAATTGCATTGCTTTATCCATCTTTATTGACCTTCTTCAGCCCCGCCCACTTTTCTCTCTGTTCCAGCGGAGAATTAAATCTCTGATTTGAAGGACACAGTCTCAACAAAAGCAAAAGAGGCACAATTGACAAACCGGGTACATGTCCTGACTGAACAAGTGGATGACCTCGACAACCGTAACCGCAGAGGAAATCTCCGGATTGCCGGTCTGAAGGTAAAGATGTGGTCAAGTATATGGAGACCTGGATCCTTGAAGCTCTAAAACAAAAAAAGCTGGGAAAATAAAGCTTGACTATGCACATCGCTCCCTGGCTCCCAAACCGGCTCCAAACCAGCGTCCAAGACCTATTCTACTGAAGTTCTACAACTTAACAACAAAATAACTTAATTGGTCTATATGCACTGACTTTGACGGTTTGGTAATTTCAGGTGATTTTCAATGTTCATATTGATAAGATTTGGGACAGAAACGCTAAAGAGCTTGATGCTGTCCTTGAAACCTTCGGTCTTACTCAGCATGTGAGTGGCCCCACCCACAGCAGAGGGCAACCTCTAAATCTTTTAATTACAAAGGGGGTTAATGTCGGTGTAATCCCTCATTCGTCCAGGATTGTTCCATTGTAGAAAAATATTCAGTTGTAGTCATCCAAGAGTCAATCTCAATCTGTGAAACAAGTCTGAGAACTCAGGTTTATATCCTACTCTGTGAAAGCCCTGCCCACAGGGCGGGACTCCCTGATAATAGACCATAGAAACTAACTGGGATGGGCCTATTGTTCACTGATGTTGGCTCCCTCCTCTCTGAGTACCTGATTAGCATCCGAATGCCTCTGGCGTCTCCAGGGTTTCAGCAAACCATTATAAACAGCGGGAAGGTTGAATCTTAAACCTCCATTACGATTTAAGGAAGCCACAAACCACTCTATTGAAGACAGTGAGGTGGAGATTCTAAGCAGGGGGAAAATATGGTTTGAAAGAGGAGTGAAGGAGGCAATCTTTGTTAAAAAAGAGAATCCTTCCTTAAATCGTAATGGATCAGTGTGTGGATGCCAAACAACTTTCTCCAGCTGAACTCAGACTGATATTATCATCTTTGGCCCACTGAAACAAAGAGAAAGTGTTAGCAGTCACCTCCAGAGTTTTGCTCTAAAGCCTACAAATCAAGTTAGAAATCTGGGGGTAATAATGGAGTCAGACTTGAATTTTAACAACCATGTCAAATCAATAACATCAGCAGCTTCTTACCATCTAAAAAACATTGCCTAAAACATCTCGGACATGTTAATGCCATATGAACCATCTCGGACTCTGAGAACCACAGGGACCGGCCTCCTGCAGGTGCCCAGAGTCTGGACTAAACATGGGGGATCTGCGTTTCAGTTTTATGAAGATGTGAGATAGGCCTCTACTCTAGCAATGTTCAAATCTAAGCTAAAAACAGTTTTGTTTAGCTGTGCATATGACTGAAATGATTTTCTTTGCGCTCTTCTCTTCTATGTCTTAAACTGCTTTGTGATTTCTGTCATGTCTTTGTGATTTTAATGAATTTTTTTCCTGTTGTGTGAAGCACTTTGAATTGCCTAACCTGTACAAATCGTGCTTTACAAATGAACTTGCCTTGCCTATAACAGACTTTGCTATTCCTCATACAAGGTGTGTTTACTTTGATAAATGTATATGCTCCCCGAGGAAGCAACCTCACTTTACAAAAGTTATAGAGCTGATTGCAAACCACTCTGAAGGAACCCTTGTCTGTGGCGGAGACTGTGAGCTTGAGACATCCAATGTCATGTAAATTCCAAAGTACTAGAAAATCTATAAATAATAAATGTTGCAAATTAATACATATCTGGAGAGAGATAAAACCTAATGTACAATTTTTTTCCCAACCCACATAAGATCTATACTAGAATAGACTATTGGAGATATAATGCTAGTCTACTCAATGACCCAAAATTTATAAAACTGGGGTAAAGAGACATTGAGGCGTATGTAAAGGAAAATGACAATGGTGAATTTCATCCATCCATTCTCTGGGATGCAGCAAAGGCCGTTTTGAGGGGCAGGGTAATTTCTGTCGACTCGGCCAAAAACATTCTGAGGCAATTTATGGTAGGGGTCTCCAACCTTTTTGCCTCCGTTAGCTACTTTCACTAGAACAAAACAACTGTGAGCTACTCACTCTAATGTTCTGAAAAATTGTACAGCTTTTTTTTTTATCAGAGAGGAGAAAACTGTAATTGCTGTTGTCTGAATATTTATCTGCAAACAAATCTATTATTATACAGTGTATTTATGTACCACTTTTCCACATTCAAGGTACTCAAAGGACAAGGTTCAACATTCAAGTTATTTGTTTATACGCAGAGGCACAAGTGGGTCTGGGGGTCACCCCTCATAAAGGATTTGCTGTATTCAGGTGAATTTTGGATATACTAATTGATTTTATTCTTTACCAAAATAAAATCCCCCCACTCCCCTACACTCTGTTACCCTCAGGCCCTGAGTTTCGTTGCACAGCCCCTCGCCCTTCACATCTTCATCTCTTTTCTCCTTCTCTGTGGACCGACAGGCTCAGATAACACTCAGGATGCACACATTTTTCTCAGGACTGCTAAACTTATGTTTTATGTTGTAGGTAAATTTATAACATTTGTCTTTTGCGAGAACAAGTTTGAATTTGTGGTTCCGTGTGTCACTGCGTTAAGGCTGGTTTATGCTTCTCGCAGCAGTCATGTGCTCCTGGGCTCACGCCCAAAGTCATCAGAATAGTAAACAACAAAGGTTACAGAGAACATCCAAATGTAATATTCCTACAGATGAGAGTACTAAAATGTGTGTTATTAATTTGAAAACAGCCCAGGTACTGGATAAAGCCAGAAATAAATTACTTCCTTATCATCTTCAAATTTTGTTCCCAGACAGAGAGGGAAAATATAACCTCAGAAATAAACTTAATTTAAAAAGCAAAGTGTAAGAACCACAATGAAGCGCTTTAACGTGTCAATCATTGGCTTTAAGTTATGGAATGGCTTGCCCGAGTACATCAAACAATGTAGTAACATTCAGCCATTTAAAAGAACATTTAAAGAATCTATGTTTGAGGTATAGAAGAAAGCAGTAGAGTAATCTTGCCCATTATGTTTTTTTTTCCTTTGCTTGAAAACTTTTTTGCTGTGGAGTATAACTGTGTGGACTTCAGGATCGAGCCTGTGTTTACCAGACATGAATTGTAAATGTGGGGTCGGGCTGGATAAGATTCTCCCTACTCCTTGAGATTTTCAAGGTGGACTTATCTTGAGAATGGCTCATCTCTGGCCTGGCGATGCTAAGCTAACATACGGAACAAAGAACATTCCAAAGAGTCACGCCCGCGGAAGCTAACTTTTCTTTCCCTTAAGTCTCTGCCCGTTTTTCTTAGACGTGATTTAAACTGCATCATGCAAACTCAAGCAAGGATCTTTTTTGCAACCTTTCAAGTCGACAACAAAACTTCGGATCCAGGGACTTTGGATATCCTCAGACCAGCCTCATGAATCAGTGCAACGACCTTTTTATCTGAGGAACGCCTCAGAGCCAAGGAAGATGCAGATCCCTGAACCTGATCCAGTGCTTCTTCAGCCTAATAGAGTGGTCAGGCCCTGCCCAGCGTGTGGACCGAGCTGCCGCAAGTCTCTCCCAGTGTGACCCCTGAGTTACCCCTGAATTAACCCTGGAGGCGACACGGACACACAGGCAACCCCTCTCCTCAAGATCACAGCTTGTTCTGGTTGTTTACCCTAGATTCAAAATTAACTAACACACAACTAGATAGCTCTAGAACAATCATGTCTAGTGTCTCCATCTGTTATCGACTCATTTGCATATTCCATATTCATATTTATCTGTTTTAATTATTTGGACAATAAATCTTCATAAACCACATTTGGTAAAGTGTTCATTTCCAGAAAAAGGGGTCAATGTCACAGTTACGTTCTCACCAACCTCCAGATTAACGAGCAAAATTATTTTTTAACAAATTAATAAAATTGAGATATTTGACTATATATATTGTTTAATGCCTAATCAATGGCTGGCGCCCCAAATAACTCTTAAAATATGATAATAAACATACCCACACTTATGCAGTGTGTCATGTTTGAAATCTCGATACAATTCTTTTATCGATATCAACTTTGAATGTCACCCACTTTCATAAGTGGGAGGACATGAATAACATTACAGTACTTGTAAAATCCCCTACACGCCCACTCCAAAGTATTGCCATGGGAAGGTGGAAAATTCAATCATAATCACTACATAGTGCCTCCAGAGTGGAGCCTATGCCTGTGGCAACATGTAATTGCGGTACTTTTGTGGCTTACGATAATAAAATGTAAACAATAGCATGTACAATGCATTTTATGCATAGATGATTGCATGTAGTGCAATAAGCTTTTGCATAACTATGTACACAATGTGCATACACACTGTTGGATAAAGGTATAACCATTCAACATACATACTAATCATCTCTGTCTTGTCATGCAGCACAGAACCTTTCTGTGGAGAAACAGACCTTCAATTGTCAAGAGCCAGACGGGTGATTGAAAACACCTTTGGCATCATGGTGGCAAAGTGGAGGATCCTGGGGAGAGCTGTAGAGTCCTTCCCTGACAAGGTGGTTGTGGTGAAAGCGTGTGCTGTTCTCCACAATTACCTCTTGCACACCGACGAGCTTAACCCTCTGGTGTCAAGGCACCTACCACTATCTTTCCCGGATTCAGAGTCAAATGGGGTAGTCCTGCCTGGAGAGTGGCACAGAGTTGTTATGAACAATGACGATCTCTGCGATTATTATAGATGTCATTGTTAGTATTTGAGCCCGTCTACATTAGTTAATCTGTCATAAGAAATGCTGCATTACAACACAGCCGTGGTGTCACTTTCTGTTTTGTCACTGACTAGTGTTGATTTTCAGTTAGCTTTTTCCCACAGTGGACCACCACCTTGTCGTGGTTGTGGAGCTTGTGTGCCGCTTTGATCCCTTCAGCCATAGGATGGTGTAGGGGTGGCAGCCAGATAACAATAACCCAGCTGTAAAGTGATAGTCTAATTAATCAGTGCACTAATACATATTAGCATATGTTTACAATAAATTACTGGAAGAGTAAGGTCTTTGTTTGTACTAGTCTAGATTGAATGTAATTGTAATGGCCTCACATGACCTTCTTTCCAATGTCAAGAATACAGCAGGAGGTTTATGAAATAATAAATCCTTTCAGTGTACATCAGTGAGAAGACCTTTAAGAAGGAATATATGGATTGCCTCATTATCGTACATATTGTGGCAAAGTATTGGTGAAACTTCCATCAACACTGCTACGTTTTCGGGTCCAATCGGTTTTTGTGAATGGAAAATATCACTCTACAGATGTTACATTGCTAGACTTACATATGAATACAAATAAGCATGACAACATGGTGTCCTTAACTCTCAAGGTTTATTTAAATAATAATTTCAACACAAATCTTCAGATAAATGGAAATATTGACAAATGATCCAACTATAAAATATGTCATTGAATATGTCTATGTATTGTAGTGAATACTTCTAACATAGCCGTTGGCTTGCTGCCCTCAGGCACTCTTCTGAAGAGGATGAATGGAGCAGATGACGGTGAGAACATATGGCTGGATGTATGTGTGACGGAGTGGATAGTGGAGTGGATGACAGAATGGGTCAATGGTGTGAATTGCCATGTGGGTGAGTGGGTGAGAGGTGTGGAAAAATCTGTGTTAGTAGAGGAATTTGTGAATTCTGAAAATGGATGTTGTGTAGATGACGTGGCTGAGGTGGGAGATGAGGGTTCGGCCTGTGGCCTGCAGGGTGTGTTCAGTAAATCACCATATCAATGTTCATTACAATAAATGGCTGTGTTAGTGTGTATAATTTGTGACACTACATTAATTTACAGCACATTCTGCGTGAATAGAGGGCTCATGGAGTATTCAGAGCTGTCAGCTATGCATGAATCAGAATCACAGAATCAGGCCCTTGATGGTGAATGGACTGCTTACAGCAATTTTCAAATTTTCATCAAGGGAATTATACTACACAGTCAATGATGAATATCATTAAATCATCAAAGTTCCTAGCTGTGAATTTTGTGCACTGACAATGGCTTTTCTGATTCTGATAATAAATGAGGGTTCCACACCGAGTATATGAAATGGTATTATTTGGGTTGCAACTAAAACATGTAAGTGTAGATTGATAGAAAAATGTGTAAGTATTCCACATAAGCTACTATGTTGGGTATGTGATTGTATGTTCAATACAATTCTTCTGTGTTCAACCATGGAGTGCAGCTGGAGCCAAACCCTTTGAATTACAATAGTGTTGGTAGTGTTGTGCTGTGCCGTGACATAATGGAAATACACTTGGCTGTTAGTGGAACGTTATTGCTGTAGTGATGTATAGATTTACCTGGGATGAGAAGTTGGAGTCAGTGTCTTGATGCTTTACATGTGGGGAATCGTCCTCCCACCAGGGTCACCAGAATGTGGGGTACATTTTCTCTTAAGGCGGACAAATTTGTCTCTTAATGCCATCCGCACTGGTGTGCATCTTTCACACCTAGAGTTGTGTGTGTTATGATGCAAGGAGGATGCATCATACAGATGTTTGTATCTGCGCACCTCCTCCACTAGACGCTCTTAAAAATCATCCATGCTTAAATGCTAGATTATGACATTGGAATTTCACGCTTTTAAGGGCGTCATTTTTTCGAACCGGAACAGCGTCATTGTATTCAACCAATCACAGCCGTTGCGCGTTGACGCAAAGTGACTTTTGGACATAGGAGCATGAACATGTCATGTACACAGAACAACAAGAACTGCAAGTTTTCTGTGTGCTGTGTGCATCGGGGAGGTGTGTGTCACTTCTGCATTGATTTGATGGAGAAGCATAAACCAGCCTTTAGCGTTAGTTTACGCTTTCATTCATTCACTCTTTTGCATCTTTCTCCAGAAATATGAGGCTGATTAACTTCAAATAAATTATGTTTTGGAGCGTGACACCAGCTAAACTACTACAAGACTATGCGGCCGCCATTTCCTCCCAGTGGCCCTGATTCGCATGCACCTCTGTTTTTTTGGAGTATGATTCTAAACCTAACCAAGCAACCGCTCGCTGCCTGTGCCCCAGAGTAAAGAGAAAACAGAAAAAGGAGAAGGGACACCTCAAAGAAGCACTGCGGGGAGTAAACATGTCCGTCTAATCCCTCATTCGTCCAGGAGTGTTCCATTGTAGAACAACTGAATCTTTTTCTACAATACTGTAGTAGAGTAAGTTTGTGCAGGTCTGCATGGAGAGAAAGCACTAAGTGCCACAAGGGTAAAAATGATAGTTAAGCATCAGCGATCAATACAAAAATCATAGACTTCACCATTGTATTGCATTGCTTATCCACAGCCCAGCTGGCTCTGCAGATCAGACACAGGCACTGGTCGTGAATGTTATGAATAAAAAGTCAGATGCTCACTTATTAAACTATGTTTTTGGCTTCTTTGCAGCAGTCATGCTGCTGCACGCATGGGTGGCTGCAGGTCACTGCGACAAAACCAATCCATTCCCTTCAGGGGTCTCCAACCTGTAGCTCGCAAGCGATAGGTTGGAGACCCCTGATTTATGTTGTCTCAATTGATGATGTCCTTCTACATTTGACCAAACCAGAAATTTCCATACCGTCAAGATACAACCTGAATGTGCAAAAAAAAATGTATTCTCTCTAACTGGAGACCCCCTCTGTCCTTTAGAAAGACCTACCAATTTAAATGGCAAATGGAATTGCTTAACCCTTGTGCTACCCTCAAAGAGTGGTGCACGGGTAGATCACACAAAAAATCCAAACATAAAACAAACACAAAAAATAGACGTTTTAAGTGTGGTGGAGGGGGGAGGCGTTCTACTACAGATCCCTGTGGGTCAAGACTCATTGAAGATAGAATGAGGGACAAAAATGAGCAAACAACTATACTCCTCTTTTCTCTAATATAAAGAAAGCTCTTGAAAAATTTACTCCAGTTTCTCCCGATTTCCATCCTCAACCGGCTGTTTGATGAGAGGAATAAAACAATCTCAAGATTTGTATGGCAAGGCAAGAAACCTCTAATCTGATTCAAAACGCTACACACCGCTTATCACACCAAAAAAAAGGAGGTTTGGGTTTATTTCAGATCAAATCAGACCGCTCCTGTGCTGGTGTGACCCAGAATATGAAGCTCAATGGAAAAATATTGATATTAATGTTGTGCCGGGGGTTCCTGTACAGGCTTTACTAGCAGATAACAGACGGTTGAGTCATTTAGAGCAGGTTAAGAATGCCTGGGTAAAATCTGTACTTACAACATGGAAAGAGCTAAACAAAAAATACAAAGTAAACAAAGATGTTAAATTCTTAAACTGTTTGGTTTATGATCAATGCTTTGTACCAAATAATAAGGCCAGACAAGTTTATTTGTCGCACAATTCAAAGTGCTTCACACAATAGGAAAAAATGCATTAAAAACAGGCATGACAGAAATCACAAAACAATGTAAGACATAAAAGAGAAGAGTGCAAATAAAGTATTTTCAGTCATATGCACAGCTGAAAAAAACAGTTTTATCTTACTCATTTTCAGAGTAGAGGCCAGTCTCACATCTTCAGTTGTTCCAGATTTTAGCTGCATAAAACTCAAACGCAGATTTCCCATTTTTAGTCCTGACTCTGGGCACCAGCTGGAGTCCGGTCCCTGAGGTCCTCAGAGTCCGAGATGGTTCATATGGCATTAACATGTCCGAGATGTACTTTGGTGCTAAGCCACGGAGAGACTTGTACATACAGACTTCAATGTCTGTTCTCTGAGCCACAGGGAATAAGTGCAGAGACCTGAGCACTGGACTAATTGTACGTCCTGGTTCTAGTTAGGACCAGGACATTTTACAACTCGTTTGGAGAGGCCATTGAGCAGGCTGTTATAGTAGTCAAATCTAGTAGAGACGCATGGATAAGTCTCTCCAAGTCTGGTTTAGACACTATACCTTTGATGTTGGCAGTTTTTTCGATGGTAAAAGGCTGCTGATGTTATTGATTTGACGTGGCTTGATCTGGGTGTTGTCTGCATAATTGTGATAGGTCAGTTAATACGCAGCAAAACTGCATCCTAATGGCAGCATATAGAGCAACGGTCTCCAATTATATTTTCCAGTGGGCCAGATTTCTCGGAGGGCTAAGGCCAGACTACAAAATCGCACCACAATTTTGTGTTTTATCTCTATTCACCTTATTCCAGAAGCCCACCTGGTCACTGCTATACAACGTCATCCTTCTTCCAGTTGTATTAGTTAACATGGGGCTGCTGACCTCGAGAGAAAATAGTTCTACACAGACTAAAAAGGCGTTTTTGGGTTTCTGATTAAGAGTTTCAAGTAGTTACCTGATTCTCCTGTTTTTCCAGTTGAGTGTCCAGCTTCAGCATCCGCATGCCACGCTCCTGCAAAGATTTGCTCCTGGCCTGCCTTGTCCCTTCCAGCATTCTAAGTACTTGCCTGAGCTACAGGGTCTTGCGTCTACTTCTTGGTCCAATTAAATTGAGCCATAACACTTACTTTATTTTCAGAGAAGTATAAATATCATAACAATATAAAATTACTAAAAACATGACAAAAGCACTAAAATCCAAGCAATGCAAACCCATTGTTTACCAGAAACCTGACTTGATAAGTGCAAAGCAAACTCAGGACAAGACCAGGTTTAAACCAAGATAAACAAAACATTTCTACCAGAAAAATAAGGATTCGCTATAATGCAGGATTAAAGTAGACCTTGGACTATCAGGCCTAGTCTAGAATAGGCCTAAATTAGAACAATGTCAGGCTTAAATCACACAAAACTAGTCCAAAAAAATAATTTAAAAACACACTAAAGAAGGATTAAACCAGGTCTAACATTAAAAATACATTTCATTACAACATTTGGTTCAAATTATGTTAAAAAGCATAGTAACCTACAGTAGGCTGCCACAAACAGAGCTAACTGCCATTTATTGCGTAAGAACAAACGCAGCTGTTTTCCTATCTATTAAAAATAGCCCATATTGAGCATTGAAATATTTGCAAGGTAACGAAATGGACAACGAAAAAAAGTTCCTGAAAGCACTAAACTGGTGACAACGGATCTGCACCTGAGAAATTACTTTCCTTCACCATTTTCTGTTTGTTGAGTTGTAAAATTAGGTGTGTTTTATTACAATCCAACGCATATTCACAAATAAATTATATTATGAGGGCATGAATTTAGAGGCACATAAAGTGACGAGACCCAGGTCCACCTTTCATAACCCAACCCGTGGGACAACCCCCACACCACACACGGCTGTCTGATCTACCGTGCACTCGCGCCCTTTCACTCCACGACCAAGCCCGGAAAACCCACTACCCTCCAGTGCCACGGCACGTAATGTTCCTTGTTAACAAGCAGACTTCCAAAAAAAATTTAGCACACGGTCCTCAGGCAGGTTACATTTACACCAAATCATCAATGAAGCTGTTTTTACTGTGTTTGCAGCATGACACGTTTCTGCTTTGACAGAGCAGTGTTTCAGATGAACCAGGGTTCTCTGACCAGTGGCGGAACTGCCGCAGAGCAGCACAGAGCATTGTGTTCTGCCACAAAGCATCGCGGAAATGTTTTAAATATATATTTTAAATTATGGGAAACTGGGCTGGCAGTTAGCCCGTGGACCGCCTATCGGAGACCCCTGATGATGTGGAGATTGAACAGAAGGGGTCCCAAATCAAATCAAAGAGTCGCCAAGTGGTTTCAGTACTGAAGCTAACACAATTTCAGTAAACCCCCCAAAGGACAATGTAAACAGTCATGCAGACCACCTAGGACAAACAGTTTTTGACCGAACAAAAGATGATAACAAACCAGCGCTGTCAGAGGATAAAGACTTTATTGACATAAAGGAAAAAGAAGTGTACTGGGACGAAGGTCACAGCTGGTTAGCGCCATTGCCATTTCACTCCACCAGTCCACGTCTTTCACGTGACAGAGAGCAAGCGCTCACACGTCTCCAGTCCCTCCGAAAGACACTGAACCGAAAACCTGAAATGAAAAGACAATACACAGAGTTCATGCAAAACATGCTGGACAATGACTCTGGACTCAAACAAAGAGCACTGGTACTTGCCGTCCTTTGGTGTGTACCATCCTCAAAAACCTGATCAGCTGAGAGTAGTTTTTAACTCAAGTGCAGAGTTTGAAGGACAGTCAATTAATAAGGTCTTTAGTAAATGGACCTGACTTCAACAACACACCACTAGGTGCCCTTATGTATTTTAGGATGGAGCCTGTAGCATTCTCAGGTGATGTGCAGCAGATATTTTATTGTTTTGTAGTAAGAGAGGATCATAGGGACTATCTCAGATTCCTTTGGTATGAGGACAATGATCCGAACAAAGACATCCGAGACTACAGGATGAAGGTTCACGTCTTTGGAAATAGTCCTGTGGCAATTTACTGTATGAGGTGCACTGCGGCTAAGGGTGAGACAGAATATGGACACGATGCGAGGAAGGTAATTATGAGACATTTATATGTAGATGACGGACTTGCATCCACACCTACCTCAGAGGAAACTGTCGAGATACTGACAAATGCAGAAAACATGTTGGCACAATCAAATTGTAATCAACACAAGATAGCCTCCAACAACCATTGGATGCCTTTCCTCCAGCCAAATGAGCAAAAGATTTGAAGGCCTAGGATTGAGAGTGGACAACCCCTGCAGATAAGATTAGGTGTCCTCTGGAATCTAGAAAAAGAGGGCTTTACATTGCATGTCAGATTAGAGCAAAAGCCATACACTGGGAGGGGTGTACTGGCCACTGTGAACAGTTTAAACGACCCACTAGATTTTGTGTCACTTATCACCATGCAAGGAAAAGCTCTTCTCCATTAACTGACAAAATGACTGGGATGAACCACTTCCTGCAAAGAAAGAAGAGGAATGGAACAGATGGAGAAACTCCTTAAAAGATCTCAAGGAGCTACAGATACTGAGATGCTACCTCACATTTTCACAGACCACTGCTGTGAGAAAAGCACTTGGCATATTCTCAGATGCATCCACCATGGCGTATTTGAGAGCCCTTGACGGTCAAGGTCAGTGGCATACAGGGTTTATTATGACCAAGTCTAAAGTAGCTTCACGACCTGCACACACTGTACCACGACAGGAATTATCTGCAGCAGTATTAGCTGTACAGTTCTTTGAACTCATTAAAGACGAAATGGACATTTTTACAGATAGTAAGGTCATCCTTGGCTACATACACAATAACACAAAGAGGTTTTACATTTATGTAGCTAATTGTGTGACAAAGATCAGAGAGCCCACGTATCCTGCACAGTGGAATTACGTAGCTACAAGGGACAATCCAGTACGTAATGCCGCCAGGCATATTGCAGCTTCCACTTTACCTCACACAAACTGGTTTAGTGGTCCTTCCTTTCTAACACAACCATGTTTTGAGGTGTACCCTGACTCTTTCAGTCTCATAGAACCTGACTTGGACACAGTGATTAGACCTGAGGTCAAAACTTTTATCACTAAAGCTTCATTAACTCAACTAGAGTCAAATCGTTTTTAAAGATTTTCCCATTGAATGAGACTGTGTTGCACTATTGCTATCACTACAACAGTGAACACAAAATGTATACGATGGCAGTGTTTTAACGACAGTAACATTGCAGAGGAGCTATCACGAGCAGTTAAGTTTATCATTCACACAGTGCAAAGTGAAACCTTCAAAGAAGAATACAGGTGCGTAAAAGAAAATCTGTCACCCCCAAGACAAAGCAGTCTGAAAAAGTTAAACACAGTCATTGATTAAGAGGGCCTCCTTAAAATAGGATGACGCTTGGCACCTGCAAATCTGACAAACGATGAGGAACGTCCACTCATTATTCCTCATAGTCACCACATATCTGTACTTCTTGTGAGATGTTACCATGAGAAGGTACCGGGGGACGTCACTTCCGGGTAAGTGTATGCTGTTTTGAGAGTCCCTCGTTCGCTTCTTTTTCTTGTTAATCCACGAATTATACACAAACTATTTTACCTTCCAATACACCAGTGAAAGTTTGAAACAGAAATCCTCAAAAAATCCGGAGCCTTCCGTTCAGTATTTCGTGGATTAAAAACCCCCTTGCTCTCTGAACCTGAATATCTGAATCTGAACACTTAATTTGTGACAGTGTGTGTCCCTCATGCAAACAATGCCAAAAAGTCAAACCTCTTTCGCTTTTCGCTCATTTGAAAGCCTCATGCTATCAATCACCGACCTCCTGGTCCCTATTCAGAGTTTTTAACAGAGTTCTCAGACTTTATATCAAACTCAGTGTTAGACTGGGATAAAGTAGTGATAGCTGGAGATTCAATATCCACCTGAACGTGAATAATAACTCTCTCAATAATTCTTTCAACGCCCTGTTAGATAGCATTGGTTTTGTAAATGTAAATAAACTGACTCACAGTAACACGCACACTCTAGATCTTGTCCTAACATATGGAATAGAGAGTGACCTCATTGTCTTCCCTCAAAATCCTATACTGTCAGATAATTTACTCATTACCTTTCAGTTTGTTCTTAAAGATTATCCATCCCACAGAATAAAGGCATAATGAAAATGACAATATAATATAATAAAGCCAATATTCAGCAACATGTCATGTGATCCTGCTGAGAACAGCTTTAGTCCCAGTGTAAGTGATCAATTTGTCGACTTGACCATGAATTCTCTAAAGTCTGCTCCTGATGTTGCAGCTCAGCTAAAGCAGAAGGTCATTAGGCCAAAACGACCCTCCCCATGGTACAATGAAGAACTGCATTCACATAAACAAAGAGTTAGAAAATTAGAGGAATCCCTAAAAGCATGGAAAATCTGTCTACTGTCCTATAAGCAGGCTCTGCGTAAGGCCCAATCCAGATACTATTCAAATATAACAGAAGTTTAAAAAAAATAACACTAGATCTCTTTTCAATCTGTCAGTAACACTAGAACGGTTCACTGCTGTTGATCACGCAGACATAACTTTAGCCATTATGTCCTCTAAAACGTCATCTTGTATACTAGACCCGATTCCAAGCAGACTCCTCAAAGACATTCTCCCCCTAATTATAGAATACATTCTTAATATGAATAAATACTTCATTAGAAAGTGGTTATGTTCCACAGTCCTTCAAACATGCAGTCATTAAACCGCTTCTGAAAAAGCATAATCTTGATCCTGACATGTTGGTAAAGTACAGACCTATTTCAAATATACCCTTTGTCTCTAAAATCCTTGAAATAGTTGTAGTTAAACAGCTTTGTCGCCAGCTACAGGACAATAACTTATTAGAGGTTTTCCAGTCAGGGTTCAGAGCCCACCACAGCACTGAAACTGCATTAGTTAAAGTCACAAATGATTTGTTGACTGGTCTCAATCCTGGTTCTATAGGACCTCAGTGCAGGTTTCGACACCATTAAATCCTACCTATCGGATAGGTACCAGTTTGTTAATGTAAACCAGTGCTCCTCACCCTGTTCTAAAGTAACCTACGGTGTGCTCCAGGGTTAAGTACTCCAATTCTGTTTACTCTTCATATGCTGCCGTTAGGTAACATTATCAGAAAGCATGGCATTAACTTCCACTGTTATGCAGATGACACACAGCTGTATTTATCAATGAAACCTGATCAGACCGATCAAGCAGACAGACTTGGTGCTTGTGTGAAGGATATAAAAACCTGGATGACACTTAATTATCTGCTTCATTAACCCTGAAAAAACCAAGGTCACTGTACTCGGCCCTAATCATCTACGAGACGCTTTATCTGAGCAGATAGTCACATTGGAGAACGTCAGTGTAGCCTCTAGCTCCACTGTAAGGAACCTTGGAGTCTTATTTGACCAAGAGCTCTCATTCAAAGCACACATAAATCAAGCCTGTAAAACAGCCTATTTCCATCTGCGTAATATAGCCAAAATCAGAAAAATCTTGCCTAAAAGCGATGCTGACTTGTCCATGCCTTTGTAACATCTAGATTAGACTACTGTAACTCCTGCTGCAGCGTGCCTATAAGCGCCATAAAAAGCTTTCAACTGGTTAAAAATGCAGCAGCAAGATTACTAACAGGAACTAAAAGAAGAGAGCACATTACGCCGGTGCTCGAGTCTCTTCACTGTCATCAGACTTCATCAGACTTCTGTCAATGTTAAAGAGGCCGACGCAGTCTATTTATTTAAGACCAAGCTTAAAACGTTCCTCTTTAGGTTAGGAAGTTAGGAACAGTAATAAAAATCTACAGTTCCCAACTATGCTGCCTTTGGAGCAACTATGCTAGCGGAAGTATAGCAGCTTGAGCACTATCCTCTGCTTCCTACTACTTTTCTATCAAACAATATTTAATATTTAATTTAACTTGCAATTTGTTCACCGCTTTTCCTTCTTCTTCTCCCACTTATTTGGCGGGAGTTGAGCAGGCACATCGAGGACCTGTGGATCCAGATGCTCCTCAACTGCCTGGAGAAAAGGTCTCTACTCCATATGAACGGTTCTTCATCAGCCTCGAAGAATTGGTTCTCCTCCTGAGTCCAGCTCCACCATCGATCTGCAAATTGAGGCGCGTCGGCCTGTCCGCCCGAGGGAGTCGGATCTCTCCTTCACTGTGGAACTCCTACAGTGGTTTGGTAGTTTTTCCTGGCCGAGAAAGAGGGTCTAAGCCTTAGACTAAGCTCCCCTTAGACTCTAAGGGGAGCTTGGGACATCTGTCTAAGGACACGGGATTGTGGGACATTACCAAGTCCTATGAACACTGTTTATTCTGTTTTTCACTGTCACCGCTCGAGGCAACCGCTGTTGTGATTTTGGGCGTTACAAAAATAAATTTAATTGAATTGAATTGAAGGTAGCATATCAGGTTCGCCACATAACAGAAGGAGTGCTCAGAGAAGCTAGATTTTGGATTATTGGCTGTAAAATACTCGTATCTTCTGTTATTCACAAATGTGTACTCTGTCGTAAACTCAGGGGACAGCTGCAGGTTCAAAAGATGGCAGACTTACCCATTTATAGGCTGTCACCTATGTGTCATTCACCAGTGTAGGGTTGGACGTGTTCGGCCCCTGGTTAGTAGCGACTACCACACCAGAGGAGGAAGTGCAAACAGTAAGCGCTGGGCTGTACTTTTCACCTGCATGTCCGAAAGAGCGGTCCCCATAGAACTCATTGAATCAATGTCAACGTCAAGCTTTATCAATGCTCTGAGAACGTTTTTCAGTATCCGTGAACTTCATTGGAGCATGTAATGGACTAAAAATGTACCACAAAGACACAGCACTCAACACATTCCTCCAAGAAAAAGGATTTACGTGGCTGTTCAACTCTCATGGGTGGAGCCTGGGAGAGATTCATTGGAGTCGCCAGATGGATCTTGGATGGCGTTCTCTTAAAAGCCTCACATGTCCAACTCACACATGAAGTGTTTAAATACATTCATGGCGGAAGCAATGCCAATAATGAATGCAAGGCCACTGGTACCAGTATCAACAGGCCCAGACAATCCGACCATTCTAACACCAGCAAAACTCACCCAAAAAACCAACACACTATCTACGCCTACAGGGAGTTTTGCGCCACGGGATTTTTGTTCAAAGCAGTGGAAGCTAGTACAGTGTCTCGCAGACTCTTTTTGGAAACAATGGAGAAGTGACTACCTTTCAACCCTTGAAAATGGACTGTTGAGAAAGAAAACATTAATGTTGGAGATGTTGTGCTGCAAAAAGACGCCTTAGCACACAAAAATGACTGGTCAATGGCACGTGTCACACCAAAATTCAGAGCAAGGACAAAAAGGTTAGAAAGGAGAAGTGAAAACTTTAAACTATGGAAAGGTAAAAGTGTTTTTCAGACCCATTGCAGAAATGATTTTACTTTTAGCAGATGATTACTAGACTGGAATAGTTGTTTTATGTTGAAAATGTTTAATGGTAAAGTTTATTTGTATTGTACCAGACGAGGAGGGTTCTGCCCGTTCTAAAGGCTCAAGTTGTAACTGATTAATACAGGGTTTGTACATTAGCCTCCAGCACCCTCCTGAGTTTACACAGTGCTATTGTTTTTGTTAACCGCATAAAAATCCAAGATAGCCGCACGCAATGCCACGTTGTTCATGTGTTAAGCTTGTGTTCACCTCTTAAACGTTGTTTGACAATATTTGTCCGCAAGTATTGTGTTGTGAAAATATTAATGTGTAATTTGGGGTAACATCTGTATTGTTTTATGGAGATTTTAACAAAGAGTCTAATCTAGGTGTTAGCCTAAGATTAGCAGATGTGTATTACACAGTAGCTAATACCACGTTGTGTATTGTTTCAGTTTTACGGTTGGTCAAGGAGGACAACAGTTGAATGGTGTTTTTGGATAAATCGGCAATAACACCAAGGTATGTTTATTGGAGCACCGTTATCTCAGTCTAGCCTTGCAAAGCTAATGGATGTATTTAACTATTATCCAAACATTGACAGTGTGATGTGTCGTTAGCTAAACAGCGATTGCATACAGGATCATATAATTCAAACAGAAGTCTCACATCCAATCATACTTAAAGCTCAGAGAGTAAACATTTTCAAAGAGCTGCACCATGAAGATTTTTGTAAAAAATATGACCATATATTATTAAATTATTGAAGTCTTAAAGGGCCTGTAGCAAAACTTACTCTGGGCTCAGAGAGTTGTTGTGAAAAACTCATTGTGCTGAATATTTAGGATGTTTAGTTTAGTTCATTAGTTTATTTATCAGGGATTTTGTACATAGAATTGGTTGTGCCAGGTTATAGCAAAATTGCTAATTTCCAACTGCAGTTCCTGGACAGGTTGTCAAAAATGGCGTTCATGCATTAGGTAAGTAAGCAATACAATGCAAGTTTAGGTAGTAAAAATTACATAGAAGGCCTTTTAAGTTTTGTGACATAAACAGGTAGAACAGAGGATAGTTTGGAGTGCATTAGTACAACATTAATTGAAACAAAATAAAGAACAGATGCAGTGGCTGGAGATATAAACTTTGGCTATAGACGTAATCAAACAGAATGGTGAATAAATGCATGCTTGTCTGTCCACTTTTGTAGGAGGGATAGAAGTGAGGCTGAGAGAAGGACAAAAGAGAGCGCCGACATCATTCCCAACAGTCTCAGGTGACTCTACTTATTCAAACAGAGATGACGTCAGACAAGCCAGAGCATCTGCAGGTAGAGTCTCGTTGTCAAGGGAGAATATCATTACCTCATTACACATATAATGCAACATATACCATGTTATAACATTATACCCTCAACCAAAACATTGCTGGGATCTCATTTATAAAACAGTACTGAATGATCCTTGTGCCCCATCTCTGATGTCCGCACTCCACAAATATGGTTCAGTCTTCTAGTTTACATTATCATCTAATGTCATGTTTTGGATTTGGATTAGAGAACAGCTCACACACCACCGTGACTTGATCCCCATTGTTCACAGTGAGGAGTCGGTCAAAAGAATCAGATGTTTGTGAACGTCACATCACTACGTGGCTCATTGATTCGGCCTAAATCTTCAAAGTTTTTCCGTTCCTGTGATATTTTTCACTCCTAACCAGCCATATTTGTTTTGATACGGACTGATATTGATCTGTATTAAAATAAATAGACTTTCCAGGCAAATTGAAAGGCAATGTAGCTTAATGTGCACTACAATTTTGAGTCAATCTGAAGCACCTGAAAGCTCCTAACTGGTGACAACATATAGAATCTGCATCTGAGCAATGAGACTATTTAACAAAATGTCTACACCTACAACAACTAATAATAGTTTAAAATGAACAGGGAGTTTGTGTCTTTCCTTTGCATCCTCTATCTCCCACTCGTTTGGACACCCCTGGGCTTAACAATATCACCTGAGCTGTCTGCGGTGCTTCTGTTGAAGTATGAATGCCAGAGCCAAAACAAACTTTGTTTACCTCAAAATCAGAATCATCAGAAGAAAAGGTGTATTGCCATTGTCAATGAACAGAATTCACAACATAGGAAATTGTGGTACAACATAAAACATTGAGCAATAATAAAAACAACATATAAGAAACATATATGAAATCAGAACGGCATGCATTAGGAAACAATTAAAAATTACTATAGTATAAGATAAAAATAGACAAACTATGTAACAAGAATTTACAGTTAAATTTACAGATGTGAGTGCAGAAAGTGATAGTGCAGTGAGTGATTGATTCAATTGTAATTAAAGTGGCAGGTGTTTAAGAAGTTTTCATGAGACCAACGGCAGAGGGAAAAACTATTCTTGTGGCGGGAGGTTCTGGTCCGGATGGACCGTAGCCTCCTTCCTGAGGGGAGGGGTTCAAATAGTCCGTGTCCAGGGTGAGAAGGGTCAGCGGTGATCCAACCTGCTCGTCCCAGAGCCCTGGAGACGTACAGGTCCTGCCGAGATGGAAGTCTGCAGCCGATCACCTTCTCAGCAGAACGCACAATGAACTGCAGTCTCTGTTTGTTTGTTCTTGTTCTCGCTGCCCTTGGTAGGAGCCACAGCCAGGGACAAACAAACAAACTTCTTGCTTCTTATGATGTATGAATTGGCCTTTAGGGGCTCATGCGGGTTAACTCCAGTTCTATGAATGTGATCATGTATAGTGATGAGTGTATTGGCACTAAAATCTTACTATGGCTACGGGGGGTTATATGTAACCATTTATACATATAAATGGTTGCATATAACCATTTATATCTATTTGTTTTTTAAGCTAACCAGTTCCACAATGACAGGAAAATACAATGTAAATCAAAAATAGAAAAAATTGTCCAAGACAGACAGTAATATTTTAAATATATGTACTGTAATTTTCAGACTATAATTCACTACTTTTTTCCCACGCTTTGAACCCTGTGTATACAACGGTGCGGCTAATTTATCGATCTTTAAGGGCTAACAGCCACCGTGGGGAACTCTAGCAGGAAGCGCAAGTGTTTGATACTGTAGAAGAAGACCTCAGTGGAAGCACTGTTTATGTATGTTATGTTGTGTGTATGTAAAGCTGCATATTTTATTGCAATCCCACTCATATTCATAAATTTAGTCGAATGAGTAACTGAATCTAGGCGCGGCTGAACGAAAAGATACATGAGGAGCGCGGACATGCAATATACAGTAGTCTGCAGTTTAGAACCTGCCACATTGAAATGAGACTTTCTTGGCCCAACCCGACCGACAGACAACCCTTGCATCGTTACCATGTACCATCTTTCAGTGTAAATATCTCATGTTACAACGTAACACTCACTAAGTACAAGCTCAGGATCAGATTGAACCAGATGTGAAGACACAGACACAGGTAAATCAGCTCACACAGAGTAATAGACAGAGAGGACAGTAGGGAGAGCTCAGATGTGTTCTCTGTATGTTAAACTTCAAAATACTGTTATTACAATCCAACTCATATTCACTGAGAAATGAGTCTAATGAGGAACTGAATTTGGACACGCAGACATATGATACAGCAGTCTGTATTTTATAACCCGCTCCGCACTGAAATGAGAATTCACTTCCGTGGACCATCTTTATGAATAAAAATCTCATGTTACAACGTCGGCACCCGCTGCTTATTGACAGCTGTGGCCTATATATGTACATTTTATATTTTCTTTGCAAATTTTGTTGGTGTGGCTTATGTTCAGGGGTGCTTATAGACCAAAAATTACTTTAAGTAACTTCCCGACTAAATAAAGGTGTTCCTCAAGGCTCTGTCCTTGGACCACTGTTAGTTACAATTTCTATAAACTCAATTGGGCTTAATCTAAAACACAATGTCCACTTGTATGCTGATGTTTTTGTCAAGGCACATTCTTGCCAAGAGGATTTTCGCTCCACAACTTTAAATTAATGACGTCAATTATTAATGAATTCAAATAAAACAAAATGTTGCTGTTCTCCACTTTCTAGCCTTCTTTCATCTGAAATGGGCTGCTTGCAATTTATTTGCAAATAAGTATAGCCTTGAGCTTAAATTATGTCAATGAAAGAGGATACATTTATTGTAATGGAATAGTAATATTTAATTGCAGTTGTCCTTCTATGTGTAGCCTATATGGGTAAGTACCTTGCAGTCCAATTTGAAAGGCACCAAAGCCCTCAATGCTCTCTCTTGACAGCGTTGAAGAGGCGAGGTCTTCAGCTAGTGTGAGGTTGGATGCTGTAGACAGCCCTCCTCCTGTGACCGTGGCATGAAGTCGGTTAGTGGCAACCTTCTGTTTTCCCCGTCTTCTGACACCATTGTACCGCTGCTCCGGTTCTGGTGATGCCGGAAGACGAGGTAACGGCAGCTGCCACCTCCATCCACACTTGCTTAACATGTTCAAGAAAGGGTGTTTTACGGTCCCTGTATATGCGTTTGTCATGCTGTTTTACTTGTTCAACTATAACAAGTCTCTCCTGGACTGCTCACTTCTCTCTCACTGCTTTCTTTGTCTTGAGGAAGAAATCTTGTATGACTCAGTCAAAATGTTATTTTTATCAGTTTGTAAAAAAGAAGAAATTAAGAGACTTTTTAAATTTGTTGATCAGTTTTTATCTAATTGAAGGCCCCTCTCACTCTGTCCCTGGGTCCTGTTATTACAATGGCATGCTAAGACAGTGTTTCAAAGCGGCATTACCTTTGCTATTTCAACACAGTCTTTGTAATAACGTTGTGTTGCTCTGTATTTGATGTAAAAAAGAGGGAATCGTGTGCCATACAACAATTCTGGCTTCTCTGACTTGAAATGTGTTGTTTATGGTTTTGTTGGGACGTCAATAAGCTTTGTTTTTGGAAGTTTTTTTTATGTGATTATCAAAGCGTGAAAGGGTTTGTAGGGAGGCAGAGGAGGATGGCGATAAGGGATGACCCGTTTCATCGAATAAGTCTGGAGCCTAGATCCAATATATAGAAACTTTTTTGCCAGACATTTCTGCAGCATTGAAGGTTCCAATGAGCATAGTAGCCTCAATCATCCGTAAGTGGAACAGTTTAGGAACCACCGAGACTCTTGGTGGAGAAGGGCCATAGTCAGGGAGGTGACGAAGAACACGATGGTCACTCTGACAGATCTAGTCTCTCGAGCCTGTTTCTGGAGAGAGGAGAACCTTCCAGAAGAACAATCATCTCTGCAGCACTCCACCAATCAGGCATGTGTGGTAGAGCGGCCTGAAGCCACCAAAAAGCACATGACAACCCACCTGGAGTTTGCAAAAAGGCACCGAAAGGACTCTCAGACCATTAGAAACAAAATCTCTGGTCTGATGAAACAAATTGTTGTGAAGTTGTGAAGGGCAGAGTGCCCTGGAATGGATTCATCCTGTGAGAAGGACTCATGCCCTGGAAAGTGGCATGGTTACGACAGTGAGCTCTCGTGGGTCCTTGATAATCCTGGTGAGAAGGTGTAAATCTTGCCCTAGGCCGTACTCATATCCACAGCATGTCTTCAAGGTGAAGGTAGCTAAGGTAAGTCGGCACGTGCCTGCAAGCAGCACGTGTCGCTGCTGGCAGAGCAGTCACTCTGTCGCCCTCCTCTCCCTGCCGCTGTGCAGCCCTCCCTGTGGGGCCCTGTGCTGCTGACCTCGAACCGGTCGGCGGGGGGTTCCTAGTGGTGTCTAGCGGATTGGTGGGGGGCATCAGGTATGTTGGTTGTGGCGGCAATTCTAGATGTGCGCCAAGATCTTTTTGATCTCTCTAGTTATGACGCCCGTTTGGACCTGCTCACACGGGCCCCTGGCAGGTTGCCTTGGCTGATGCCTAGTAGCTAACATAGAACTGCTGTGGACTAGGGGAATCTGACTGTTTAATCAAAACAAAGCATTGCAAATCCGTGAGCCAGAGTCTTACCTTGATAAACTATGGCAGGTGGGGGCAGCTTTCCCCATGTCGAAATCACTTCAGACGTTCTAATATACAAAAAGATACACTGCTTTTAAAAAAAAAAGTTGCCCAAAAATCAACACACTTTAATAATTAATTGGACCACCTTCAGCTTTGATTACAACACGTAGTCACAGTGGCATTGTTTCAATATGCTTCTGTAATTGTTAATTTAATTCAAGTGTGTCATTATTAAAATTATGAAATTATGAAACTTTAACTTTTCCACATTGAAGTAGATGTGACTGTAAAAAAAATAATATATATATATATATATATTCATTTTGTGCTGCCCGGTGGTTGAGTGATTAAGGCAGAGCACACATATGCTCTATTGCACTATTCAAATTTAATAGAAGTCAACAAAAATAACACTAGATTTCTTTTCAGCACTGTAGCCAGGCTAACAAACTGTCACAGCGCAGTAGAGCCCTCAATCCCAGCTACTCTCAGCTCTAATGATTGTCTTCTATTTTTTAACGATAAAATAAAAACAATCAGAGATAAATTAGATGAAACTACTCCCACTATTAGCCCTGAACAAGCCCAAGCTGTAAAACTAGTGTCTCATATAAATCCATCAGTAACACTAGAAAGGTTCACTGCTGTTGATCAATCAGAGATAACGTCAGCCATTATGTCGTCTAAAACGTCATCTTGTATTCTAGACCTGATTCCAAGCAGACTCCTCAAAGACATTCTCCTCCTAATTATAGATTCTATTCTTAATATAATAAATACCTCACTAAAAAGTGGTTATGTTCCACAGTCCTTCAAACATGCAGTCATTACACCGTTTCTGAAAAAGCCTAATCTTGATCCTGACCAATTGATAAACTACAGACCTATTTCAAATATACCCTTTGTCTCTAAAATCCTTGAAAGAGTTGTAGTTAAACAGCTTTGTCGCCATCTACAGGACAATCACTTATTCAAAGTTTTCCAGTCAGGGTTCAGAGCCCACCACAGCACTGAAACTGCACTAGTTAAAGTTACAAATGATTTGTTATTAGCTGCTGACAATGGACTGGTCTCAATCCTGGTTCTATTGGATCTCAGCGCAGCGTTCGACACAATCGACCACAACATTCTACTGCAGAGGTTAGAATCTGATGTAGGTGTCAGAGGGACAGCCCTCAGCTGGTTTAAATCCTACCTATAGGATAGGTACCAGTTTGTTAATGTAAACCAGAGATCCTCACCAAAGTAACCTACAGTGTGCCACAGGGTTCAGTTCTCGGTCCAATTCTGTTTATTCTTTATATGCTGCCGTTAGGTAAGATTATCAGAAAGCATAGCATTAACTTCCACTGCTATGCAGATGACACACAGCTGTATTTATCAATGAAACTTGATCAGACCGATCAAGCAGACAGACTTGGTGCTTGTGTGAAGGATATAAAAACCTGGATGACACTTAATTATCTGCTTCTTAACCCTGAAAAAACCGAGGTCATCGTACTAGGCCCTAATCATCTACGAGATGCTTTATCTGAGCAGATAGTCACACTGGACAACGTCAGTGTAGCCTCTAGCTCCACTGTAAGAAACCTTGGAGTCTTATTTGACCAAGAGCTCTCATTCAAAGCACACAAATCAAGCCTGTAAAACAGCCTATTTCCATCTGCGTAAT
This sequence comes from Chaenogobius annularis, assembly GCA_015082035.1. Classification (NCBI taxonomy): domain Eukaryota; kingdom Metazoa; phylum Chordata; class Actinopteri; order Gobiiformes; family Gobiidae; genus Chaenogobius; species Chaenogobius annularis. The sequence continues at coordinate 158,797 of BJKM01000830.1, forward strand.
ATAGCCAAAATCAGAAAAATCTTGCCTAAAAGCGATGCTGAAAAACTTGTCCATGCCTTTGTAACATCTAGATTAGACTACTGTAACTCCCTGCTTGCAGCGTGCCCTAAAAGCGCCATAAAAAGCTTTCAACTGGTTCAAAATGCAGCAGCAAGATTACTAACAGGAACAGAAAAGAAGAGAGCACATTACGCCGGTGCTCGAGTCTCTTCACTGGCTCCCTGTCGAGTTTAGAATCAAATTCAAAATCCTCCTCCTGACTTACAAAGCCATAAATGACCTGGCCCCATCCTACCTCAAAGATGCTATAGTACCTTATCATCCAAACAGAGCACTTCGCTCTCAAAATGCTGGACTTCTGGTGGTCCCAAGAGTCTCTAAAAGCACAGTAGGAGGTAGAGCGTTTAGCTACCAAGCTCCTGTGTTGTGGAATCGGCTTCCTGTCCATGTTAAAGAGGCCGACACAGTCTCTTCATTTAAGACCAGGCTTAAAACGTTCCTCTTTGAAATCGCTTATGGTCAGGCCAGTTAGGAACAGAAATAAAAACCTACAGTTCCCAGCTATGCTGCCCTAGGAGCAACTATGCTGGGGGAAGTCTGGCAGCTTGAGCACTATCCTCTGTTTCCTACTACTTTTCTATCAAACAATATTTAATATTTAATTTCACTGGCAATTTGTTCATCGCTTTTCCTTCTTTTTCTCCCACTTCCCCGACGGGAGTGGAGCAGGCACATCGAGGACCTGTGGATCCAGATGCGCCTCAGCTGCCTGGAGAAACGGTCTGCCTGGAGAAACGGTCTCTACTCCATATGAACGGTTCTTCATCGAACTGGTTCTCCTCCTGAGTGGGTCTAGCTCCACCGTGTATCTGCAAATTGAGGCGCGTCCGCCAGTCCGTCCGAGGGAGTCGGATCTCTCTTTCACTGTGGAACTCCTACAGGTTTCTACTTTTTCCCAAAGAGGTTTGGTAGTTTTTCCTGGCCGAGGAGGAGGGTCTAAGGACATGGGAGCTTGGGACATCTGTCTAAGGACACAGGACGCTGGGACATTACCAAGTCCTTATGAACACTGTTTATTTTGTTTTTCCACTGTAGCCCCTCGAGGCAACTACTGTTGTGATTTTGGGCGTTACAAAAATAAATTTAATTTAATTGAATATGCCAGGCTCCAAATGCAGCCGGCCGCATGGTCGTGACTTTCAATCCCGACTCCGACAATACACTGCATGTCCTCCCTTCTCTCTCATCCCCCCATTTCACGCTTACCTTACTAATAAAGCCTTTGGGTAAAAAAATTCTTTAAAAAAATAAACGGCCCATTGTATAAAAAGGAGGATATTTTAATCTTGTGGTATCGACACACCCCTCCCTGAACCGACACCTTAACGTGGTGGAGGGGTTTGAGCGCCCCGAATGATCTCAGGAGCTATGTTGTCCGGGGCTTCAAGCCCCTGGTAGGGTCTCCCAAGGCAAACAGGTCCTGGGTGACGGGTCAGACAAAGATCGGCTCACAAGCCCCCTATGACAAAAAAAAAAACCAAGGCCAGTTACGTCGCCCGGATTGGCGTTACCGGGGCCCCACCCTGGAGCCAGGCCTGGCGTGGGTGCTCGACGGCGAGCGCCTGGTGGCCGGGTCTTTCCCCACGGGGCCCGGCCGGGTGCAACCCAAACGAGTGACGTGGGGCCGTCCTCCTGTGGACCCACCATCTGCAGGAGGATCCGTAAGGGGCTGGTGCAGAGGGATCTGGGCGGCAGTCGACAGCAGGGGCCTCGACGACCGGATCCCCGGACGCAGAGACTAACTCTGGGGACATGGAACGTCACCTCACTGGGGGGGAAAGAGCCTGAGCTTGTGCGGGAGGTTGAACGGTTCCGACTAGATATAGTCGGCCTCACCTCCACGCACAGTTTGGGCACTGGAACCGATCCTCTTGAGAGGGGCTGGACGCTCCACTTCTCTGGTGTTGCCTGCGGGGAGAGGCGGCGGGCTGGCGTGGGCTTGCTTATTGCCCCACAGCTCAGCCGCCATGTGTTGGAGTTTACCCCAGTGAACGAGAGGGTCGCGTCCCTACGCCTTCGGGTTGGGGACAGGTCTCTCACTGTGGTGTCGGCCTACGGGCCGAACAACGGTGCTGAGTACCCGGCCTTCTTGGAGTCCCTGGGAGGGGTACTGGACAGTGCACCGACCGGGGACTCCGTTGTTCTACTGGGGGACTTCAACGCCCACGTGGGCAACGACAGTGACACCCGGAGAGGGGTGATTGGGAAGAACGGCCCCCCGATCTGAACCCGAGCGGTGTTCAGTTATTGGACTTCTGTGCTAGTCACGGACTGTCCATAACGAAACACCATGTTCAAGCACAAGGGTGTCCACCAGTGCACGTGGCACCAGGACACCCTTGGCCGGAGGTCAATGATCGACTTTGTTGTCGTGTCATCTGACCTCCGGCCGTGTGTCTTGGACACTCGGGTAAAGAGAGGGGCGGAGCTGTCAACCGATCACCACCTGGTGGTGAGTTGGATCCGCTGGCGGTGGAGGAAGCCGGACGGACTTGGCAGGCCCAAGCGTATAGTGAGGGTCTGTTGGGAACGTCTTGCGGAGCCCGCTGTCAGCAGGGTCTTCAATTCACACCTCCGGGAGAGCTTCTCCCAAATCCCGGGGAGGCTGGGGACATTGAGTCCGAGTGGACCATGTTCTCGACCTCCATTGTCAATGCGGCTGCTCGGAGCTGTGGTCGCAAGGTCTCAGGTGCCTGTCGCGGCGGCAACCCCCGAACCCGGTGGTGGACACCGGAAGTAAGGGATGCCGTCAGGCGGAAGAAGGAGGCCTATCAGGCCTCTTTGGCTTGTGGGACTCCTGAGGCCGTTGAGGGGTATCGGCGGGCCAGGCGTGCCGCAGCTCGTGCTGTCGCAGAGGCAAAAACCCGGGTCTGGGAGGAGTTCGGGGAGGCCCTGGAGGAGGACTATCGGTCGGCCCCAAAGAAATTCTGGCAAACCGTCCGGCGCCTCAGGAGGGGGAAGCAGTGTTCCACCAACACCGTTTACGGTGCGGGTGGGGACCTGCTGACCTCGACTGGGGACGTCGTCGGGGGTGGAAGGAGTACTTTGAGGACCTCCTAAATCCCACTGCCACGTCTTCCGAAGAGGAAGTAGAGACGGAGGACTCGGAGGCTGACTCATCTATCACCCAAGCCGAAGTCACTGAGGTTGTTGGCAAACTCCTCAGTGGCAGAGCTCCGGGGGTGGATGAGATACGCCCCGAGTACCTAAAGTCTCTGGATGATTGCAGGACTGTCTTGGTTGACACGCCTCTGCAACATCGTGTGGCGGTCGGGGTCGGTGCCTCTGGACTGGCAGACCGGGGTGGTGGTCCCTCTGTTCAAGAAGGGGGACCGGAGGGTGTGCTCCAACTATAGAGGGATCACACTCCTCAGCCTCCCTGGTAAGGTCTATTCCAGGGTACTGGAAAGGAGAATCCGACCGATAGTCGAACCTCGGATTCAGGAGGAGCAGAGTGGTTTTCGTCCTGGTCGTGGAACACTGGACCAGCTCTATACTCTCCATCGGGTGCTCGAGGGTTCATGGGAGTTTGCCCAACCAGTCCACATGTGCTTTGTGGATCTGGAGAAGGCTTTCGACCGTGTCCCACGGTGTGCCCTTTGGGGGTGCTGCGGGAGTACGGGGTCCGGGGCCCTTTGCTCAGGGCTGTCCGGTCCCTGTATGACCGGAGCAGGAGCTGTGTTCGCATTGCCGGCAGTAAGTCAGATCTGTTCCCAGTGCGTGTTGGACTCCGCCAGGGCTGCCCTTTGTCACCGGTTCTGTTCATTGTTTTTATGGACAGAATTTCTAGGCGCAGTCAGGGGGCGGAGGGGGTCCGGTTTGGAGAGCACAGGATCTCATCTCTGCTGTTTGCAGATGATGTTGTCCTGATGGCTCCATCAGGCCTGGACCTGCAACATGCACTGGGACGGTTTGCAGCCGAGTGTGAAGCAGCTGGGATGAGAATCAGCACCTCCAAATCTGAGGCCATGGTTCTCGACCGGAAAAAGGTGGCTTGCCCTCTCCAGGTGGGTGGGAGTCCTTGCCCCAAGTGGAGGAGTTTAAGTATCTCGGGATCTTGTTCACGAGTGAGGGAAGGATGGAGCGTGAGATTGACAGGCGGATCGGTGCAGCGTCTGCAGTGATGCGGTCGCTGTATCGGACCGTTGTGGTGAAGAAGGAGCTGAGTCGAAAGACAAAGCTCTCGATTTACCGGTCAATCTACGTTCCTACCCTCACCTATGGTCATGAGCTTTGGGTAGTGACCGAAAGGACAAGATCGCGGATACAAGCCGCTGCTCCTCCACGTTGAGAGGAGCCAGCTGAGGTGGCTCGGGCATCTGTTCCGGATGCCTCCTGGACGCCTCCCTAGGGAGGTGTTTCGGGCATGTCCCACCGGGAGGAGGCCCGGGGAAGACCCAGGACACGCTGGAGGGACTATGTCTCTCGGCTGGCCTGGGAACGCCTCGGGATCCCCCCGGAGGAGTTGGAGGAAGTGTCTGGGGAAAAGGAAGTCTGGGAGTCCCTGCTTAGACTGCTGCCCCCGCGACCCGGCCCCGGATAAAGCGGAAGAAGATGGATGGATGGATGGATGGTATCGACACTGCATTGTTGCCAATAGAGGAGATCACATGGCTAATCCAAGCATTCTCGGTCAAAATGTGCAGGACATACACTACAGGACATGTACATTTCCTGTAGTGTAATTTTTGACACTAACTGTGTGTCCAAATCATTGTATAAGTTATAACTGAATGACCGCACATCCCACCGCCAAACATGTTAATGACGCCTCAAATTGGGGTCACACTGCAGACTTTGGCAACAGATTTCTTCAAAAAGCCTTTCCACCTTTATGTCATTATGACTAAGTTCACCTTAACAGTTGTCCCAGCGTCCTTGCTTCCAAACACATCAAGAAGTAATATTGCAGATACAATTCTTATATGAAATGGCACATACTCTATTACTATGATTTGCGGTCGGAACAATCAAGGCAAGCAGTGATTGACCAATAAAATGATCATGTGTCACAACTATATTTAAATTGTTCCGAAGTATATCCAAATAAGCCTGTTTTCCCCTCACTTCTGCTGCTGCAGTCAGGGTGTTTTTTAGTGTACTCTACAGGCCACTGAGCAATACTCTGTGGGAAGCTTGGTTCCGTGGTCAGAGGCCCGTTCATGTCGGCTTCCATACGGTCAAGTCTCGTCTTGTTGTTACTACTGTGACGGAGCCAGTCCGTCAGAGGTTGTAGTCTCCGTTTGTACAAGTGCGGAGCCCGTTCATGCCCGCGCGCACAGACCAACACACACTTGTTCATTCCCCGCTTTCCCCCGCTGTTTCATTCATTTGCACCACACGCATCATTCACATATTTCCCCGCACTCCTCTGACACTAATTCGCCAAGGGTGCACACTTGCGCGCGTTAGAATAATTCTTAATTATACACGCCAGCTCTTGCCCATTTTGATTTGCAACCTCGCTCCTCTGATGCGGCACGTTGTGCCGAAACCGAGCCAGTACTTCCTGGTAGGTTAAATAGGCGTTGTTCGCGCCGTGGTGCTGACCATGTGACATGCATGATGCAACCAGAGTTTTACGCCTTTTCTTTTGTGTTATTTTGAACATTAAATGTAATTAATGAGCTCTTGCTTTGTAGGAAGATGCCACACACATTTGTTATACATTTATTTTCGGTTTTCATTATCGGGGTATTTTGCTCAGTGGGAGGGGCAAGTGAGTAATAAAGGGAGCTGCTTTTGGCATGGGATTGAGTCGGGCACCGGTTACAGTGCAGGTAACAGGGGTGCTGAGTGAGAGAAAGAGAGGGGATAAGTAAAGTTAAAGCTGAACTTTACGTTGGATTTGTACATTGTAACGCTGTATATATGTATTTTTGGACACTGCTCTTTATCACTGTAAATATTTGCACCATTGTTTCACTTGGAGATTGGCACAATAAATAGCACCTGAGCACTTGGAAATTCGACATCGCCTATTTTTGAAGAGAGTCCCGCCATAACTACTCTCTACGCTTTTCATTAGAAAGACCTTACCATTTAACACTAGGACTACCAGGATTTTAGAACTGCTAGAACTCCCAAGGTCGTCAATTTGAAGGTTGCACTTTGGCAATGACGTAATCAAAAGAATGATTGATTTCGACAGCCTAAAATGCCATAACTATATATTAGAGTTTTTCCTAAATTTTGCGGGGGCTTGTTCTTCGTCCTCCGACTCACTGTCTGATTCGGCTGAGCCCCCCGAACTAACCTCATCAATGTTTGAAGCATTGCCAGGGCCTCTTGTACGGATAATCACTTCAAATCCATTTCACCTTTTTTTTACAGCTTTGCTGTGAGAGACACTAAAGGTGACGCAACGCTTGTGTGGCACTGTCATCCGCTGTGTAATAAATAGAGTCGTGAAATTGACAGGTGAGGGAGTTAGAGAAAGAATTACTCAGAACTTGTTTAAACGTTTTTTTTATTTCAGTTGAATTGCAAAATGGGAATGATATACACACAGGTAAAGTAAAAGTTAAGAGCCCAAGAATTTGAAAGAGCAATGTGACCAGAGTAATTAGACGTACAATTCTGAAAACCGTCAAAATGATGGCCATGGGAGTTCTACTGTTGATTAACAATGTGAATCACTGTTCACAAAGGGACAGTTCTGTGGAGTGCGGCTCACAAGCACCCACAAGCATCAACTGTGTTGGTGTCTGTGGCTCGCTGTCACAGTCGGTGGTCTGTTATTTTGAGGCTTACGTTGTACTGCTTCTACAGTTGATTAAAATTTATTTGGACTATTTATTATCTTCAGGCTTTTATTTTGAAGGCCATCAATGTTTATTCAGGTACGGCAGCTTCCTTTATCAAAGTTTAAAACGGGAAATTAGAAAATGCGGCTTAAGACGAGTATTTCCATTCTCAACTTGATTCAAACTCTACAATTCGGGCCTTCGGGCCAAAAAAAATAAAAAAAATAAAGAGCAGTACCAACCCACCCAACCCATGATGTAGTCTCATTGTAAGCGTACTTATCCCACCCGCAGAGTGACGTAGCCTAGAATTATGGGGGGTGTAAACAGAGTCATGCGCCGGTGCTACGGTTCTCTGGGGGGCACATGTCAACTGGGGGTAGTGTGTCCAAAGCATGTGGGTGGGGCTTGTTTGGACCAAACTTTTTCTTTTTTGACTTGTTTGGAAGTGATTTGCCCCAATCTGATCCAGTGCAGCCAAATTCCTAACATGAATTTAATGCTTTTGTATTGGGAAGGAGCCATGCATTTTTTAAACCATGATGATGATGATGATGGTGCTGCGTTGTGCTGTCGTCCACGACGACTGCATGCTGTTTCTGTTTTAGCATGAGCTTGGGTTTTTCTCTTCTTGTTTAGGGACCTGTGGGAATTATTGGACTATGCCCACGGAAACGGAGCACATGCTGCAGAGAAATTCCTAAGGCACCGTATTTTTCGGACTTTAAGCCACTACTTTTTCCCCACGCTTCGAACAGAGAAATTAGTCTAATGAGGAAGTGAATCAAGATGCGGCTGAACGCAAAGACACACATGAGCGCGGACATACAATAAACGGCGGTCAGCAGCTCGGAACCTGCCGTATAGAAACGCTTTCTTGGCCAGACCTGACCCACGGGTCAAAAGACAACCCTGCATCACTATCGCGGAACATATTTTTGTGTAAATATCTCATGTTGCAACTTAACACTCACTCGCTAAGTACAAGCTCAGGAGCGGATGAACCAGATGTGAAGACAGACACAGGTAAATCAGCTCACAGGTAATCAAGGACAGAGGGGACAGTAGGGACAGCTCAGATGTGTTTTCTGTTTGTTGAGCTTCAAAATGCTGTGTGTTTTATTACAATACAGATCATATTCAATGAGAAATTAGTCTAATTAGAGCGGGTGCACCGCGAGACTCCCGGTTCAAAAGACAACTGGTGCATCACTACCGTGTACTATATTCATGAATAAATTGTTATATTGTGTAATGAATTAATGAAATAAATTAGCAAAAATGTCTTTATTTCTTTTTTTTCTGTCAAGGTGTGGTGCTGAGTGCACATTAATGAGAAATAATGTGTACTTTTGCTTTAGGCACGTCTAAATTAATATGCTAATTTATCAGTGAATATGTGTTAGATTGTAATTAAACACACTTTTTTGAATTTAAATGTTTTTATTATTTAAATTAAAGAACATATAAAAACAAACAGAGAAAGAAAAACATGACCAGAGAGACACAAAATAAAAGCTGCAGACATCCAACAAATAAATGAAAAAATAATTGGAAAAAATTAAATCATGGCCTAGAGAACCCTAAAAGGAAAAAAAACTCCCCCTTTGTCCAATGTCTGTTAAATTTGTCCACAAATCCATAAGTCTTTTTTTCCATTTTACGCTTGTCCTTTATAATGTTAGGCCAGTCCTTGATTGTTGGTGCATTTTGTGCCATCCATTTTTTTGTAAGGGCTTTTTTTGCTTCTGCCAGGAGGATGCTCAAGAGATAACTGCTGGTTGTGTCCATGGCAGGAGTCCTGGGGCCCAAATACATAGTTCTGAAATCCATTGGGATGATGAAGTCACAAATTATCTGTAAGGCTTTGTTGATCTCAGTCCAATATTTGTAAACAACAGGACAATCCCAAAAGACATGATAGTGGTTTGCCTCCTGCTGCCACATCCTCTCCAGCAGTCTGCATTTCCCTGTGAGTAATGGGCACTTTAACATGGGGTTATGAAGAAGCAAGACACATTTTTCCAACTATATTCCCTCCAAACATGTGACTTTGTGGCTTTCCAATGAGATGTACATATACTTTCCCACTCTTCATCTGCCAGAACAAAGTGACCCTCTCTTTCCCATTTACCCTTAATATAATCAGTAGAGTGAGTCCCCAAATGTTGATACATTTGTACAATTTAGATATAAATCCCTTTGAAAGTTCAGGTTTATATGTGTTAATAAATATTTCAGTCAAAAGACTATGATGGTCATAATTCTTTTTGATTTCTTGGTTATAATAAGTCCTTATTTGTAAATACCTAAAAAAGTCATTTTTCTCCAAGCCAAATAATTCTCTCTACTCATCAAAGCTCTTCAAATGATTCTCCTTTACAATCTGGTAAAAGACCTTCATTTTCTGGGTCACACCAGCACAGCAAGGCTCTGATCTGAGCTGAAATAAAGACATTTTTCAAACAAGGCAACTCCAGCCTCCTTTTTCTTTTGATAATTGTAAAGTTTTGAATCGGACACAGTTTTTTTTTCTCTGCCATATGAATCTTGGGATTGCTTTATTCCACTCATCAAACAGCCGCTTAGGGATGGAAACCGGAAGAGTCTGGAACAGAGAGAGAAACCTGAGCATTTTTATAGTTTAAATCCTTTGACTTAGATTTAAGAAGGGGATAAGGTTCCATTTCTCAAGATCTTTTTTATTGTCTTAAAAAGAGGGATATAATTTGTATCCATAATTGTTGTTAGGTCTCTATGAAGTACCACACATAAATATCTAAGGGATTCCGTTTAATGAGTTAATTAAGTCTTTTTAAAGGTCAGAGGGGGATGCCAGTAAGAGAGAATTTCAGTTTTTTTTTTTTAACATTTTCATTTTATTTTATTTATACAGGGAAAACCCAGTGAGAAAAGTTCTCTATTTCATGGGTACCCTGTTAAAACACATCACAAAATAAACAACAAACAAACACAGAGTACTAAAACACAAACAAAACATAAATAAATAAATAAAATTAACCAATACATAAAAACACATTTATATATACAATATGAGATCAAATAATATAAAACAAGTGCTGAGTTGATTTTAATTCTTGATGTTGGACGATTGTAAAAAGCCCCAATATTTTTTAAATTAGAAATGTATTTTGCATTTTAAATAAATATGGCCAGCGAACAAGATCTAAAGCTTTTTCAGCGTCCAGACTTATTAGCTCTGTTTTGTTGTTTTTGTATTTGGTTCATTAAGTATAATGTATCGTCCAAAGTTTGCTAATGAATCCTGTTTGATCATTATTTGGTTTCCATTCTTTTGGATATAATTGAGGTGTAGATACGATAGTCCACATTCAGAATAGAAATGGGTCTATATGAGGCACATTCCAGTCGGTCTTTCCCCTCTTTAGGTATTAAGGATATGATGGCCTCTTTCCAACTCGGAGGGTCTAAGTTTTCTTGAGTGCCCAGTTAAATGTTAAAAGGAGTAAGTGTATCTTTTAAAGCTTTATACCACTGAACCCATCGCTCCCCGGAGATTTATTATTCTTTAATCTTTTGATTGCGCTTTGTATTTCCTGTTATATCACCACCCTTACCGTCTGGAATTTTTGAAAAAAGGTTTTTATAAAAGTATTCAAATGCTGATTGAATTTGGTCTTGTTTACTTAAGATTACATCATTTTGCCTGTCCCGTATTTTGAAAATTGTTCTTTCAGCTTAATTATGTGAAGTCAGATAATTAATTTCTCCTCTTATATTTTTTATTTCTCGTAGCATTTTAGGACGCCCCTTTTGGGCATGGTTTTCCTCCCAAATTTTTTTTTTCTTGTATATCATTTAGCTTTTTCTCCCTTTGTTTCCTTTATTTGGAGGCTATGGCTATAATTTGTCCTCTCAAGACTGCTTTGGAAGCATCCCAAAGGATGGGTGGCAAAATTTCACCAGCATAATTTTCCTCCTCCTAAATCAGTAAAAAAAGGGTCGTTGAGCAGACTGGCATTGGACCTCCATAGTGTGTGTGTGTGTGTGTGTGTGTGTGTGTTTGTTTTTTTTTAAATATCTGCTTCAGTCATTTTAGATCTGTCTTTATTGAGAATAAAAAATATTCCAGGATAGAGTGTATGTGGATTTGAAAAATAGGTATACTGGAGTGCCCCAGGGTTCATTTCCCTTCATATGTCAATCAATCCTATAGTCTTCAATAAGACAGAATAATACAGAACTTCTTGTTAATTGTTCCTCCAGTGCCTCTTGAAATCGACACGTCCAGTGTAGGCTGAATGCGAATATTCCAATCGCCTCCACAAATTAGGGTTCCCTCAGAGTGGTTTACAATCAGGTCCATGACATCAGCAGAGAAAGTGATATCACTCCCTGGTGGAGCATACACATTTAAAAGAGTGAAAACATTTCCATTAATATTCCCTTTAACAAGTACATATCTGCCTTTTTTTATCCTTACATTCAAAACTCTGTTCAAAAGCTATTCGGTTTGAGATCAATATTGCAACTCCCCTTCTATGTTTTCCTCGGTATGACTAATAATAGGATTTTTTTATAACAACATTTTTGTTAATTTTTGATGTTCAGTGTCATTCAAATGTGTCTCTTGAAATACATCATGTCAATTCTTTCTTTTTTCATTTTTGTTAACATTTTTGTTAGTTTGATTGGGTTCAGTATGCCATTCACATTGAAGGACGCAACCTGTAACACTTCTGATTCCATTGGCTTGGTTGTAGTGATCGTACTGTTGACTCTTGAATGTTTTTAATCTCTCTGGTCCAAAACAACAAAGAACCATTGGAACACAGAACAGCTGAAAGGACAAAAAACAAAACAAAACCCAAAACCTGATCAAAAAATTAAAAGGGAGCAATTTCCCACAAATCCAATCTTTCACATTTGGCACATAGATGAGTAGATGTACTCAAACACAAAGTGTACTAAAGCAGACAGCCAACATTGGGCATAAAGTCTGATGTTAAAAACAAATCCTGTCACTATCATCAGTGTATCACCATGTGACTACAACCTGAGCTCCATCTCTCGTGTTTCTCAGTTTTCTGTGTTTCGCCTCGTCCTTAGGAGCACCTCTGCCTCCCCTGGTGTTCTGAGCACGTGTTTTTTACCTTCATAAGTCACCAGAAGAGTTGCCGGGAAAGAGAACCCGTGCCTCAGTTTTCTCCTTCTGAGCTCCTCACAGATGTGATGGAACTTTTGCCGTTGTTGACGAACCTCTTATGGAATATCTGGAGTGAAGAAGACACGCTTGCCTTTGTACTGGAGGTCTCCTTTAACCCTTGCAGCCTTCAAGACACGTTCCTTCTCACGATCGTTAAGAAACCTCATTATCAGGCCTCGTGGTTTATCAGCTGCTGGTTGTGGTTTGTTGGAAGAATGTTTCCTGTTTTTTTTTATAACCCCATGTCAAAGTGTTGTCATGTCAAGTGTATTCACAAAGAAATGCTAAATTCTGGGGAAATTGTGGTTGCCAGGAGGCACACCATTATCATGTGTTCTGGGACTGTCTTGTTTAAGAATATTGGCTTGAAATGAATAAGGCATTGCAGACTGTTTTTAATTTAACTGACTCTATAGTAAATTGGATGGTCATTTTGGACTTTGTGTGCCTTCACTTTTATTTTTGTTGGATGTCTTCTCTCCTTATTTTATATTTATTTTGTTCTCTCTTGTCTTGTTCTGTTGTTCTTTCTGTTCTATTTTCAGAATTTTGAAAATTGAAAAAGAGGTGCAGCCTCCACAAATACCTATGATTGCTAAATCGATTTAATTTTATTCTGCATTTTTGTTTAAAAAACCCAAATGACAGCTTAATCTTAGATAAATTAAGGGGCTGTATGTTTTGTGCAGTTTGAAGTAGTTTTACTGTGCAGTTTGACACCTGTTTGAAGTTGGCGTAAATGGTACACCACCTTCGGCCTTGCCCTATTGTTTGTGCACAATGTGCGCTCACGTCAACAGTAATAAAAACGGAGGAAATGTTTCTCTCCCTTAAATCTGTGCCCGTCTTTCTTAGATGTGATTCAAACGGCATCATGTAAACTCAAGCAAATGACCTTTTTGCAACTATTCAAGTCTACAACAAAACTTTGGATCCAGGGATCTCTTCAGACCAATCTCATCTGTGAATCAGTGCAACGGCTTTTTTATCTGAGGAACGTCTCAGAGCCAAGGAGAACGCAGACCCCTGAACCTCATCTAGTGCTTCTTTGGCCTGACCTAAGAAGAGACTGAGTAGGTATTAATGTATTTGCTGAACAAGCTTCAAATGGTGCCCTTTTAAATATAAATATGAACATTAACTACCTTAAATCCTACACGCGTTGTCCCTCAATGCAATGGCTAGTTCCAGGGAATATACGTTGCTTCATGGTGCAACTTTGTGAGGAGGAAACGAGTAAAATACCCTACATCAGTGTAACTGTTGTATTTGGAAGATAAAGTACAATGAATTTAGCTCACTCAATTTTAAACATTTTATCTTTTGTGGCAAATTTTTCTTGTCAACCTTGACTCAGGTGTTAACAATCAGAAAGAAATCCGATTACTCACAACAGTTTACACAGCATTTTAATAATCTGATAACCGAAATCAGAGAATGATCAGATCTATGGTGTTTGTGTCAACAAGTACTTTTGTTGGTAGAAAACCATGGACATTGATGACACATACTCAAAGCGACATTTTCACTGTGTAGAAAAATGGGCTTGCCATTTGTCCCTTCACATATCGATAAGAGAGCGCAGATGTGAACTGTCAGCTGAGATGGATGGCCTGTTCTGCAGGAACTTGTAACTGAAGGGGCAGAGCGGCAGATTGATTAGCATGTCAGGATATTGTCTAACATCAAATCAGTTTAATAACTGAATGAATAAGTGCATCTAAATAACCATACAAATATACTTATATGAAATGGTAGTGAACTGTTTTCATGAATTACTGTGGATTACAGTAGAAATAGTGTGGTAAATTACTGCACAACCCCCAAAATGATTGGCTCAAATCCCAATGTTAGCAATTTCTTCACCGTGCTGATATATCTTGTTGAATGAATTTAGTTATGTGTGAATGTGTATGCACGGAAGTAATTGTTTCTAAGCCACTGTCTATGGAACCCTTTCTTAACTGTATCTGTGGCAATTTCTTAGTGGGTATGTTCACATGCAGACTAAAAATCTGATCATTATCTGATTCCTGATGTTCTCAGATTATTGAAATGCTATGTAAACAATCCCATTTGATGTGAGTAAACTAATTTCTTTCTGATTGTTCAAATCAATCCCAATGTGGTAAATTGGCATTGGCTTCTTCCTCTTTTCTGGATGTGTCCAAAGGATTAACAGGCTCCATTTTAGGCCCAACTCCAATCTTCATTTACATAAATTATTCTTCCGTCTCTTATATAAATACATTTATGTGAATAATGTACCACTTTTAGGCCGGTGATACGGTACTGTATTGTTGCTCAACCCCACTGGAATGGCCCTTCGAGTCATTACAGCCTGCTTTCTCCTTAGTGCTGTCTCTATTTTATTCCCCCGAAGTTGTGTTGAATTCAGACAACTAACCCTAGTGCATTTGTTTCCAATTTTAAGTCAATCCTAGACCAAGAGCTCTTTTAAGGCTCACTTGCAAAATTTGGTTTGACATTGAAGATAAAGCTTGTTTTTTATTATCGTAACAAATCCTGTAAACAACTGGTATCTGCTACCTTTTACCTTGGATTATGGTGACGTTCTTTAAGTTAATGCCATAGCTAAATGTCTAAAATCACTAAATACTATCATTGTGCGCTAGGATTTGTAACAGGTTGTGGTAGACTCACCCATCACTGTGATCTGTGTGCCAGGGCTGAGTGCTCGGAGGTTCAGTCACTCTGAGTCTAATCTGTGTTTGTGTTGGACCGACAGAGAGTTGAGGGTCACGATGCCCTGCGCTCACGTCACTGTTATGGCTTGTCTGTCCCTCGAGTACGGACTGATTGGGGGAAGCAAGCCTTTTGTTATGGTGTTGCAACAGCTTGGAATTCCATGCAGTCAGAATTTAAATTGTGAGCTGGTCTCACTGGTTTCACTCAATCTTTATAAACAAAGAATGAGAAGACTCTGAAAATTGAAAAATTGATTAATGCCTCACTTTCCTCTGGCTCTGATTTTTTAAACATGCTGTTGTCCAGCTCCTTAGGGAACCTTCTCTGTTCACCTCGGCCCACATCAGTCTAAACCTGCCCCATTGAACTGTGGTGTACCTCAGGGTTCCATCCTAGGTCCAATTCTCTTCAGCATTTATTTGTTGCCATTAGGATCACTATTTAAAAAATCTGATCTCTCGTTCCATTGCTTTGCTGATTTCCCCTGGAGTCAAATCCCTCATCATTTGAGCCCCTGATTCACTGCCTCAGAGACATCAAAGACTTGATGACTCTTAATCTTCAACATTGAAATGAGAAGAAAACTGAAATAGTTGTTTTTGGTGATTCAGATGTATTAGGAGGGGTGGATATTGTGAGAAATCTCGGTGTGCTGATGGACTCATCTCTTAAACTGGACAAAGAAGTCAGTGCAGTGGTCAAAACCAGCTTTTTTACAAGGGGTCACCAACATATGACTCCAGTGCTGGCATCACTACACTGGCTTCCAGTTATCCAGGGAATCACATTTAAAATATTGCTCATGGTTTATAAGTCACTAAATGGTCTGGCTCCCTGTTATTTGTGGGAGTTATTGTCCCACCATGTTCCTGTCCGTACCATGCGGTCCTCCTCTCAGCTCCTCCTGGATGTGCTCAGGTCAAAGCTAAAAAGCAGAGGGGACCGAGTTTTCTCTGTCGGCGGAGCCCAGACTATGGAACAGCCTCTGCATGTTAGAGTTACTGAGACTCTAGAGAAGTTTAAATCCCTGTGAAAACCTCCTTTTCTCTCTGGTCTTTTAAACACGAACTGAGCTGAGTCATTATTCCCAAGGCATTCCCAGGCCAGCCAAGAGACATGGTCCCTCCAGCATGTCCTGGGTTTTCCTCGAGGCCTCTTCCCCGTGGGACATGCCCGGAACACCTCCCCAGAGAGTCGTCCAGGAGGCATCCGCAACAGATGCCCTAGGCACGTCCTCCCGACATGGAGAAGCAGCGGCTCTACTCTGAGCTACTCACCCTATCTCTAAGGGAGCGCCCAGCCACCCTGCGGTAGGAACGTAGCTTGACCGGTAAATCGATAGCTTTGTCTTTCGACTCAGCTTCTTTACCACAACAACAGTCCGATACAGCACTTCAAAAGCAGAACAAAACTGAGATAAATCAGGACTTATCCATGACAAACCCAGACTAATCAAAACAGGCCCAGGCTCAGTGGATAGAGGAGAGTTGGACAGACTCGCTGGTGAGAAAAAAGGCTCTAGTGATTGAAACCAAGACTAAATCAAATCTTATGATGATTTATTTTCTGTTCCAAGCCACTAGAGGACAGATTTTTGAGTAATCCTGTTGCTTTCTAAATGCTACAGAGGTATAAATTGTGTAGATTCAAGCTTGCCTGACAGGCCAGTCCCAACACGTTTTGACAGACTACTTTACAAAACCGTGAGGGTCTAGAATTAGACCACAGGATTTCAATTTCTAGGGCGGAGTTTTAGAGCAGAGACAGAACCAATCACATAAACCCAGAAGTGACTCAAAAAATGCAACACGCTTAACCGTATATTATGTAGCCTATGTCAACAAGGCGTGTTTGTGTGTCATCTGTACCCGAGTGCTAGTTCATCATGGCAAGCAGAGCTGAGACAAATATAAACGACTTTTGTCGGTTTTGTCTCAAAAATCTTCGAAGCGAGAGCAGAAGTAAACACTCGATCCACTCGCCGGGTCCGCCATCTTGAATGTTTTGGAACGGGGGTGAAAAGCAAGTTCTGTGTCTTCAGTGTGACGCGTTAAAACCGCCACCTGAGATTGGATCGCTCCAAAAAGGATCGACGAAATGATTGGCTCTGACTCCAGCCCCGTCTGCATTTGAACAGACTGTAGGAGGGACTGGCTGGTCAGGCGAGACTCAAGGACCAATCTCACTGAAAATGAATCTCATGTGAATTTAGATGTAAATGCATGTGATCTGCTATAGAGACTCCACAACCATAAAAGTTTGTTAGAAAAGTATCAATTTTGTTGCACAAGTAGGACATGGGAATCTGTACAATATACATTTTAAATCTTGAGTCTATCCTGTTGCATTCAAGCGAGGCTTAAGAGTCCATTTTTACTTGAACAAGCAGGGGCAGGTGTATTTTAGGAGATTGTTTTGTAATTTGATAGTTAGGCAACTTTACTTGCGTTTGTGTGTGATGAATGCAGTTACTCGCATAAGCACTTTTGGCCAGATCAAAGTCCTAAAACCCTTTAGTAGGAACATGTTAGAGCAGAGGGATGCTCTCAGATGCTGAGAGGGAGTGTGTGGGAGGGCATCCTGTGTGGAACAGCTGCAGCAGGTGCAGCTGTGCCCTGACTCAGAATGAATGAACCAGTGTGACACCTGCACAAAACGCGCTCGGATAATATACACTTTATGTTTTTGAACTGGATAAGAAAGGCAGCATTTCACCTCCCATCACTGCAATCGCTCATCACTCACCCTCCCAAAGGCCCCCACAGCTTTGAAAGGATTTATTTGGAATATTAGTTGCTTATGGATTTCATGATAGTTGC
This sequence comes from Chaenogobius annularis, assembly GCA_015082035.1. Classification (NCBI taxonomy): domain Eukaryota; kingdom Metazoa; phylum Chordata; class Actinopteri; order Gobiiformes; family Gobiidae; genus Chaenogobius; species Chaenogobius annularis. The sequence goes on from BJKM01000830.1 coordinate 176,319, forward strand.
CAACAAACAGCATGACTAGGCACAACATAGTCAATGTTCAAAATGTCAGTCGTCGTTGTGTTCACCTTGTGGAGACATTTCATTTCAAACATGAATCAGCACTGCACAGTAAGGTGTGGCTCACTGGTTCCTTTCCATTCTGAATGAGGAGGACTTAGAAATATCCCTGTCTGATTATTAGAACGGTGGTTGACAGAACAGCTCTTAACATTTAACATTGTTATGTTCTTACTAAACAACACTTGGAAAAATGATCCAAAATGTAGATGCAAAAGTCCTTACAAATACCAGGAATTGACAGAGAAAGAGTTCTCAGGTCTGGGACAGGTTTGTTGATTGTCCCGAGTCAGGACCAGGCAGAGCGAGGGCGCGATTCGTTTCTCTGCTCCTCGTCTGGAACCGCACTGCCCCAGCAATTAAGATCTGCTCCAACTTTGACTGCTTTTAAATCCGGGCTAAAACATCACTGTTCACCTCAGCTTTTACATGAAATTATACATTTTTAAATTCACTAGTACTATTTATTGTATTTTGTATTTCTATGTATTTTTTTCTCTTACTGATGGAATTAACTGATGGAATTTATTATATTGTATGTTTTTATTTTGTGAAGCACTTTGCATGAATTGGGGTACAAGCAGTGATTGACCAATAGAATAAAACATATCCAAATCAGCCCATTTCCCCCTCAATTCTACTGCTGAAGCTTGGCTGGAAGGTCGGGAATCTTGGTTGTTCATCTGCTACGCATTCTCTCACCTTTTACAGAGGCCCGTTCATGCTCCTCTCTCAAACATGTGCTTTTTCAACCTCAGGGGACAGCAGCTTGTTTAGAGGTCTGCGCAAGCGCATTGGATGTTTGCAGGTTGTGCCTAACTGAGCATGTGCAGAGGAGAGGTGAAGCAACAGCAGTGCCAAGTTTAAACAAGTACTTAAAGGACGCATTGACTTTTTTGAGATTTAACATAGTTCTTCATCAAAAACATATCTAGAGTAGCATTTAGCTTCATTCACACTAGTTGGATGAATCCTGGTTAGAAAATCTTCTTAGAATCTTCTCAATGTCTGTGATGTGGCTCTGAGAATCATCGCCAGACCTGCTGTGAATTTCTCCTATCTAATCATGATCAGTACAACTGCGTTCTGAGACCAGGAAGAAAACAGGCCAGCCTGACAATTACAGACAGTTTATATTAAACTGTAAATCCATCTGCAAAACACTGGTAGTCCCAGGCGAAATTGCAGAGATCCAAATGTAATTTTGTGTGTTGTAAAAAAAAAAAAGGTATGTTCTAAAACAAGAGATGTCAAACTAACAATCCTCAAGAGCATGTTTAAAGGCTGATACCAATACAATAATGCAAAATGTTTGCCCTTTAAAAATTTGCTTCTAGAGTCTTTGTAGCTAAGGCTCTATTCATGGTTATGATGATTAGACATTTGTTAGGACAGTGGTTCTCAAACTTTTCAGCCCTGGGGCACCCCTATATGTCCATTTCCTTAGTTGAGGCACCCCCATGCTTAATGTTAAATTTGACTTTATAGGCTCCCCCATTTTGAGGTTTACCATGATAAAATACATACTATGTCATAAAGCAGGCATGAAGGTTATTTTGAGTTCTACTTTGAAAGCATTTCTTTTTTGCCTTCTTCCTGATGATTAAACTAGCTCTGTTCATTCTAAATACATTTAAATATTGTGGAAATTGTAAATCACGTAAACAAAATTTATAATGGCCTTATTTTTTAAACTAACAGTTTACAATTTTGCCAACCAAGCAATTTTTATTCGGCAATGAATTGAAAATAGAATAAAAAGTATCAAAAACATTTCAATCTCCCTCTGATGTGAGCTTTTGCTTCACGTTTCCCTTCGGCTCATCACATGCCTCTGAGAGAGGGAAGGGCATGGATCGCTAAAGCTGTTCTCTGTGTAACGCTACACCCCCTCAGCCAAAATGTCTTTTTTTTAAAGAATTGTTGTATGAATTACAATGGTTTTCATCAAAAGACCTTAAATACTATTCTATTGAACGGTTTACAACGATCATTTCATGAATCAATATTTGCACATGTTCAATTGTCTTTATTCAAAAAATTCCATCAAACTCTGCAGCACCCCTGCAGTCACACTACGGCCCCCCGTTGAGACAGCAGGAGTTACAAATACAGCCGGTCATTTAATAACATAGAAAGCTACTTTGTGTAATGAACTGAGCAATGAAGTGAGACCAATTCATTCAGCATTTATATCGTTAATGGCTGTGTAGCTCAGTAAGATAAGCATTTTCCTTTTGTGTGAGAGACAAAGTTTTGAAGTTTGTGCTTGGTTTTTTTTTTCACTTTTGCATGCAAATGTTATCCTCTAAATATCGATGAACACCCCAAGTCTGCTTGCCCATCCATAAAGGTCACTGCACACTACCTCTCTGCGATCAAACGGGATGACACATGAGCACTGACAGACTAGGACAGTGCAGAAAAAATATCGTACCAAATATCTGTAAAATCTTCATTATCGGACCAATACCGTTATCTGGGAAACCTTCAGATAGCACCAATAAACAGTTTACCATCCCTATAATAAAGTGCCCCAGCGCAGATATAGGTTATTGTGGAAGCAGCAAAGCAACAAGTGTGGTATTATTATGCTAATGTTTATTAGCTTTACTATGACAGTAAACTCTGCTCTGGTCTCTGAAAATTGGGAAGAGCTTATAAACTCATCATAGTGAATCATTTGGATGCTCAAAATGCATCAGGAAATGAGAAATACATGTCAGCAACTCCTGCAAACAATTTATAATGAACTAGTTATGTTTTTCACATTTTTAAGACAAAAAATTAGGTTAAACACCTTTTAATGTACAATCAATTTGAGAAAGATTTGAGATTTGAAAGCGTGACCTGAAATGCACTGCTCCGACCGATATTACGACTCTGTGACTCTGCCTAATCCTTCCTCTACATTTGTCTTCAAATCAGCTCATCACTCACTGACAGAGAGACCAGAGTGCGGCAGACAGACCAGGGTTAGTCCTGAGCACCAGATTGATAGTTTTGAATGAGGCCAAACCATTAAGCAAAACTAAACAGTGCACATTTAACAAACTTTATGGCTCTTTAGCTCCGCTCTGGCAGGTCGGACAACTCAATGTCAAGTACAGCGGGTGTGTGTGGGTGGGTCAGATCCATTCCAAAAGCTCCTCCGCTTTAACTTTGTGTGGTGTAAACGTCAGTTCAATAAGCCTCATCTAATGCATGTTCTATGTGTTTAACTGGAATAGAGCGCAACGTCATCCCAAATGAAAAACGCACAAGGAGGAAAAAGGTATCTGTAGGCCCTGGTGCTGAGAGACCCTGGAGTCCCCCCTCACCCTAGGATTATGAGGATGAAGCATGGTACTTTTTATATACTTATATATTTAGCTTTTTGATTTATTTATTATTCATTAAAAATACTTTGACTGAATATTGTTTTTTTTCTTGTCCATAGTGGAACTCTCTCTCCACCCAATGCGCACGCTGGTCAGTCCAAGCCTCGGCTCACACTGGACACACATCACATTAATGATTGTTACAGTGCATCGCTTTTTCCACATTTTGTTATTTTATAGCCTTATTCCAAAATGGATTAAATTCATTATTTGACTCAAAATTCTCCCAACAACATTCCATAATAACAATGTGAAAGAAGTCCGTTATTTGCACAGGTAAAAAATAAACAAACAAAAAGTATTCACAGTCTCAAAACTTTGTTGAAGCACCTTTGGCACCTATTACAGTTTTTGAGTTTAATGCTGCAAGCTTGGCAAACCTATTCACGGGCAGTTTCTCCCATTCCTCTTTGCAGAACCGCTCAACCACAATAAGGTTGTTTGGTGAGCGTTGGTTCACAGCCATTTTCAGATCCCTCCAGAGATGTTCAATTGGGTTCGTCTGGGCTCTGGGCCACTCGAGGACATTCAGAGTTGTCCTGTAGCCACGCCTTTGTTATCCTGACTGTGTGCTTAGGGTGGTTGTCTTGAAGATGAACCTTCACCCCAGTCTGAGGTCCAGAGTGCTCTGGAGCAGGTTTTCATCGAGGATGTCTCTGTACGCTGCTGCATTCATCTTTCTGTTGATCCTGACTAGTCTCACATCCCCACAGCATGATGCTGCCACCACCATGCTTCACTGTAAGGATGGCACTGGCCAGGTGATCAGCGGGTCTGGGTTCCTCCAGACACTTACTATTCAAGAGTTCAATCTGGTTTCATCAGACCAGTGACTTTTGTTTCTCACGGTCTTTTGGGTGCCTTTATACAAACTCCAGGCGGCTGTCATGTGCCTTTTATGGTGCCTGTATGGGACAGTGGCTTCAGTCTACAGGCCTGATTGGTGGAGTGCTGCAGAGATGGTTGTTCTTCTGGAAGCTTATCCTCTCTCCACAGAGACATGCTAGAGATCTGTCAGAGTGACTAGTGTGTTCTTGGTCACCTCCCTGACCTTCCCTGATAGCTCAGTTTGGCAAAAATGTTTAAAGTTACAGATGATGGAGGCCACTGCGCTCAGAGGAACCTTCAATGCTGCAGATGTTTCTGTCCTCTTCCCCCGATCTGTGCCTTGATACAATCCTTTCTCAGAGGTCTACAGACAATTCCTTTGTTTGTGCATCACTCTTAACTGTGATGAAATGAAAAAGGGAGAAGTGGAGGACAACCAAAAGCAGGACAGTCACCCTGTATTCTCATGATTTCATGCATTTGAACATCAACACAACTCAAAAAGCCTACAGCGTGCGTGCGTGTGTGCGTGTGTGCGTGTGTGCGTGTAACATGCTCTTCTCCTGCTCGTCGGAGCAGAGCCTCACCGCGGGTCAATAAGCCATTTGGCCCCATTGAATCAATCAGTGCTCCTCCAGTCCTCCGTGTCCGTTGCGCATTGCCGCTCGGTGCCGGAGGATGAGTGACTGACGGCTGGGGCACATATGTCATAGATCGCGGCGGTTCTCTGGCTCCTCCTCCACGCTCGCTGCGGTGCCAGAGAGGAGCCGTGAGTGCGCACTCGAGAAGACGCGTCAGACACGGGCAGAGCGAGCACGCGTCTGGATGTGCCACTCACCGCTGCATACGGCGGCGGCGGCGGGAGGAACGGCTAGTGTGCTGCGCGGACACGGTGGAAACCGAGCGGAACTTTGAGGGAATCACGAACGGAATATTTGTGGCGGGATTCGGATCGTTACACGGTCAGTGAAGTGCGCTCTAAGAAAAGAAAAAAGCCTGTTACTTTATAGTCAGTGTTGGGAAGTAACTAAATACATATTCAGAATACTAATGTGAGTATTTCAGACGGCTACAGTCACTCTTTCAGAAAACAGTTACTTTTCTAAAGGAATAGGCGCAGTGTCAATTTAGGCTTCAAATTGTACAGTATCGTGAGAAAAATAGAACAATTGCTCTTGTGGTGAGTGAGTGTGAATTGTCCTTTTCTAATGAGCAACAAACAATGCTGTTTTAAAATATACACTATCGTAATGCCTTACATATTCAGAATACAGTGCTCTGATTGGACCGTGTAACAGAACACATGCATTTTAATGCAGGTATTTTGAAATTGAAAAAATAATAGTACTTTTTTTATGTCGGTGTACTTTTTTATATTTCTATGCGGTAAAATATTAGTTCTGATGAAATAAGGAAATGTCAAATATTGTCATGTTTATGCAATGTTTTAGATGGGTATCAGATTTTCTACACTATTACAGAACCTTGAAAAGGCCATTTCATCAGAATGTCCAATACAACACATTTTCAATAATGAACTAACATCGGATATAATTGCCAATAATTGAAGCAATTTTTTATTTTTATTTTAATTTCTTTTACATAGGTGACCTACAACTTTGAGATTTCAGGGTAGAAAAGTCAGTTAGTTTGATGAAGAAAAAGAGAGACACATGACACAGCTTATTTCTACCCTCAAAACATAATTGTATCATGAAAAAGGTGGAATCTGTGGTCAAGTATGAGAAAAATCTACAGCTAAAACCTAAAAATCATGATTTGGACTAAAGCTAAAATGCTAAATGTGTACACTAATCAGCTATTTAAAAAGCAATAGCGCAAAACGTATCTTGCCATGCCATTTACTAAACACATCAAATATCACTGTTAATGTTACTTGAAAACCCTACTATGCTATTTTCCCAGGTGGCTTAGCGTCTTTTTTTTACGAGTCGCTACTTATACTTAACATTTTAGAACTCTACATGTCTCATTTGGATTTTTCGAATAATCACAACTAAGTACAGGGGTGTGGGCGGGGATAAGGGGTAGGGGAAACTGACATTCTCTGAGCACTCGAGCCTCAGTTGCGGGACGATACAGAATTACTCAAACATGTGGGAATCAATCAACAACCTGAGTAAACTAATGATGAGGAAACACGGTTTAGGTTAAAAACTCGATTTTGCCATTTATATCCCCTTTAAGAGCCCAAAGCTGCTTTCCGCATCCATTGGACGTCAATGATTGTGAAAATTGTAATGTTTCTTTCCTTCTCATGATAATAATGCTTCAAGCCATTCTTTTAAACGTGTATGAGATATTCCAACTGCATTTGTTACGGAAAAAAAAAAGAAAAAAGGAATTGGAAGATTTGGTAAAAAATAATCACCTCATTTCCATATCCATATCTGCAGTAATTGGGTTTAGGTCATCAGAAGGTTGACAGTAGTTGTAGTTCCACATGCCACATGGAGAAACGAAAGGGTTTTAAAGAGAACATTGAAAGAGAGAGAAAGAGACGGACAGGGAAGAGAAATGGTAAGCTGTGTTGTGGGAGTAATAAAATGGATTCTTCAGGCTTTTAGTTTTTTGTCATTTTTACACTCCACCCAGACATGTAATATATCTTCTCTTTTTGTTCAGTAATTAATTAGAGATTGCAGTACCGCCTGTGGTTGAATGGCACCTTCTGTTCCTGTGTATCTGTTTTTGTTGTTCTTTTGTTGTCTGCAGTAATTGCTAAATTGTGTTGCATAGCATTAAAGTACGTGCTGAGAGAGAGGGGTGGGAGGGTTGCTTTTTAGCTTTTAAAAAAGCTAAAAAATAGTTACACCCACTGATATTATTCAGTGTAAATGGGTTGTTCCCTAATGCATCTTTAATTCATCAGGGGGCTCAGACAAAACCTTTCTGCTGTTTTATGTCAATGGAAAATTTGGACCTGTAACGATAACGATAAATGACATGCCTCTCATGGTACAATATTTGTTGCAGTTTTGTGTAGAGGCTAACAGAAATGTAAATATGCTACAAAACTGCTAAAAACTGTTGTCTGCTCTGAAATGGAGCAAAGGATCATGGTCTATGTAGTTGCCTCTGCTGCTGTACCTGATTTTTACTTAAAAGTGTGAAAAACAGTTAATAGTTAATTAACAGTTAATCTTAAAGTTTTTTCTTCTAATAATTTTTAACTTTATAACTTAATTTTTATTGATTTTTTTTTAGAAAGGAATTAAACAGAAAACATGGAACACAACATAGAGAATAAGTAAATAACACAAATCCATCCAATGTATTAAGATGAAATAAACTAAAGTCCAAGTCTGTCTGAAAGGTCCATTTTCAAATGAAGTTTTTGAATTTGAGTCCAGTTCTTGAGTTTTTGGTGCAGTTTGTGTCATCCATTTCTTTGACATGGCCTTCTTTCCTGTCGCCAAAGGCATGCTCTAAGGGTATCCTTTTCTTGTGTCCATGGCAGGTGTTGGGTGGCATGGTGATGTCACAAACTGTCTGCAGCACTTTGTTGATCTCGCACCAATGTTTACATGAACAGGACGGTCCCAAAACACATGATAATGGTGCGCCTCCTAGCTGTTGCCTCAGTTTCTCTTGTGAATAGTGATCACTGTAGCATGGTGTTATTAAAAATATGATATATTCTTATATATATTCTTAGATAGTTATTTCCAAATATGTGATTTTATGGTCCTTTGCTGGGAAAAATATATATTTTAGGATAATGTAGGCACATCACTTTAGATGCCTGGCTACTGCAGTAAACATGTAAAAAAAAGAAATGACAAGCCTGCACACTTACTCCAAAACAGCATTTAATCTTTTCACTTACTCCAAAACAGCATTTAATCAGCTAAATCATACCCTTCAATTATGTGCCCACTTATATAACTTACGCCCACTGATTGGTTGGTCAATCTAAGAGCAGGCAGTCCGAGTTGAACACACAATTATACTATACACACTGAGCACAGAAAAATTACATATACAATTAAAAAATCATGCAGCCATTGCCAAAGTCCATCAATAAAAGTAGATATTCAGTGAGACACTTTACAAGAAATGCTTAATCTCATATTCTTGATTTAAGCCACTAGGGGCCAGTGTTTGTAAAGTGTAAATCTAAAAACTTTCTTTGTCCCATTTAGTCCAGTTTCTGTCAAATTGGTCCATTTCCAAGTTCAAAGACCAGAGCGTTGTTTACAGGTTTATGTTTTCCTCCAATCCAGTTCTGCCACACAGCCACTACATTGTATTGGTGGCTATGCTGTTTATGGTTTTAATATTTTTTTTACAATTAGGGTATGGTTAGATTTAGGATTAAGGTTAGTTTAATTTGATGTACAATATTTTGGTCATTGTTACTTTACTAACATATTATTGTTTTTATATAATATATATAATATCTGTTACTCCTACACAGTACGCCACTGTAAACAACTGCAACTGTAAACCGCTGCTGGACCATGCCAACTGCCCCGAGAACTCATATTTGCAGTTCACAATAGTAAAGAATGTGTATGAGGTTGGGTCTTTAGAGCAGTGGTGCCGCAAATGCAGGCCCATAAAGATGGCCACGCAAATCTACTTTTTCAAAATTCAACATTTCTCAGGTAAACATTAAAGCAGTCCAGATTTCCTTAAGGTGGAAAATCTTGAACACAATATTAGAGGTGTCTAAATTTGTTATTACAGTGAGAAACATGGTGCATGGGTATGAAACTGACCAAAGTCCATTCTTATAAAGTATCATATCTGATTGCATTCCTTCCTTGCTCTTTTCTAAAATGTTCCCTTATCAAATGCACTAAATATATTGTTGTTTGTTATCTGATGCACTGTGTGACGTCACTTCCTCTATCAGGTGTTGCACAACTCCTGAAGAAGGCTGCTGAATGCCGCTATGTGCGGGAAAGAAATCAGCACATACTTTAAAAAAGAAAAAGGAATTATGACTTAGCCCAGACTAAATAAAGATTTGAAAAACTTGTATTACATGATTAGTGCCTTGGCTTCCCTTTGTTTTTTTCTTGTTTTCCCAGTTACCAATGAGCACTTTCAACCTTGATTAACTTAGACAGATCTCTATGAGCATTTTGAACCTTTAACCAAAATCTCACCTTGTCGTATGTAAGAGACCACAGTGCAGCACCCATGGGACCCATCTGTCCACATCATGAGCTGGGATTGGTCAGGGGTACCTATAGCTGAACGATAGCTACAGTCTGTATCCGAAGAAACGCCCACTTCCATGGAGGAAGCAATCCATTTGTTTTAATGTAGAAGAGCTGCTCTGTCTCCCACTGTTCAACAACTACAAGAGCAAACACATCTGCTATATTCAGAGACCAGATGTCTAGCGATTTTACCCCACTGAGGACTCATGACTCACGTTTCGATATAGAAAAATTGACTTTTGCATCCCTCCTAACCTGTCACATGCACTATAGTCTCTGCAATAGGAAAAAAAAATAGGGCTTAAACAAGAGAATGGATTATTGAGATAATTGTTAACAAATTTTATATCAAATCACCTTTTTCCGGACTAGCTACAGACTGCAAAACATGCTATGTGTTTACAAAAATGGTTTTATGACTCGATCAAAAATTACTTGAAAAAGACACAGGAAAACAATTGTACTTATATACCGTACTTTTCAGACTTCAAGCCGCTACTTTTTCCCACGCTTTGAACCCTGCGGCCCGGACAACGGTGCGTCTAATTTAGGGATGTCAAGATTAACTGTTTTTTCAATCATCGCGATCATTTCTAGCCACGATTGGTTATTCGTGTTTTTTGGAACCTACGGTAAATGTCTCCGCAACGCGCAACGCAAGTCACAGCGGCGTGTGTGCGTTTGTCAGACGAAGCCGTGTCAACAAGACTGGATAAACGCGCTGAACGACCGCTCCGTCACACACGGGGGTCCACACTAGTGCGAGTGGACAGTGTGAGCTACAGCCAGAGTGAGTATTTTTTATGCCGCTGCTTCATGAGTTTACACCAGGCCACACGAGGGGCCGCACCGCTCAGCGCGAGCTGAAAGTGAAGCCACGGAACACACGAGCTCAAGGGAGTAGAAAGAGAGAGAGGAGGAGACATGAGCCAAAGTAATGTGACTTTTTCAAAGTTTCAAGCCCCTCCCCCGAGCGTTACCATGGAGCTCATCTCAATAATAAATTATATAATGCTTAAAAGAGCTACAATGAGGGGCCAATAAGCTTACATTTATATTATTTAATCCATCTGTGGCCATTATATTTTATTTTTAAATGAATATGCTGTATGAAAGGGAAGGGAATTTAATTGTAATAAAAAAAATGTCCTCTCACAGGAATATTTTCAAGTTTAAACTTGTTTCCTTTATTTTTGCTGGTAATCGTGAATAATTTGTGATATTTGCTACCGGGGGGCACTCCAGGAGGAAGCACAAGTGTTTGACACACTGTAGAAGAAGACGTTAGTGGACAGTGGAAGCACTGTCCAGGGGACACGTCATGTTCGCTGTATTTTAAGTTTCAAAACGCTGTGTGTTTTATTACAATCAGACGCATATTCACAGATAAATTAGTCTAATGAGGAAGTGAATCTAGACGCGACTGAACGCAAAGACACACTCAGAGCGGTGGTCTGCAGGTTAGAACCTGCTGCATTGAAATGAGACTTTCTTAGCTGATTAGCGGAAAACCCGCAGTGCAGCGGGCCACGGGTGCGCCGCGAGACGCCCGGTTCAAAAGACAACCGGTGTATCACTACTGTGGACTATATATATGTGTAAATATCTCATGTTACAACATGGGCACCTGCGGCTTATTGACAAGTGTGGCCAGTAGATGCACAATTTATGTTTTCTTTTTGCACACGCGGCTTTTATTCAAGAGCACTCTGTAGCTTGAAAAAGTACGCTACGACATCATGACATCTCTATGATGTCCTCAAAGTAAATAGTACAGATATATTTTACTTAAGTACATTTTCAAGGTGGATACTTTTTGCATCACTACATTTCAGAGCGAGATTCAATACTCCACTACATTTAACAGAATTAAAAAGTACTTTTCTTACTTACGTCTTACTGAGACGGAATGAAATGGCTTAATCTCAGCACGTTCATAGTTCGAGTTTCGCAAGGAAAATATTTTTTTGTATATATATCGCAAAAAAGAAATATACTGTAGTCTGGTTGTTTGTGTTGAACAAAACTACTTTTGACACTTACTTTTGATACTTGTTTACTCTATATTTTTACTTAAATACTGAAGTAGATTTTGTCATTTTGTATTTTTTGCTCTTCCTGTATCTAGACTTGTATTGAAGTAACACATTTTAATACTTAATACTTCCACCACTGACTCATAATGCACACATATTCTCATCCAAAACTTGCCTGGACTTGTGTTTTCTTTCATTCTCATGTTGTTGTGATCCAAACATTACCAGCTTCTCTCCCTTTTGCATGATTCAAACGACTCCAGTGTTCGCTGTGGCTTTAGTGTTTTCTGATGCAACCACTCTGTGTTTACCGGCCGTCTGTGTGGGAAACAGCAGCCCTCACTGCCCTTTGAGAGGAGCTACTAAAAGCCTTTCCCTGTCTCTGAGCGCGTTGCTTCTCTCCGTCCCGCACTCTCCAGCATGCTGTCTGTTTGAGCAGATGTGAAGGAGCCAGGCCGGACCAGGAGAGGGAGCAGGATCCTGGTGCAGATGGTCTGCCCTTTGCTCAACAGCGAGCTCCAAGAGACTCCAAGAGAACTGTGTGTCACTATGGGAAACCCCAGCTGTGGACATGCATGTTCTGGAGTTGCGCTCGGGATTCGGTTCCTGCTGGATTTATTTAAATACAAAACAACCAAATGGTCCTAACTCCTGACAAGTACAAACAAAGAAATTGGTGTTATTATATCATTATCCAAATGTGCAAGAAAGCTACTTGAAGGAACAGCACTTGCTCAGAAAAATCCAGGTAATCTAGATTCAAAAGTGTTTTCTCAAAGAAGTGGGGGGGTGCATGGGCTTTTGTTAAACCTGGGAAAGTTTGTGGCCAGTTTACTCTTATAGGTTCCGTTTCGATGATTTTTTGACTCTTGCGGTCGGCAGGTAACAATAACTGAAATGCTGTGATATTGCAGCGCATCAAATGTCTCACAATAATATTGCGGGCTGTCACAATATATCGAAGAATCCGTTTCTTTGCTTGAAAGCATTGTTTTGTTGAAGCGAGAGCAAAAAACAAGGGGAACTACATAGACCATGATCCTTTGCTTCAGTGTAGACAACATAAAGAAATAACTGCGTTAAGCAATTTTATATCTTAATTCTAAGACAGGAATTATTTGTGCGTGGCAATATTGCAATATTGCAGAGATAAACAGATTTGTAAATGTTACTCTCTACAATATTGTCTAGAGTAACATCTACAATTCTGTTTCTCTCTACAATAGTGAGACACATGAAATAGGGCTGAACGATTTGGAAAAATATGCAATTGCAATATCTCTGACAAGTATTGCCATTGTGATTCGATGTTTAAATATTATAATATATAAGGATTTTTAAAAAAGGTTTTTAAATTTTTTCTCAAACAGGAGGGGGAACCAAGCAGAGTTTCCAGAGTCAGTGACCATTGATTTTAATTCTTGATGTTGGACCATCGTAAAGAGACCCAAATATTTTTCATGATTTAAGTCATCTATTTGAACATTTTCAGCACTTTAAATACATATAACTAACAGAATCAAAAGCCTTCCCAGCCTTCTCTTTGTTCTTAAGCGGTCACTTGCAGTGATATATTTAAGAATCACTGTACTATGTGTAAATGTGTTCTGTTGTTACCACTCCTGTTATTACTGGACAAAAACATCTGCTGTCCATCTGTGTCTTACAAATGACTCTGTGGAGCATGTAGCATTGAGAGATATAAATGAGTTGTATGCCATCATGCCCTGGAAATTCTCTCACTATAAAATGTATGAAGCAGATGTTTTACATCTGCGAAGGTCAACCTTCTCTTCAGAGTTACCTTTGTTCACTGAGAATCCTTACGATAATCATGTATAATTTAAAGAGCTGAATGTCTCCGCAACAGTGAACATTTAAAAACAACTAATTGACGAGCGTCCTCACTGTGCTAGTCATATATATTTCTATAGCTTCAAATTATAATTATAATTAGTTACGAGACATAATTTCCCACAAGACAAAATAAGGTCCAAAAGAACAGCTATAACAACACATTTATTTGAACACTTAAATGCGAAACTTTTCATATTGTGACTACACTCCTCACCTATTCAGTTGCAGCTCCCTTGTAAAAATACATCAGAAAATAGACACAAAAGCTAATTTCTTTATCCCAATAAGAGAGTATAATAACATACAAAAACCATTGCCAAACATAAAAAAAGATCCAGGGTTTCTCAGCAGAGTTGTCTTCGAGTCGATGTCGGCAAATGTTGCAAGGCTGGTTTTTCTGCCCAGAGACTGCAGGGGGCGATGACGGACACTTCAATCACCCTGAAAATACATATTTAACCATCACAGGGACTTACAAGGATGTTCAATGATGTGAAAATGTTACTTAGTTGTGCTTTAAAGGACATTTGGGGAAACAAAAATTAGCCCTCCATATCTGTATGATTTACCAATATATAGGGTTAGTGCAATTGGCTATGTATTAATTCATGTTTTGTAGGTAATTAATGTTATTAGACTACTAGTGTAATTAATGTTATTAGACTATTGTGCACACTCATTGTAACTTGCTTAAACGTTTTTTTTTTTCTGTCCAAGCCAAATGTAAACAGATGGAGGGGAAAATATCTTGCGAGATAATTTTCCATTTTGCACAATCTTGTAGTAATTTTATTTAGCTGGATTTTTTGGCACTAGCTCTTGTCCTATGCCTATTAATTATTGGATCTCCATTTGTATTATAATAATGCAATGAATTCATAGAGCACAGTGAAAGACGCTCTACATTACACAGCACATTCATGCGTAGGCCAGTTGGGTGTCTCCAGGACCCATCTACAGAATGCACTGGTCGTAAATGGAATTTGAACCACTGTATTTCCTGTTCGGTTTAAGAGCCACAAACACTGATTAACTGTACCCTTTCTCTTTCCAGGTTAAAACCAAAATGGACTCTTGGAAATGGACATCACTGGACAGGAATGGAGCTTTATTTCCTATTAGGACAGTTCTGACCTTTCTGGAAATATATTTTGCATGATTTCTTTCCAGCATCCTTCACTACACTCTTAAATCCCTGTTACTCCGTTTGGGTTCTGCCAGTGGAGCATTATGGATTATCCACTGAACAGCAGACTCTTCATACGGACCATAACAGAGTGGACATGTCATCTCTGTTACAATAATAGGTGAATAAATTGCTTGACATTCATCTTTGTGAGTGAATGCAAGTTTCAAACCAAAATGGATCTTTTGGGACTGAGGCTGAGTATTAAAATGTGCATGTGATTTATCTGCAAAACTTGTGTTACTTGAATGTTTTAGTTGGTTCTGCCACTGCGGAATGTGGAATGTTGGGGGCAAAATTACCAACAAGTCATTATATATGTAGACGTTTTGTCCCTGTAGGAAATTCTGTGTATATCTAGTCCAACGGAGCAACCTATCAGAAGACATCTCAAGACTTCGAGCTACGATTTTGCTTAGCTGGTGGTCTGGAAGATTACTGTTCATGTTTGCAATTGCTACTTTTACGCCTTGACACCGGAACAGAATGGATTACCCTTTGGACCAAGCGTTGGACATGCTATCAGTGCCATCCAGCCTCCCTCCCCTGATGCTGGGTACTCCTGGGGTGAACCACACCTCAACCAACCTTTCTCCAATCCTCCCCTCCGAATCTCCTTTGCCCCTTCTCCTAAATGTCTCCTCCTCCTTACCTTACCCCTTGTTCTCCTACACATTCTCGCCTAGCGACTTGGACGACCTTGAGAGTAAACTGCTTTGGACGCTTCACGAGCCCAGCACCATCGCCCTGACCGCCATGTACTGTGTGTCCTTCGTCTTGGGCTTCATCGGCAATCTGATGTCCCTTCGCGTACTGACCAACCGGCACAGTCGGCGCCTGGCGGGGGTGAGCGCCACCCGAAACTTGTTGGTGAACCTGGCGGTGTGCGACCTAGCGGTGGTGTGCGTGTGTATGCCCGTCACCCTCGGGAGTCAGATCTACAAGGTGTGGGTGTACGGGGACTTCCTGTGCCGAGCGGTGCCTTTCACACAGGTAAGAGTCAAAAGTTAGGATTTTTATGAAACTTTTCATTCGCACTTGTTTTATTAATCCTGTTTACAGACTTCTCTGAGCCTCACAAAAATAAAAAATACAAATCTTGCAGATACATGAGGTATGTGTGAGGTCGCC
This sequence comes from Chaenogobius annularis, assembly GCA_015082035.1. Taxonomy (NCBI): domain Eukaryota; kingdom Metazoa; phylum Chordata; class Actinopteri; order Gobiiformes; family Gobiidae; genus Chaenogobius; species Chaenogobius annularis. The sequence continues at coordinate 191,989 of BJKM01000830.1, forward strand.
TTTGCTTCTTTAAAATCATTAGTAATCACCCAACTCGTTCTGAGAATTTCTGACTCAAATCACTTTCATTACATGTGCGTTCTTATATTAGTTTTTCTAACCATGGCCATTCCCTCTATGGCTAGTAGATGGAGCGCTAACACTAGTCCTGATTAGGGAATGCCTTACAAATAATGCATAATATGTTTTTTTTTTTTTTACTAAGGCCACTTCCCTTTATTAAACATATCTCAAATTGACCAAAAATGCTTTGGACTTAACTATATATGAAGCGCAATGACTGTTGTTTCTAAAATGTCTTCACCCCTTGCTTCCCCTCCCTTTTCCAGGCCATCTCGGTTTCAGCCAGCGTCCTGACCCTGACGGTGATCAGCGTGAACAGGTACTTCAGCGTGCGCTCGCCCCTCCGCGCCCGCTCCATGTTCACGCGCCGCCGGATCCTGCTCACGGTGGCTGTGGTGTGGGTCATGTCCTCGCTCATGTGCGCCCCTCTGGCCGTCATGAACCGCCGCAGGGAGATCAGCTTTGAAATCTTTGCCATCCTGGTGTGCCATGAGGAGTGGCCCGAGCAGCGCCTCAAGCAGGGGTGAGTGCCAAAGGACAAATATCATCAGACAACATCACAGCAAACATAACATTTGCTTTGACATTGAGGGGGTGGGAAGGTCAGAATGGGTTACGTTCACAACATTGTAGGATCTGATCATGTCATTTCAAATGAGGGGCTTATAAAACTGATGTGATATTTACTGTTTTTGAAAGAAACAAAAATCAAATAGTAGAATTGGTCAAGGTGGAATTACTATGTTTAAAATGTAACGGGCTGAAAACACTAGTGGGGCGGAATATGTTTAGAGAATATGAAAATCTTGAGTAATCCTTCTGGAATGTACTTAATCCCATAACAGGCTAAAAACTGTTGACCTGTTCTGGCCTAAGTGCAGATCTGCTGTCCCAGTCACACTTAGAGGAATTAACGCAACAAACCATTTACCACAAGCTGCTATAAATAGGCTCAGCTATTTTAAACCACTTTGCCGCAAGTATCTTTTTTGTAAAATGTTGATTGCCCAAAGACCTGTCCCTCCCATTTATCATTAAATTAATCTCTTATGTAACACTGCATTATTCTTTATTTATTCATTATTCTACCCTAAATGTTAGGGTTAGGGTTAGGGTTAGAGGACTGTGTAGTAATAATAATAAGAGGCCCCGGGGAAGACCCAGCCGAGGGACCATGTCGCTTGGCTGGCCTGGGAACAACTCGGGATCCCTCCGGAGGAGCTGGAGGAAGTGTCTGGGGTGTGGGAAGTCTGGGAGTCCCTGCTTAGACTGCTGCCCTCGAGACCCGAAGATGGGTGGATGGTTGGATGGATTGAAAATGCCCTCTATGATTTTTTTTTTATTTATATGTCAAAAATATGAGCACACATACACAAAACGTGCCTTATTTTTTCACAAAAACATTACATGATAAAAAATAAATAAATGTGTAGCCTAATTATTACAAGATGTCAACCGATATCTCTAAATTTGAAGGTGCTGTATCTGTCTTGAAATGTAAAAAACCATAACTTCTCACTTAGTTAATGCTTTCCGAGCGTCCTAATTAGTCACAGTAGATCAATTTATAACGGTTTTTCACAACTTTCAGAGTCAAGAGTTTACTTTCATGCTAACAAAGCTAACAGAATTTAGCATGCTAACAGCGCACTTCCTGCTTTACAGATTTTACTTTATTACATGAAAAAAATCTGAAACAGCCCCTTTAGAATAGTTTTGGATTTTCTTTCAGTGTCTCATCTTAAACATTTAACGCTGAAGTTTTCAATTCTAAACCGTTGTAGCTGTTCGTTCTTTCTTGATTTCGCTCTTATTGACCTCTCTGATTGATTATCTCTGCGGCTTACACGGCTGGCTGTACACCCGTAGCATTAGCCTGTCCTTCCCATGCCCCCAGGCCGCTTGGCAAACAAACCGTTTTGTTTGACATATGCACCGCCAGAATGAAACAGATTACTTTCTATAGGGGGAAATAGCCCCGTAAACAGCCTCTAAACCCAATATGCATTTTATACAAGCACTGATGGTACAAAACCATCATATGTGGAGTGAATGCAGTTCCATCAGCAGTACTAACACAGAGCACTTTAGTATTCATTTGTATCAGTAAATATATTCAGTATTTACTACAACCAGCAAATAACCAGAGCCGCGCAGTGCTTATAATACTGTTAGAGAAGGCAAGGCAAGGCAAGTTTATTTGTAGAGCACAATTCGTACACAAGACAATTCAAAGTGCTTCACACAACAGGAAAAAATGCATTAAAATCACAAAGACATGGCAGAAATCACAATCTTAGTTCAAGACATAAAAGAGAAGAGTGTAAAGAAAAGCATTTCAGTCATATGCACAGCCAAACAAAACAGTTTTTAGTTTAGATTTGAACATTGCCACAGTAGCGGCCTGTCCCACATCCTCAGGAAGACTGTTCCAGATTTTAGCTGCATAAAACTGAAACGCACATTCCCATGTTTAGTCCTGACTCTGGGCACCAGCAGGAGGCCGGTCCCTGAGGTCCTCAGAGTCCGAGATGGTTCATATGGCACTAACATGTCCGAGATGTACTTTGGTGCTAGGCCATGGAGAGACTTGTATACAAGCAGAGCTGCTTTGAAGTCTATTCTCTGAGCCACAGGGAGCCAGTGCAGAGACCTGAGCACAGGACTAATGTGATCGTACTTCCTGGTTCTAGTCAGGACCCGAGCAGCGGCGTTCTGGATGTACTGCAGCTGTTTTACAGCTCGTTTGGAGAGGCCAGTGAGCAGGCCGTTACAGTAGTCTAATCTAATAGAGACAAACACATGGATAAGTCTCTCCAGGTCTGGTTTAGACACTATACTTTTGATTTTGGCAATGTTTTTTAGATGGTAAAAAGCTGCTGATGTGATTGATCTGACGTGGCTGTTAAAATTCAAATCTGAGTCCATTATTACCCCCAGATTTCTAACTTGATGTGTAGGTTTTAGAGCGAGACTCTGGAGGTGACAGTTAACAATTTCTCTTTGTTTCTGTGGGCCAAAGACGATGATTTCAGTCTTGTCTGAGTTCAGCTGGAGAAAGTTGTTTTGCATCCACACACTGATCTGTTGAATGCAGTGACAGAGTGAATCCACTGGTCCATATTCACCTGCCGTCAGTGAAACATAGATCTGAGTGTCGTCTGCATAATTGTGATTAGGACACATTCTCGCTGCGTATCAACTGACCTAACGGCAGCATGTAGAGGTTGAACAGAAGGGGTCCCAGGATTGACCCTTGGGGCACCCCACAGGTCAGGGGCATCTGGTCTGAGACACAGTTACCAATTTCGATAAAGAATTTCCTGTCTTCCAGATAGGACTTTAACCAGTTTAGAGAGCAGTGCCAGTGATGCCCACCCAGTCCTCTAGTCTCTGTAAGAGGGTCCCATGATCGACAGTGTCAAAAGCAGCACTCAGATCTAACAGAATTAAGACTGAGGCTTTGCCCGCGTCAGTGTTCAGGTGGATGTCATTGGTCACCTTGACAAGAGCAGTCTCAGTGCTGTGATGAGGTCTAAAACCTGACTGGAAAACATCAAATGAGTTGTTTATTAAGAGGAAATCAGTGAGCTGTTGGTAAACAACCTTTTCAAGGACTTTGCCCCAAAATGGCAGATTAGAGATGGGCCGGTAATTACTCAGTACTGCGGCATCAAGACTGCTCTTCTTTAGGAGCGGCTTTATGACCGCAGTTTTTCAAAGACATTGGGAATGTTCCAAGATTGAAGCGACATGTTAACTATTTGAGTGAGTGGTGCTAACAAACTGTTCAGCACAGACTTTAGAAATCTGGTGGGTAACACATCGAGGCAGCATGTAGATGAACTCAGACTGGTGACGATCTCCTGGACAGTTTTTGTCAGTTACAGGTGCAAAGTGAGTCAGCTCTAAGTGTGTAGGTGGTTTGAGGGTTATTTTTTGCATTGTAGAATTGATAGCATTGAATTGATAGACCACTTTTACTGAACATCCATGCTTACGGTACGTGGCGGTTTTACTGGCTGGGTATTTACAAAAACAAGGCGGAGAAGCAGAGGCAATCACTTTGTTTGCACACTCCGAGTTCTCTCTTGGTCCAAAACCACTCTTTTCTCAGTCTGTAGCAGGTCAAGGTAGCTACTGTATAATTGCTAAAAAAAATACATAACAACACTTAGCAAACATCTATAAGCATCCAAACACATGTCTTTACGTGTTTTATTATGTGCATTTGCCTCTCCTGTAGCGTGATCAAACTGGGAGTTTTGAATCGTAGTTCCTGGGTTCACATGCATTTTGAAAAACCTGTTTAAATTGAACTTGCAATGTTATCCGGTTTTCCTAGCATGCACGTAAACGTAGTGACTGAGCACTACTACTGAGCGGGGGGGAATCACAAGGGACAGAAAACAGAGGGGATTTTTGCAGAAGTTATGAGTAAAGCACGAAACTTTGTTAATTTGAGGTGAGATGACCAATGTCTGCCATTTGAGCAAAATCAGTTTTGTCCCCGCAGATAGCAGCTCTTAGGGTAAAAATGAGACTGCTGAGTGCCTTCTGTATTTAATTATAGAGCGTTGTTGTTAGCTTTACAATGAGGCCAACACGCTGCTCTGGCACCTTTTAGTAGGCTGTTGTCTTAATGTTTATTCCAATGAAAGTGTAACACGCAGGTTAATAGAATAGACTTAGAAGTTTTAATTTAGGCTTAGGTTCGACTCAGAGGAAAGTGAGATTTAAGTGAGTTCTTAAATAATATTGATCACAACATGTAGAATTCATTTGACTTGTGTCTTATAGAAAACAAAGATATTTACCACTATTTACAGAGTGCACTATTAAGTTAGAGAGTCCTCTGCACTGCGTGCAAGCGATGAAGATCCACAATCCCACTGTTCCATACAGTCCACTACAATGCGCTTAGGCTAAAACCAGTTCGACAGACGGAAAAACAGATGAGGGGGATAGTTGAGTGTATGCGTGAATTGTCAGTTGAATGTGGGATGAGAGTTGGCTGCAGAGCCCCCTACCGCACCAGCAGTATCGTGAGGCGGACCTCTAGGAACCCATATGCTGTAGTCTCTTCTCCATTGAAGGCCCAACAGGAGAATCACCAGGAGAATAAACCTGGCCTAGTTCCATCCAATATACAAGCACACAGCCACAAGTAAATACAACTGAGGCATCTGCAGCCGTTCTCACTCTTGACGTCCCACCCCTTTTCCCGAAGGTGCGCAGCTGGTCTCCTCCAACGCTTCCGTGGGGGGGGGGGGGTTGGCGTAAGTATCGCGAGATTCCTATGAGATTACGGTTACCATGGTAACGAGGGAAATGCAGTGGAGGACTGAACTAATTCAACGGGTAATGCACTTTATCAGCACTTTACATTTAAAATATTTGATTCATGTAAATTCAAAAAGGTATTCGTGGGTGTTTTTGATTATTTCTCCATTTCTAACTCCAGTTACACTGTGTTTGTGGAGGCTGTGTAAAGCCTACGGGCACAAACTATTTCCAAAACAAAATAAATACATCAAATTCATTTTAAATAATGCAAAGTTGAATTTAAGTTGTACAGTTTAATATTTTAAGCCCATAGTACATTTTTTTTATCTCATTAACACGCGACACTTCACCTTGTTTTTAAATTATTGCTTATTTTTGAGCTGTTTTTATTTATTTATTTATTTATTATAATTGTGTTATTTTTTTTTCATTGTTGTGTTGTTTTTGTTGGTCTATGTTCTCTAAAAAAGTGTTATTATAATAATTGAATAATTAAGAAGGGATAAGATGAACAGAAGATCACAACTGGAAGTGTCGAGTGCTTTAGAGGCTCAGAGGGAGAGGACTTACAAAACAGGATCCACCAAATTCCAGGTGTGTTTTTGGCGAGGTAAAAAGTTATAACATGGTTTAAAGCTCTAAAAAAGTGATGTGTCCTTTTTTTTTGCGCTTTCTTCTTCTTGTAGGTAGATTCTTAAATTGTCTTCAGTGTTTTATTGTTATGATGTTTTGACCCTTAGGCTTTATTGGATATGAGAGCTACAGAACCAAATGGAGAGAGAGAAGGGTTAGAGACATAGACCAACACCCCCCCCGCTGAGCACAAAAAGACATAATCCAGTTGAGTACTTTGTGAAGCCTGTGTTATTGTGGAACTCTCCTGGATCACTCATGGAGTGCACAAACTTGACTGATTGTATTGGCAAGGTCAGTGACGACAAACTTAAAGAATATTTCAAGCCCTCTACCAATCAGAGACGCACACATGCCAGAAAATAAACAGCAAATGAACAGCAGTGATGTGTGAAATCTGCAAAAGATAATAATTATTATATATCAACACGGTGTAATCCCTCATTCGTCCAGAAGTGTACCATTGTAGACAAAGATTCAGATGTAGAGAACTCGATTTCTCAGACTAGATCCGCAGATTGAAACAGTGTCCAGATGACTACAACTGAATCGTTTTCTACAATTATTATATATTAAAAACAATGATAATATTGCGTGTAAGTGTAAGAAGTATAGAATATAAAGTGCTATAATGTAGTTGTATGGTCCATTCACATTTTGGTGTGATACTTGAACGGAGCAAGTCGGAGCAATGGCATCTGGAAAATAAAGAT